>JAODJU010000001.1:52568864-52580855 GCA_026776725.1 Gnathonemus echidnorhynchus | reverse complement strand
CCCCCAATAAAATTGTGTTGGGGGCCCTGTCAAGATTCTTTTCATGGGGCCCAAAATCCTTAGCAGCGCCCCTGCTTGGTGGAACACAGCAAACTGCACAAGGATGCACAACCAAGGTGACATTGTGCTGTGTCTTAGACAAAAAGCAGCCTCAAGACAGCCTCTGTGACCACCAGCAGATCAGGACTCCCTGTGACTGCCCATGACCTAAAGTTAAAGACGGCAGCCCACTGGAGCATACGACTGCTCGCTGCAATTTAAATGGTCATCTGTCTACGATCCAGTGTGTGTTAAAATAATAAATAATAAAGCCAAGCTGGATAAATGTAATTAATATAGTCAGCTATTTTCCACATTATACTGATATACTGAGTTTTAATGTCTTTCTTACTGATTAGCAGTTAACTTATATACATGTCATGAAGTACAAAAATGTCTAATATATCTAAAAAGGTTTTTATTTAGTTGGGTAATTTTATTTAGCTTTTATTGTCGTCCATTATTTTGTTCATATCGCATATCATTTTCATTGCCATTATTTAGATTTATGACTATAATCAATGTAATTTCTTTTTTTTAATGAAATGGATCATGAGAAGAGCTTTATTGTTCACAGCTTTGGAAAAGCTGAGCCACTCGTTTTGGGCCGGCAGCACCGTTTGGCTGCAGGGTCCAGCCAGCGCAGACATGAGGCTCGTAACGTAGCCTGCCAGACACGTTACCTCGGGGAGGAACCTGGAACACCCTTGTTAATTAAGCAGGCCAACGAGATCCCAAAGTGATGTTGGGGTGAGGCACAGCACGCACCTCTGAATGCCCTGCAGAGCATGTGTATGTGAAGTAACATACTGCAGGAGGTGATCCCTCACCCGCTCGCTAGTCTCTGAAGAGTGATGGCTCAGAACCCAGTGGCACACAACTATAAACTGACAGCAGTGTGGATGTGTGATGGACAGAGCCTCCCATACCACCTGATGGGTGTCCTCTGCTGGTCTCTTTACCCCTCCCACAGAGGAACAAGCCCTTCTCTCATTCACTGATGTCACTACCTTCCAATCACATTTTCCTGGGATAACTGACCCAAGCCCCTTTCTTACTACACCAATCCAGCAACAGCTGGCTGGCTGCCCTCTGCATATAATTTATCTTTATGATTTGTAGGGAATGGGATTATTTCACCTTCCAACATGGAGCCCTGTTACATTTCCCATGGTGACCAACAGTGGCAATGAAAAAGGAAGCCCAATGAGATGATTCTACAAGACAAAAAAACCTTTCGTTCCACAGGCTGGGAAGGAGACCCTGCAGTGTGTGTGACCCCACAGCCGGCCTGGTCTGGAACAAACCATACAGGCCAGTCTAGCAGGTCCCCCCACTTTGGATCTTTGGGGTGACTTTCAGAATAAGGGTGCTAAATAAGTCCAAGGAGGCCACCACTGCAATGTCTAGGCTCATGACAGCCATACGTGACCTGTGTCCCAACTGGAGGCTTCTTGTGTTACTTTATCGTGTGAGGGAGGGATCTCCTCCTTCACACCACAACCTGCTGGAATGCCCCTACACCAATTATTTGGGGGGCAGGGGGGCTGTTCATTGACATCCATCAAAAATTTTCTTAAGTAGAACTCAAACTGTAAATATTTTTTACATATGTGTGAGCACACACACATGTTGTAGGTTGTTTGAGGTTATTGTTTTGGAAAAATATGAGCTAGTTTCTCCCAAAACCCTGACCCTGGCAATCTCAAAAAAGAGCATCTTCTCTAATAAAATCATACTGAGCATACAGCAATAATCTTTCTAAAGTAGAAAAAGCCACAGCTAATGTTTTTTACAGCTCGTTTGGTCTCTGAAAGGAAGAATAAAACACACATATGGCGGTTTCAGTGAGCAGAGACTAACCTTTCGCTTCCAAAAGTAATTAACAGCCTGGGAATCACGCCACCTTCCTTCAGTGTTTATTTTACACATTTTATGTATGCACTTCTTTTTCATGGTAAAAACTTTCAAACATTTTCGCAGTAGAAATACTTGATGTTGATCCAAAATTTATTTTCCCCACAGTGTAATAGTGTTTTTATAAGAAAAAAATAAACGGAAGTTTAAATAACTTTACATATATAACTTGATATGCTCTTCAAATACTAGGCTAACTGTATACCTCTGTCATGACGGCTCTAGGCATAAAAATCTGACACTATAAACAAATGCGTCTGAATAAGGAAAACAACACCACAAAGAGAAAAAAGTTTCATTTAAATACTGAACTTCCTCCTAATGCTAAATTAAACCTAATTTAAATAACATATATGAACATCCAATTAAAGGAGTTAATTCAATTTACCCAAGGTTTGGATTCAACATTAGTAGGGATTCCTTAAAATTAAAAAAAATTAATTCCTTAAAAAAAATGGAATAATTGGGCAACACTTTACTTGAGAGGGCATGAATAATGTAGTAGTACATGCTTACTTGCATTAATTAACCAGTAACTAATTGTTTGTTAAGTACTGATCCCATGTTCATTCATCATTAATCAATCATGACAGTTCATGTATTTCATGGGGGAACCTAAATTAGTTCATGATTAGTTCTTGAGTAGTAAATGAGTTAAGTATATTTTGCCTCCTCAAGTGGTCTTCCCATTATAAACTAGGAGTTGTTCCACGAAGCGAGCTTATAAAATCGAGGATTATTTGTAATAGCCTCGCTTGAGTTAGCCTAACAGTTCACTTCAGGCTCATTGAGTTCCACGAACAAAATTCAGGCTCCCTCATCAACTTGATTATGAATAAATGGGCACGCCATGGTTATTCATGTAAAAACCTTCAATGCACTCCTTGTCATTTTATACTTTCTGAGTAATTGGAGTCGCCTGCATGTAATCTGTAATAATTTTATATTGGAGGGTCGATGTGTGTCAAAGAGGGAGAGAACAGCAGCAGAATAATCCCAGCCCCACAGAATGTCGTGCTGTGACATCACATGGCTTGTCCAATCATATTCATCAAACTAAGCTAAGCTTCGCAGCTAACCTGCCACGGAGCAGGCTTGTCCAAGAGCATATGTTGACACAGTAACTAAGCGGAGCTTCAGGTTATCCTCGTTTGTGGAACCGAATTTGGAAAAATTAAGCCGGGATTGTTGAAATAAACCTGGCTTTTGAGGTTAGCTCGATTCGTGGAACAGCCCCTTAGTTAGTTAACTAATATAGTGGCTGAAGGGAATACATGAACTGTCATGATTGATTAAGAATGAACCAGCATGGGATTAGTGCATAATTAACACTTAGTTACTGGTTAATTAATGCATTAAGTAAGCACATACTACTACATTATTCATATCCTCAAGTAAAGTGTAACCAATAAGTGTAACCAAAACAACTTTATCAGCACCATTCAGATAAAATAACATCAGTTCACACTAGGGATGGGACACTCAGTAACTCACCTGGCCCATGTCTTCTACTCCTGTGTGATGGGAGAGCAGAATTATGAGATAAGAAGGGCAATGTTAAAGAGGGCCGGTACTCCTTTAAACTGCAGACAGTATGAGGACAGAATTAAAAACCTGCCAGGGAACTAGATAGAAACATAGAGAACTTAATTCTACAAAACCCAGCTGACCCCATTTATATTTGGCAGGTTTAGACTCGTCAGAGCCAAATGGACTTCATTACTGCAGGCATCTATGAGCACGAGTCTGTCAATTAGTTACAGTGACAAGGAGAATTTGTCGAATTCCAGTGCCTTGTGTATGGCATGGGTGGTGGAAAGATCGTGCATTTCAAAAGCAAGTATATTGGTGTCTGACTAACAAACAGAAAGGAACAGAATTAAATGCATGCAAGCAGACATGTTTACGGCTCTGAGACCATGTAACCAAGCCTGACTTTATAACACTCTCAGTGTGCTAAATGGAGTTGTTCAGCATCCGTTTTTCATGAGTTCAGACCTCTCCTGGACTGGCCCGTAGAGCGCTCTTGGCCAAACAAGAACACAATGTCCTGAGCACTGACCTCACTTAGTGTGGGCGCAGCTGGACTCAGTGAAGCAGGACATGATTCACTTTCCTGGTTCCTGTGGTGAGGTTTTGCGGGCTGTCTGTGCTCCTGTGAGTGGCTACGATCTCTACTACAAAATGCTAGAAGAGGAGAATGCAGCCAGGAGTGTCAGTGGGGAGCTCTGGGAAGCGGGAGGATCAAGTTCATGTTGGTTAATGAACACTTCATACAAGCACAGCTTGAGGGTATCTACTTTTGTTTGGCCACACATCGCTTTAATCTAAAGAAATAACTTATGTATGGCTGGACATATTCATCTGTACACTAGATGTCCAGAGGAGCTAGAATAGGCTCCATCTCGAGATTTCAGCACTCACACCAGGAAATATTGTGCCTCTTACTTCACTCTCATCACGTGACAGGGGCATCCCCGCATTCTCCATCCTGTCCTGCCCACATGACGTGCCCCTCAGCCAGCATGTCTATTTACATCGTTAGGGCCGTTTGTCCTGAGTGCAGCACTGCTTTTCAGAGAAACTCAATCCTCGTGAAACCCATCCCAAACTCGAAACACCCCCCCCCCCCCCACCCAACGCACAATCACCAGTGAGCCAATTACCTATCCAACACCATCTTCAACAACAATGACATTGTAAGATAAGATGGTAACTAAATACATCGTCGGCTACTTAGTGAGGAGGAAAGTGATCCTCTCCGTTACTGATAAACTGCTCAGGCCCAACATCTAAGAGCAGCTGATGAAATGAAACAGACATAAGCCGAAACCAAATACTTCCAGGTGACATAATCAAATGTGAGGCTTTATTTCATACAGTCTTTGGATTGAGGCGCAGTGTATGTATGTGTGATGCTGGGAGTGAAACAAAGCACTGCCTGGAGACCATTGTGCACCTTCTGTGGCAGGGGAAGCCATCCCAGGCACCACAAAGCCCTATATAATCAACCCATTCTATGCTTTCACAATGTATACATTGTTTTTCTTAATGCATGTTATGACACGTTCACTCGCAGTTGAAACATGATGCCAGCATAATGGCATAACGTATATATAAAACAATTCCACATATGTTATGGTAACCATAGATGGTGCCTGAACATGTGCTCATCCATCCTGTATGCTGGTGTCCACATGGCATGCCTGACACATACCTGGTCCACCTTGCTGTGTGAGGTCTTCTGTGGGCCCACTGGTGGAGGACATCTCATAGGACTCCAGAGATGGTAGCTTTTGTTATCTTTTCTACGATGGTTGGTGGAGGAGAAGCGACGGGTGTGAAGGAGGTGGATTATTGGTTCATTTCAGTACAATGGCGGGTTGAGGCAGAATCTCCCACATCCTGGTTCACCTGCACGTGGCTCCAGGTCTGCAAAGGTCTGCAATACTCAAGGCTTGATGATCTATCTATCTATCTATCTATCTATCTATCTATCTATCTATCTATCTATCTATCTATCTATCTATCTATCTATCTAATCCACCACATTCCTGGAAAATCATCTGCAGTGCCCTCCTGGTGTCAGATTGGCCACACTTTCTCCTATACCCCTGTCCTCCTCCCCACACTTCCTCTTGTACCCCTGCCCCCCTTTGCCTGAACTGAGAGCTGCTTCTTCTTTTATGAATCCACTCATTAACCAACACCAGCGACTTTTAATGAGTGTAACCTATAGTGCCAAAGCCTCGAATGTGGGAAGCTCAGTGTCTCCACATGCCATACATCATGGAATGATAACCTGGGCCCTGAACCCAGAGGTCAGTGCAGCAGGGAACCAAAATAAAGTGAGCAGAAATTCCTGCAAAGACAACCAAAGGCCTTCTGTGCCAGGGCTACCTACAGACGTCCATAGTCAATAATTTATAACAGAGTAACATGGTCGCTGTGCCATAGGGTCTAATGTCCATTAAGTTAGCAGAGCTTGAAGTCTGCTAAATAAATAAGATGTAATGTACAGAAACAGTGCTTCCCAGTCACTTTAGGAGGGATGCGCTCGAAACAAGCAGGTGCACAGGGTCCTGTGCAGAAGGACAGCAGGGTTAGCATGCCTGCTACCAGCTAACGCAGCCCAGTACCAATGAACACGCCCTCAGCGCACTGTCAGTTGAAGTGTGTAGAATTCTTGTCTTAAGTCGGTAATTAGTGATGTAAATTAAACTGGGTTTTCATCGCAGGGGCAGCAAAGACTGATGGGTACTAAGTAGGGTTGTCACCTCAGTACGGTAAAATCCTGGACACCTAGTCATTGACTAAAAATATTGCTTATAGTGATACCTTTCCAAAGGTTTCTTTAGGTCTGTTTGATAGGGAAATTGATAGGGATATTCTGTATCCTTGTATCCAATTCATTTTTTCCTGGACAGATGACCAAAATTTGAGGTGGTCTAAGAAAATCCTGGACAAGAGGCAATCCTAGTACTAAGGGTGAAGCTTTGGGTGGCATGTTGAGCTGCTGAGGGCAGAAGCCACTCACTTTCACTACCTGCCACAGCGTTTAGATGGTGGCCCATTAAAGAAGTGATTAAGTACTGATTTTGAGACAAAGTCCCACCAGAATCTGACCAAGTGAGGTGGACTCCAGTATGCTGGCTCTTCCTGAACTTGAAGCAATGATTCACCAAGCACCTCTGGAGAGAGGGACATCATGGCAGGATGGGCAATGGGCAAACCAGATGGGAGGTGGACGGAATGCATGTAGATGTGGCGCCAGAAACCCGAGTGATGAGGCATGGGGGCAGGGCTACTGACATGTCCAAACAGGCCCACGCAGAACAATGACACGACCCGTTAATTTCACCCTGGGACCTGTAGCAACAGATGGGGCCCCTAACGGTACATGCAGAACCTGACCCTGCTTTCCGAATGGCCCCCAGCTTCCCATGGTCCAGCCAACATCACACCAGTGGACCGTAGGGCAGGGATTTTTTTAGCAAAAAGCCAGTTCCGCAATGCCCTATTTCCCCTTTAATACACCTTCTGCCCCCCACCCTCTTAACTGCCTGTCACCACTGACCTTCATCTTCTCCCAGCCCTGACGCCCACACCACAAATATATGTAAATAAACACATGCTCTGCTGTGTTTGTCCGTGTAAATATTTAGGTTGCTGTGACGACGGAGCAGCATGCGCCATTCTCCTGGGGGGTCCTGGCCGGACCGTCCGCTAAACATCCTGATGGACGGTATCCTGTGAAAATGTGCCCTTTGAGGCAGAATGGCGCGTGCGTGTGTGTATCTTTGCGGAAGAAAATGCACATTTTTCTGTGTGTTTAGGCCATGGGTCAGAAAAGAAAAGAACAGAAATGAGGGATCAGCGGCAAGGAATATAATGATAGATCGATGGACAGACAGATACAGAGTGAGACAGAGAGGGAGAGAGGCATGTGCATAGAAAAGGTCAGAAATGCAGGGTGACAGAAATCCAGCAGAAAGACGGGCAGAATCCTTCTTAATACCCAGAATTCCACTTCAAAAGTTCTGTGTGCAGGGAGTGATGCCCTGAGAATCATGGGAAGTAAATATGTGGTAAAGCAGTGATTGAGAAAGGGCATGTTTTCTGCGATGCCCAACCTCCCTGGAGGTGAACTGCTTGCTCTGTCCTCGTTACATTGGCAGCAGCATACAAACAGGCACAGATGCCAGCACAGGACGGGCTATCCTGACACAATGTGTTACAGGGCTGTTTACTCGTTCATGTGAAAAACACACGCTCAGAAATGTGAATGGACACCTCTCTCTTCACTCCTGCCCGCCCTATGAATAATTCATAGCTTTTCAGCTCGTCCATAATTCAGTACTGAGTGGCTATGATGAGATGCAGAGTGCAGCCCTCTCAAGACACACCCCCCCTCATGTCAAGCCCTCAGGAACCTCCAGACACCAATAAACGTGACACATCGCCGGCCCTTTAATTGCTGTGGGAGGCGGAGCTGACATCTGTGGGTGTGTTAAGGAACAGCTCTGACATATTAACATGGATCGGCCTATCACAGAGTCCATCGCTCTGTCAAAAAGTCCATACCCTGTCTCATAATCCATCACCTCATCAACAATTCCATCACCCAATCACAGAGTCCACGGCCCTGTTACACACCCTCAAGCCTGAAAAGGAGGATACTATTGTACCACAGAACTGCAAAGGTAATCTGAGCATCTTCAGCATGAAATCCAAGGCCATCCTGCAGGCATGGGAGCTGTTATAGGCAAAGAGTTCCACAACAAGTTGAACACCTGAATATGAATAATGATGAATAATAATCTAATAACAAGGAAATGTTACTGAAGCCATGATACTGTCCAGTTACTGCAGAGACTAACACAATATTTACTCTGTTCTTCCTCTATATGGCTTTACAGACCTAAATACAATGAATGAGGCAATCGCAGTACACCCAGTGACTGCAGACGTGTGTTTATGCTGCTCATTTAATGCCTCTGCAAGAATGAGAAAGGTAGAAACCTCAACAGGATGCAACTTCCATCCGCTGCTCTGAGGTCACGGGAAAATGACGGGGCATCTCCCCCTGATGTCATGTGTCATCCACCTCAGAGGTCTACCCCTTTATAAAATAAGCATGGGAATGGCTGCCTTTTTTCTGACAGCCAGCTGGAACCGCTCTGACGTTAATGGCGGTTGCATGCTAATCCCAGATGACATGCTGGTCTCGGCTTCTGCTGCCCCCCCCCCCACCCCGTTCCTCCTGCGGTCCTTTATGTTCTATTTGTCTGTGGAGAGCAGCTAGGCAGATGGATGGGGGAAGTGCTGGGGGGGGCAGGTGGGCAGGGAGGGAGAGGTGCACATTTACACCCCCAGGGACCAACAACAGGGCACCCAGCTGTCCACCAATCATAGGGCTTGTCTGTTATCATGGTTACTGAAGTGGGCTTCTTCAGGGGCAAGTGAACAGTGTGTGATAATGGAAGTCTGTTAAAGGAAGAGAAAATAAAAGGCAGCCCAGACAGTATTTACCCAGAGCCGCTGTGAGTCTCATGTCGGAACCCACAAGAGGAACGACAAACCGGACGATGCAGATCTGACCCCAGATTAGTCAGTGCTGATTAAACACAGCGGAGCACAAACACCTGGTGGTGACCTGTCTTAAAGCATTCAGGCCAGGTAAAATCACCCGAATGAATGAATGTTGCATTTATATAGCACTTTTCAAGACAGCCGGAGTGCTTTACAGAAGCAATGGGGGGGCCGCTTCAACCACTGCCACATTGCAGCACCCACATGGATGACAGCAGCCATTCTGCACCAGTACACTCACCACACAGTAGCTAAGGTGAAGAGGCAGGAGAGAATTCACCGATCAGATATAGTGGATGATTAGGAGGCCAGATTTCAAAGGGCCACAGTGGGCAATTTAGCCAGGGCATTGAGGTACCACCCCTACTCTTTTAAAAGATGCTCTGGGATCTTTTTTTAAATTTAATTTAGAGATCAATGGTCATTGTTGACACACCACAGCACACAGTGCACAACAATGAAATGTGTCCTCTGCATTTAACCCATATGTGACATAGCAGGGGGCAGCTAATTCAGGGATTCAAACCAGCAATCTTTTAATTACAAGTGTGCTTCCCTAACCATTAAGCCACTCAGAGAGTCGTATCTGAAGGACAGGTGCAGTGGCTTACAGCAGAGTGTCCCCATCACTGCACTGGGGCATTGGGAACCACACAGACCACAGAATGGGCTAACCTGTTGACCACACCAACACCTCTTCCAGCTTCACTTACCTGTCCTGGCCCAGGCCTCATAGGCCACCAAAGCTCCTTCTTGCCTGCATGCCTGACGTCACACTGCCCCCCCCCCCCCCGGTTTTCATTAGCGTAGGAAAGCTGCCTAATTTTTGCAGCCAGGTTGTAATGATCTGAGCTGACAAAATCCTCCCCCCAGCCTTCCGAGTGTTTGCCTTCCGCTAATCACGCTGCCCCAGTTTGACCGACTACAACAATCACAGGGAACAAGGCCACGACTTTCCGTGTTCCATGACTTTCTGTCTCTAGGGATGGCTTCCGTAGTGATCCAGCTGGTCCATCACAAAGCTCCCAGCCCTTATGAAAACATTTGGGAGGAGCCATCGACATTGTAGCTGCTATTAGAGAATTAAAGACACCTTCAGCATGGACACAATCCTGCTTGGCTTTTTTGGAAATTTCCACCAACAAAAATAAGTCTGTTTTTCTCTTTTCTTTTGTGAAGTTTGTGGGGAATTCCAGCCCAAGAAATCATTTGTTTAGTGCAAGATTTTCTACAGAGGAAGTGTACCGTCATTACGCATAAATAATGGGAAAGATTTAAACCCAAGCGGCAGCACTGACACAGCACTGCCAACCTCTGTGTTACGACCCTGAGCAACTATCTCCGTGTCTCTGGTCTCCACAGGTATAGATGACTAAGACGTTATGGTAAATTGTCCTTTAAGTTTGTTGACTCATACCCTCAAAAATCCAAAAAAGAAAAACCAAACATGACCCTCACAGGATTTTGTGGATTTATTTAAGTTCACGGGTTGGCTCTGAAAAAAAAAAAAAAGAAGTCACCCAGAGACATAGACATAAGCAGTGGTCCTGGTGGACCTCACACCAACTCTGCTGAAATGGCCTGGTGTCCTCGGACGTCGCAGGGAGTGCATGGCCACATGTGGAGCATCCCTAGTGCTCATGGGAAACCATGACACTGGTCTGCCTTGCCCAGATGTGCCGTAGCGAACTCCAGGACCCAAAGCGAGTGCTGGCTCACTTTCCTCTCATTCCCATGGCCTTTACAGGAATTGTTCAGCCATGAGCAGCCCATCAGGCACGTAAACCAGCAGCCTGTTTCTGTGTCCAGAAAACGCCCAAAATAGAGGCCTTTTCATTTATAACTGAATTAAAGTCTCAGAAGGAAAACTCAGATCCCTCTGAGGCATCATTAGCGTATTCTGAGAAATGGCGTTTGGACAAATCATCATCCTTAAAAACTGGTTAGACCGCAGAGAACCTTCATGCCAGTCCTTCATCAGAATAAATAAGACACATTTACCATTAACATCTTGGAAGCCGTATCGTTAGGAAAGATGGATCTAAGAGTGTGCTTGGTGAGTACAATTAATGGTCCACCACCAGCGAGGATGTCAGGCCCAATTATGCAGATGAAGACCATGTGCTCTGGCAGAATGTGCAACCAATAACGTCACAGCAAAGATATGACGGAGACAAGACAATAAAGAAAGAGAGACATCAGCCAGCGGCTGTGGATCATGAGGGATTCTGGGAAAAATGCCTCTACACTCTACTTCAGGAGGCTGCCATGGATCTGCTGGCATTGGCCTCCAAAGACCCAACAGGCCCTAGACCTCTTTGTGATTGTGTAGTGTTTCCAGGGATCAGGACAGAATAATACCACAAAGGCCTCCCATAACATCCCCCAGTACCCCTAGTATGTACATGAACACAGGCTGGTGCAGCACCTCTGAGCCAGAGTGCCCCCTCCAGGTAGGGTTGCAATGGAGAGAAGCCCCTGTTGGTGCATAGATAAGGCTCATCAACCAGCACACACAGAAAATGGCATTTTCTAGAATGGAAAACACTGCTGTTTTGGAGAAAACATCCCAAACAGAAGGACCATATAACCAGGGTCTCCTGACCACGACATGCCCTGACTGTGGGACAGTCTCAGACTAGACCGTAGCCACACATACGCCAGGCCAATGCCCCTATGGAGAAGCATTGTATACTCTAATACAGTACCAACCGGACTGAAGCTGATTTCTGGAAACAACTTCACAAAAAAGTGTAAATATGCTTTGGAAAATATTTTTCATGTATATCCCACAGTGAGAAAACAGGGAGGAATGTGTTTGAAGATTGCATTATTAAAAACAGTGCATGGTGTGGCCTGTTCTCAGACACCTGGGGGGGGGCAAGTGAATAATAATAATGCTCCCCTTTTATCGGTGAGCGGGGGGGGGGGGGGGGCGGCCGC
>JAODJU010000001.1:52533651-52568764 GCA_026776725.1 Gnathonemus echidnorhynchus | reverse complement strand
CTGTGGTCGACTGCTAATAAATTTCTAGCACACTAGATGGTGTTGGACGGGGGGGTCCCTGACATATCAAAGGTACACATTTGGCTGAATTGTCACTGCTGGACTGTGACTCGCAGGGACACTATTAACTACGATCAATTTGGGATAAATTTGCCAAACTGGGACTCACTTGTTTTGGGGCTGAGGGGCAGGCTGGGTTAGGGAAGGGTTTTAAAATTGCCCCACCGACCTCATCATGTGCCTCATTGCCCGATGAAGTTGTCTAGCAACCTAGTTGGTTGTGTATGAGTGTATGTCTTCAGACACATTGCACTGGAGCTATTCCTGTGCAGTTGGCAGGGACCAAAGTTGCTGCATTTCCTCTCGCTTACTCTCCACACAAACCAACACACACATTTGTTTTCATATCTTTTTAGGGACCGTCCCTTCATTTCAATGGAAAAAGAACCCTTACCCCAAAAATGACAACCTAACCCTTATCCAACCCTAACCTTAATCATAAGTAACCAACTGAAATACAAGACTTTTGACATTTTTAATTTTTTGATTGCATTCACGAATTTTTATAAAATTGAGGTTATCCAAATGGGGTTTTGTGACACTTTGGGGACATTCTGGTCCCCATTTTGGTCCCCAAATGTGATCTATGCAAACAAGCCCACACTTTAATGTCAAAATAATAGGTTTTTATTACATTGTGGGGAACAGTTGGTCCCCACAATATAATATAAGCATAATCCACACACACACGCACACACACAGGGAGAGCACAGGAACACAGCAGTGTAGTGAGCATCGGGGTGAGGAGATATCTTCTAACGGCTGGCTCAGTTGAGGTAGCTTCTCAGTGTGCCCCACTTTGATCACCACAACAATATTGATCTAAATGTAATGCTGAGTAAAAAGGCCTATTGACACAAATATCTTTACATGCACTTCACTTGAACTGTGTCATCACAGCAAATAATATGAATAATAAATGATTCAGTTAAGTTTTGTTGCTGGGCTGCAGAAATCTGGTAGTTGGCAGATTTATTGGTTGGTAGTTGTACCCAGTTAGCAGTTTTCCAAGGTGCCAGTCTCAGTGGAAGGGGTTTGGATGGCTAGCAGCCTCCCCATTGCAGTTCCTTAACTTCCATGCCCCCTGTTGGCAGAAGGCAGGCAGCAACCAACTTTATACCTTTAAATAAGGAAAAGATTATTGCCATTAGAATTCTTGATAAATTTAATCAGTGCACAACATTAAATTAACGTACCACATGACGCCTCTCACTGTTTCAAAAAAATAGCATCTGTGGGTCTTTATGAAATTCAAGAAAAGAGCAGGTAATAAATCAGAGAATTGCAGAGACAAGGAAGGGGGAAAAAAATCATCAGACTTTCAGTATGACTGTGACCACCGTTTTGAAGAACGGTAAAAGCTGCAAAATAAAACAAAAAAAATCCCGCATGAGCAGCAGTGACAGCAGACAGCTACGGTAAGCGCAAAGCCACACTCAGAGTTTCAGTGTTCCTTTCCTGTTTCGTTCAGTCATATATGTATCACTATTCACCTTTGCCTCAATTAAGTGCCAGCTTAAAAATATTTTGCAGACTATGTATAATTCTACCTGGATTCTATCGCCTAGGGGGGGGTGCGTGTCCATTACACACACACACACACACACACACACACACACACACACACACACACACACACACACACACACACACACACACACACATACACACACACACACACACACACACATACACACACACACACACACACACACGTCGGGTAAACATTTCTTTATGGGGACCGCTCATTCATTTCTATGGGAAAAAATGCTAATGCTAACTATGACAACCTTAACCCGACCCAGCCCTAACCATAACCATTAGTAACCAAGCAAAATAGAAGAGTTTTTGCATTTTTAGTTTTTGCATTGAAGTCACAGATTTTTATTAAATTGAGTTTTCCCTTAAGGGAAAAAAACGGGTATTCATCATGTTGTGGGGACATTGTGTCCCCATAAGGTAAGGTATACTCGCTCACACACACACACACACACACACACACACACACACACACACACACGGGTTGGTAATTATTTCTTTTTGAGGAATCTGCATTCATTTCTATACGAAAAACTCTAATCGCAACATGATGACCTTAACCCCTAGCCAGCTCTAACCTTAACCATAAGTAACCAAACAAAATACAAAACCTCTGGGATTTTAACTTTTTTGTTTGCATTCACAGATTTTTAAAAAACTGAGGTTATCCAGATGTTTACCTAATAATGTCCCCAAAATTAAGAAAGTTTCAGGTTTTACTACACCAAATGTGATCTATACAAACACTATGGGCCATATTAAAAGATTAGTTAGCCCAACTTCAAGGGAGGCAGAATTCAAACCCCCAACCCTGGAGATGTGAGGTAATACTGCTGCGTACTGAGCCATCCTCATGGACAAGAAGTATCTGAAATGTCTCATGAACTCTCCCTTCACCATGTATTAAACTCAATGCTAGACCCACTGAGCAATCCCCTTCCATACTGGCATTAGTGGACCACAAGAAAATCCTATTAGCAAAGGAGTTTTTTTGTGTCAGTTAGGGATTAACCCTTAAAAATGTTCTGGGCTGTGAAATAATATGTAACACCTCTGTTGTTGTTTCACCTGGGTTCGAGAAAGGTTTGTTTATAACACTCTGGTTAACCAGCCCGTGGGCTCAAGAAATTGTAAATGGATTTCAGGCTCACTTATCTGAATACTGTCAAGTCCAATCCACCACCATGCTCCAGAAAAATATTTATCAGCAGAAGTCCTTTAACAGACCAGGTTCTGGTTTGCATTTGGATTTGTACACAGTGCTGTCTATGCCTGCGGTTTCACTTCTCAGAAATGAGGCAAAGAGAAATTGAGATGAAACGTTTTTTTTTGCTTTGTCCCTGGATGCACCAGACAGCTAAATGAATACTGGTGTTTGTTCAGGCACAGACACAATCATTTAGTGCAAATTGTTTGTCATGCTTCAATATTTCACCTGTAATACTAAAGCCCTTTCAAATTACCACAATGTCAGGGGTCTCAAATTGTGTTTCAGCAGCTTAACCATTATTGTTGTCATTAGTATCATTGTAAGTACGGTAACAGGAGGTCATTATTTCCCAGTTTGATGGTGTCCAGGACAACTTAAAGATGTGCAGTCTTTACGCATAGGTAGTTATATGGCTTGCCGTTCCTGGGCGAACCATCATCCCCAGAAGACATAACTATAACTACAAAATGAGATTTTAAAAACATTCAAAATAGTTTGGCTTCTTTCCATCCCCTTTCCAGAGTTAACAAAAGTATCACTTGAGCGAAATAACAACAACCTTCCTTTATTGGTTTTGAATGAATACCATAATCTTGAAGTCTGGATTTCTTAAAATTTTCTTGAGTTAATTTTATATTCTACTAAAGCCAAAATGTTTTTCTGAATGGACTGCTGCCATTTCTAAGACAAACTCAGACTACCAATTGTTTTTTCCTTCTTTTTTTTCCCCTTTTTTTCTTTTCTAGTAAATGATGACCATTTTAGCAAACTTCCTGAGATGCATTCTTACCGAATGAAGTAGTTTCCCTTGCTATTCTTAGACCTGGCTGGAAATATGCAGGGTTACAAAAAAAATGCCACGGAGTGAAGCAGAAGGAAGATGTTCTGAGGTGCATTATGCTTGTCCTGACTTGACATTCTTCTCAAGTCACGGAATTACCAATAGACACGGTGTCCTTGACAGAGACAGGGAAGAGTGATAAGTGAAAGAAATTTAGTGATTGACAGACTGTTGGTGTCACATAAAACAGAACTGTTCAATATCAGCTAAAGGGAAAGGATTGTTTTGGCAGGTTATTGCAAGCAGGGCTAATACCCATAAGAAAAGCCCTGTTCTGTCAATAATTAGCTGATATGTGGGTTTAACTAAGGATACTTAAAGAAAAGGCTTAAATGAAAGTCTTGGCCCAAATGTTGCTGTGTCATACCAGCTGGATTACTTTGAATACACTTCTGAACTCTGTTTGAAGCATTAAAAATTTCAAGTACTGTGAAGAAGTGGTTAGAGGAGGGATGTATGATACATATTTGTAAGTGCCCTTTGCCTCTCAGTTTTAATGGCGGAGGATTTCTTTGTAAAGACACGTGCCCCCTTGTTGTTACAAATGTTTTAACTATAAAAACTACAAAAATAAGAACTGTAATACAAGTAAATGAAAAGGCCGTGTGCCAGAAATGATTGTTTCTTTATGCGTAGACTTACCCTACATGTAGACAGCAATGTAAGGTTGAAACGCAGGTCAGTTTAATAATGTGACGCTCATGGCAGTGTAAATGTTCAAGGGTATTTTATTTGAATTCTGCCATTCTGTCATTTGTGCATTCTTTGGGAAATCAGCAAGGCACAATTATTTGTCAAACGTGTGTAAAGACAAAAACATCTTAATAATACAGAAAAGTATAATAATAATAATAATACAGAAACTATCGAACAGGCATAGGGTAATGTTTAACACTTCGCACAAAGCAGAATAAAACTTGCAATACATACTGAATTATCCAAAATATATGAAGAATACATTTTGTCACTGAAAAACTACATATCAAGCAGTGGTGTAGAAAATGCACAACGTAGTATAAGGCAGGGCTTTTACAAAACCACGATACTAAAACGATACAAAAAAGACACTGTACATAATATATTTATACTGTTTATTGACCAAAGGCGTGGCCACATACTGTAATCGCTAATTAAACTAGCAGGACAGTGTGATGTGCAATAAAGAATGAAGAGAGGCGTGCAGGTGCAAGGCGGCCAAGGACAAGTAGCGGCACGCGCGCGTCCCCCCACGGTGATGCGCACGCGCTGCGATGGCCGCGCGAAATTTCTGCTGACTTGCACGCCAACATTTATCATTGCAGTTTAAAACCGGAGGAGACAGAAGATGAAACCGAAAATTAGTTGCGTGGATGTTTCCAAAACAAGCCAAAATAAAACATGTAATTCAGAAAAAGCGCAAACTAATCTTTCCGGCTAATTAAAGAGAAATAGGCTATATAAACAGTTTTGAATGTCTCTACGTAGGTTTGAAAATCGACATAGCATGTTTAAAAGATTAAGCGAACCAGAAAAATAAACAGGAATATAAGGTATATATTTTAACTTGAAGCCTTTTAGTTAATTACGACTGTACTGTACATGTTGCTTGTCTGCAATGTCTCCACATAAATGTGCGTTAATGTTCCTGCATTTTCTTAGGTATTTTTTACGTTTACTGCGGTAAGCTTGTGCCATTCCTGCGACACAGTGTGACAGACTGCAATCACAAAAAAATGAAAGAAAAAAAAATCAGATAGCTGCCATATTATACTTCCTTGTCTTCACTGCAAGGCACGGTGGGCGTCCCTTCACAAAAAATAATAAGAACGGCATGCAAATAAAATAAAACTACGGAAGAAAAAAAACAAAGATATCTCTGCTTTAGGGACAGAGAAGTAACCAAGAGCGCGTGCGTTTACATGTAATCTACCTGGAGAGTCCCGTTTAATCAGCAGCTACAGCTGAACTAAACTATACAAAATGCGTTAAAGTCTATGTCTCATTTATGTCTATACCCTCAGCTGTTTAATGACAAACACAGAATATGGCATACAGGGTGTAGGACCTATAATCGCAGCGACGGCATCAAACCTGCATGTGGATTCAGGGATTCCCGACGCGAACAAACTGGTCAGTCATGTTTCAGCGTAAACTCACAGCGAATAAAATAAATGCGCACAACATATTCAATTTTAGTATACGTATTTACAAAATACACATTGTGGTGGTGAGGGACTGTATAATTGCCTGCGCTGTTTTCGAAAAGACCGCGGCATTGCGCGTCCCGATCCGGTGGTCACTTGTTTTATACAACTGCAGTGGAAATAACTTAAACCATAAGCGCGCGGAGTAATCAGGCTCTGTGCTGAATGATGAATTCCTGCATTGAAGGGTGACTGCCAGAAAACATGTTAGTTCCCAGCAGACTCTGCCATGAGTGTAAACAGTGTTCAGCTTGTAGTAAGGACTAGTGTGAATTGGAGGGGAACAAGCCTAGAATGATTAAGAGCCACGATATTCTGCATATTGCTTCATTGTCTGTTCAGCATCTTATTCTATTGACTGCTTGTCAAGTTACATATCTATACATCTTCTACATACATGTTCTGTGCACTTGTTTCCAACATCATCCATCTCTTCAGGTTCTCTTACCAACAGAAGCACATGCAGAGACGAAAGCAGCATCCGTGGAGGACAAAACCAGACATAAAATTCTTTAAATGGCTCAATGGCAACAACATGACAAAACAAAACTACATAAATATTTCATTGTAACATTCTGAATAAATTTAATCTTATTATTTCAACAAAGAGAAGAAGAAAAATTGGGCAGGAGGATCATAACAGATGAAAACAGCCACTACATATTTTTGTGTACATGAAAGAAATGTTTTTTTTTTTAAATATTTTTTTATATATTTTTAAAATGTTGTGTAAAATATAGTACAAATACTACGATGCATCACAGTTTTTGACAGTTAGATAAGACCAAGAGAGTTGTATTCCTTTCACATTCCGGCTGTGTCTAGAGAGAATTTAAGTATGTATTCAGAGACTCAGTGTGGTCTAATTCCCTCAGTAGATTCTGTCAGTAAAATCTGAGAGACTGCACCCCTCCACCTTACTGACATGTCCACAGAGTCTCAGTCAGGGCTGCAGTAAAGCTGGGACCAGGCAGGAATAGCAGAAAGCAGAGCTGAAAGGTCCCAATGTGATGCCGTTGGAAGGTGTGGTGTGCAAGGTGGTGCAGGCGATCACACTGAGGTGTGAACCGTAGACGGCGTCATTCCAGAAATAAGGAGACGGATGTCCATGTCACTCTGAAAGGCACCCAGGACATGTTTGTTTCTCCCAGGCACGGACACCCCCCCTCTGTTAGAAGTCACAGCAATTGGTTGGATTTCTCTTGGGTAAAAAATGAGTCCCATTTGTAATAGCAGGGAAGGCAAAAGTTGAATTTTCTCCTGTCAAACTACCTGGTACCTGTGAAAGACAATAGAAGAGATGGAAATATCATCTAATTCATTCAGATGTCTGTCCTGCTTTTAAGTAAATGCATTTGTCCAAAGATCCAAAGCCTGAATTTTCAGTCAGTCAATATGAACATTGCAATAGGAGGTGTTATATATATTATTTTATTTAATTATTTTATTTGGGGATCTGGAACGGATTAAGTTATTTTACATTAGATCTTATTGGGAAATACAACTTGGACCTCGACCAAATCAACTAGACCAGCCTTCTGGAACGAATTAAGTTTCTGTTCTATTGTACCACTCTACTTGGGCAATGATGTCTGATTCTTGTTCTAAGTCAGTTAAGCTCACACTTCTAGATGTTTTTCTGTTACTGCTTGAACAAAATAGCAGTAGAAAGTGAATAGAATTTTTAGAAAATCAATGTTTTTGGCAAATCACTGTTTAATTTCATCACAGGGTGTATATAAAGCTTTGAACACTGGTAAACTAAGAGCAAAACTGAAATGTCAGGTCATGACAGTATACACCCAAGCTAAATGCACATGGCGTCTTTCCTCTGAACAACACTATGAATGGGGGGCATGATTACCTCTGTCTGGCTGAGGTACTGCTGTTGGGCCTGGAGGCTCTCTGGGGTGAAGCCAGTGGTCATCTTGCATGACAGGCCAGTGATGATGGCATCATCTTGCACCACCCTGACTGCATCAACCCTGGGCCCATCCTTGGTGCTCTGGAAGAGGCACGAGGTTGGTACTATAGTCTGGTCATGTTGAAGTGCCACCTTCTGTGATGATAAGAGTCCTGTGTGACTGAAGCGTGTTCCATTTACGGGTGGTAGTGAGCTGCCTTCAAACATGCAGCTCTTGCTTGCCTGGGGCGTGGGGTCTCCCTGCCCCTGCTGAGAACAGTATGGTGTGCTAGACATGGTGGACAGGCTGGGTGTGAGCCTGCAGCCGGTGACACAGGCTTGTGTATTTGGTGACGAGATGCCCCTGTGGGCACTCCCCCGGAAAGTGGAATTCTGGCCATAGCCGTTGGGTAGACTTTGGTGTCCATTCTGCATGGCTGGGGAAAGTTGCTTTTGATGCTGCCAGGCTTGCAGCCTCTGAGTTTGGCTGGTCTGGGTCTGAGGTGGAAAATGCCTTTGAAAGGAGATGGCAGCTGATGGACTCACATTACCAGTGCAGACTTCTGTCAGACTGCCTGTAAAGTTAGTGTTAGGGATGGAAGGACCCCACTCCCTCTGCTGATTGGAGGACACTGGAGTGGAAACATCAGTGCTATTCTGCTGCTGGAACACTATTGGGTGGTCCATCATTGTGGGCTGCATATGGTTGTGAAATGACCGAATTGTGCCATTTAGGTAAACTTTACGAGCTGGCTGCAGAGGTCCTTGAGAGTACGGTTCCAGGCCATTCTGCTTGGTGAGGCTAAAACCAGCCTCTGGACCAGGAAGGCCATAGTTCTGTATGCGGTCACAAGATCCAAAGTCATTGCCACTAAAACCATTTTGGAAAGTGACATTTGGTGCATCCCAAATTTTAGTGAACACTCTTTCTGGTTGCGTCTGCTGCGTGAGATCATAGTTCAGCCCATAAAGCAGGAGATCCTCCAAGCTGAGACCTGAGCTTTCTGTTCCTACCAGGTTCTGACTATCATTCTGATTGATAATAGGTGCATTGTCGGATAGCACTGTATCCTGAAGCTCTAGCCCTTGTAGGCACTGTGGTGTTTCAACAAAAGTATTGGAGTGGGATTGCTCAGTGCTATACTGGCTGTCTGCTTTGCCCATGAAAAAGGCATCCTCTACATATGAGAGAATGTCATCAGTAAGGATGCTGTCAAGCTCCACAGGCTCATCACTGTTGCTGATGTTCATTTTTAGCAAAGCACTCTCCCATTCCTCCAATTCTTCTGCATCCACATCCAGATCCCTGAGGGCATCATAGTCTTCCAAGATCTGTTCCAGAGTCTCCTTCATGGCTTTAGTTGGCACTTCTTTCTTGACTCTGCTGTCAAGCCTTGGAGTGCCAAAATGACAGTGGTTGCTTGGGACATTGAGCACGGCATGGCTATCCATGAAGATTTGGTCCATGGATATCTGAGGGTCAGGCTGCGGGAGGTATGCTGACTGATCCTGTTTTAGCATCAACCCCAGAAGCGAGTTGGGATCCACGCCTTGTGCGTCAGCCATATTCTGGATCTTCGTAGTCTCGGCGTTAATATCTGGTATGTCTAATGTTGGCCCGGTCTCATACAGGACCGCCTCGCCTGTAGCAAGGTTGAAGGGAAGCTGCATCTTCCTCTGTCTGAAGTGTTCCTCTCCCTCTTTGTTTCTGTGAAGAGAGCCAGAAGTCATCATAGGAAGCTGGGGGTGGTTGTCTCAGGATTAGGGAGGGTGTAGGCTACCGAGTACTTACGTCAAGGCTCTCTGACTCGCCACAATGAAATCAGGCCGACCACCTTTGAACACAAGCCGTGCATTTGCCTGAACCCAGACCCAGCCCTCTGTCTTAGTCAGCAGCCGGAAGACCGTGAGGCCGCTCTCGCCAGTTTTTATCACTGAGGAACAAGAAGGACACAGTCAGGGTTGGACACTTTATTAATTATCAGGTTTGGACACCTTTGGACACCTGAATGTACCTCAAAGGGATGAAAACACAGTCAAGAAAATGGGACCTCACCCGAGTGTTTTAAGTTAAGAAGACACACATAAGTATAGCAACTTAACTAATTCAAACATCTAAAGTCTATCACCCAAAATTATTTCAGTGAGGGATCATGACTGATCCCTGTTTTCCTTGACAGTACCTGGCTGCCTCTGGCTTTATCTTTTGCTTGACATGCAAATGAACAGCATGTGAACACTTACTTCTGATATGGTTGTCTGCACAGTGCATCATGTCTGCTGCGTGGATAAACTGGTAGCCAGATCCCCTCATTGTCAACTCAATCTCGTTATATCCCAGAACCACCTTCCCCCTGTAAGAAGAAGCACACGAGTTGAGCTGGGAGAGGTGCCCCATTAATCTCCACTAATAACAGCATGCATCAAGTATCAGCATTACCTGGTGTCAATCCCTATGGGTGTAAAGTCCAGCTTGTGCTTGGTCTGGAAGATCAGTGTCTTGATCCGGATGTCCATGATGGAGGGCGGTTGCAGTGGGGTGGCAATGGTGAACAGAGCTAGCTGGGGGTGAACTATGGTCCCGTCCTCAGCCACCTTGTTCTGCCCATGCAGGTACTTCAGACGACCCTGGAAGTTCAGGGCCTGGAAGGAGGAGAGAGCAGCAGGAGTAGCTTGAGTCAGTGCCACACTTCTGGCACTGAGATACAGGGATGGAAAGAAAACGTGGTTCTCAGCATTGCTGTGGATTCTTTTTCCACTTCTACGAAGACCTTTTTTTAAATTAAAACAAATTCAATTATAGTGCGGCCATTTCAAGGGATTTTTTTAAAGAAACGAAGCCAGCAGTTCAAACCGGGTACTCTAAACAGATTCTGTTTGCTCTGAAAATAAATGCATGTGATAAACATATTCTATTTTGCGTGTTTGACCTTAACTAAACACCGTCATCACTGACACCGTCAGGCTTTCATGACCCAATGGAGTCATAAGAATAAATGAACAGACATTTGGTGGCTGTAACCATTCAAAACAACATTTTCTAGGAAAAACATCATTGATCAGAAGAGTTTATAAATGTTAGCCAAGGTCCTTTATCCTATTATAAGTAATGGCTAAAAATCTTTCTTCCAAAGAATCCTTAGTTTAGGAATTTTACAGGGGTAACCTGGGTAGCCAGTACCCACAATGAAACTTTCTGACCCACAGCATCAAGATCTCAAGCAATGGCTTGGAAGAAGTTTGACATGACCGGCCTGCTACACAGACCACTCTTGCCCATATGACTCACACACTTCAAGTGTTTCCTTCCAGTTAATAGCTCAAGGGCCCAAAGACCCATGAGGCTTTTGGAATGCAATCCAGACATAAGGTGAGGTGTAGCAGGTATTGGGGGTTACCAGGAAGCCGGAGGAGTTGTCCAAGAGACAGCGGAAGCGGCACACAAAACTCCTCTCCAGGAAGGAGGAGTTCTCTGGGGGGATGTGGTGAGGGTCATAGGTGATGACACTGCCCGTGGTCATCCCGCCACCACTATGTGTGCCTGGCGATCGGTGAATAACAGGGAGACCACAGTTGTCAGCAAGCTAGTAGTCTGTAACATGAGCATTTGCTTTGACAATGAAGACTACACACCTTCCCCATCATCTTCTTCACTATACTGGGTGGGATTGAGGGCGAAGTGCAGCTGACTTTTAAACGTGGCACGGTCATCCGTGTGGATCAATTCGAACACACTCTGGTGGATCACGTCCGACTACAAAACAGGAAAAAGGGAGTTAAGCAAACAGATTTGGAGATGGCACAAACCTCGTTTGGACCTGATCTTCTATTTCAGTTTCATTGTGAAAAAGAAATAGTCCATCGGTCTCATATGAGAGCATAGCTACGTGGAGGTTGGCGTTTTATTATCATTCGTAATGTTTTCGTGAGCACTTTGGCATCTGGGACTTGGCTGTATGCCCTTCTCTACAGAGAGAGACAGTAGGTTTGAGGCTAACAAATATCAGTTCCAAGTCCAGGTCGGGTGGAGGTGGGGGCTGTTTAATTCAGTATCAAGCTGATCAGTGTGAATTTCAGGGTAATACTGATTTCAAAATGTGTGTGCTCACAGGAACGCAAGAGGCTAACACAGAAAATGGAGCCGAAGTGCACAAAGTGGGATGAATTACATCACTAATGACAAAAGCTGTTCTGTTGTGAAACACAGCTAAAAAAGGCAGTGAAACCATGTAACTCAGGTTCTGAAATTTTCTGCAAGCAGAAAAAATGCATCTGGTTCTGAGACATTTCAGTCAGCACCTTCTCATCGTGTGTTTAGGTAACAGGCAGGCAAGTCTGAGGCACCACAGGGGTGCCAAGTCAAATCTCATTCGGTGCAGAAAGGCCAAGGTAAGGATAGGATGGTGACACTCACCTGCAGGAAACCCAGGTAGTCCTGGATGGTGGGGGAGGCGTAGAAGACAGACCCCTCTGAGGTGACCACCAGGACGAAGCCATTAAGTGCCTGTTGGGGGAAGGACCATGACTATTAAGGTCATGTGACACACATAGACTCACAAAATGGTGCACACGCATATACTCATGCTTACAATGTATGGATATGCATAAATACTCAAACACAGGGTCTTACGCATGCTCGCATACAGGCAGCACACATGCATCTACCCCTGGGCAGCCACACCCACAAACGCAGAGAAAACACACAGCAGAAGACACATTTATACATTCCCACACATCCAAACATACGTGTGTAGAATTATAGACTAAGGTACACAGGGCACGAAAAGGCTACTTTTCATGTGTTTGAGGGATTATGGTGAGCCGTGAAAGGTGTGTAACAGATAAAGCATGGCTTTTGCAGAGTAAACATTGCATAACAGCGCCATGTTTCCAAACAGGCATTGTTCCCTGTGACAGAGCAGCAGGACCAAGCTGTCATGGGGGCCCTGTTGGGCTTATTGTTTGCATTTCCCTGTGTTTCCCTCACAGGTACACTGGGTTTTCTTGTGAACTCTTCATTTCCATTACCACATGCATTGCAATCACTCTGGCTCCCACCACACAGCGTTTAGCCTCACTCTCACGTTTTGGTCATTCTGCTCATTCTGTTTGTCCAAAGCCTGAAAAAGTGTGGCACAGTCTGAGCCAGCTGCGAGAAAGACAGGCACCCTGTCTGTGATTGTGATTGGTAACGTCCTAGCTAGCAAAACAGGGCTACCCTGACTTTAAGTCATTATCAGTTTTGCTTTGAAGAGATCCTTTTGGATTGTTCCAGATTATATAACACCGATCACCGAAAAAAGCAGAGAGGGTGGTTACCAGCCAACTGAGAGCCCCTGAGTGTTACGAGAAGTAGAGCCAGCCAATGATGACCCAAAAAGTAGGTGTCACCTGGCTGCCTGTTTGACTGGCATTGCAACAGTTTGACTTGTCATCATAAGAGAGCTGGTGAATGCTCTCCAGACCCCAATGCACAGTTACCATGGCATTGTGCTGACATGTTTGAGTTAGGTGTGTTTATTCAGGAGGCAATCTCACGGATATTACAAAAGTAACTTTGCTAATCTTCGGGATCAGCGCACTCAGTATTACGTGAGCCGCTTCCAGAATTATGACATCTCTTCAATACGTTCAGCTTTAAAACCCTGTGTCCAAAATATGTCTTTAAATTCCTGACCTGCACATGAGGTAGCTACGCCAGTGTGGAGATGCACATGAGGAGCCTGTTGCCTATTAAAAAGTCAGAGGGGGAAAGACTGGGGCTTTGGAACCCCATGACTCAGCGTCGGTCATCTAGCTGCTACACGCTTGCCCCAAAACCACCAAGTGGTCTCTTTAAATGTAAGGGCACTACAGAGGGCTGGAGATCTTTTTTCCTAGCTTTTGTGCATTTGTCTCCATCTTCCTGATGCTGCAAGTACTGTAATATCTAATATCAACATTGGGTGCTTCTTCTGTGCCCTGTGAGTTTAGTCTTTGGGGCTTTAGACAGGCCACAATACAAGCATACAGCAAGTGCTACTGTAGAAAGACAAATTGGGATGGCTGCCACTGGCATAATGTCACAGAGGTTAATTATCAACCATCGAAAGCTCCACAAAGCCACAAGGCTATGCAGCTTGTTATTATTCCTTTAAGTCTTTTCTGCTAAGGTCTCTTTGAGTCTTCAGCAGTGACTGAGTTTAAAGGCCAAGCTTGTATGATGTACATTAACTGCTCTATTCAGATGTCTGTTTGCTCTTCTGAAAGAAAAAACAGACTCAAACAGATTAGATCACATGCTTTGCGCCAGCCAGTCATCTGTGAATACAAAGGAGCAGGCCAGGGACGCTGGAATCCATTGGCTAGCAGACTGATGACTCCACCACCCACCTGGAGCAGAAGGTCCCCTTCCGAGAAACTGATGCTGCTGGTGGCGGGAACGTTCATTCCGTTAGATCCGGAAGATGAGGGCTTGTCCACTGGCCAGCCAATGCTGCCATTCTTCATGGTCGCTGCAGGGAGGTAAAGAGACAATGTCACCAACAGAGCATGTGAATGAAAGTAGGCTGCTAGGGAACACACAACCTCTCTCGCATGGCCCAAACAACAGGCACTCTTTCCTATTACCATGGACCCCTGCCCTGCTGCTGCGAGCCTCTCATGCGATTGTCATTGGAAACAGGCAGATACTTGAAAGCAATCTGAGACGGGTTTATACGATTACAGGAAAGAGACTTGTGTCCTTTTTTACCCCGGCCCTCCTTCTGTTGTTTTTCCATCCCTGTTCATCCTCAAAAGGAACCGGAACGTACCAGGATTAAGGAAAGTTAAGCAAAAACAACTGGGAGGACATGGTGCGGTGTTCTGCAGAGCGAGACCAGGATCTGGATTGCTCCAGATGTCATTCCCAGAATGGCCTTGTGGCAAGGCCCCATGCGTGATGCAGAGCAGTGGCGTTCATGACAAACCCACTGACCTGCCGCAAGGAAACCAGCCAGAAGGACGCCGTCGCTGATAAGTTTACAGTATGGCAACTGAGGGCTCCATACACACAAACCACACAGGCAACATTCACAGACCTTGTGCAAATCCTTTTCTCTTTAGCGAAATGTAACACAAGAACAAAAACTGTGTTTATGTGCTTGCGCAAATAGTTTTCCAGCCATCCTGTGCCCTTTGTTGACGCTTACAGTGGTGGTTCTTTGGGATCTAAACCTTCAGGCATCACCATGATTGTGTACTGATTGGCTACAGTGTGAGAAGCATGTCATGACACCTCCGTTCCAAGGCAGAGATTACACGTTTTTGTGGGCATGGCACTAGATCAGAGGGTCTTAGGTTGTAAAATATGGAGACCAGAGGTATATTTGATGGGCATAACTTTATCCCCCACAATTTGAATGAAAAGGCTTTTCATATCTCGGAAGATTAATTATCACAAAATATTAATTCAGGCAAAATGTCATAGGGCATGATCAGAGATACCTGTGGGACACAGCGGAGAAAATCCCACTGATCCACACTTGGGCCCATTTGAGGTGGGACAGGCCTTTTCGTAGAACGACAGTCCAGGAACATGGCGGTCTGCCATGCACATCCATGTCCACGACCCCACGGAGACTATAAATTGCCAGTTAGAGGAAATATTAGTTTAAAAAAACTTTCTATTTACTTTGTCAGTGATGTGAAATGGGGGGGGGAGTGACGGGCGATATTTTGCTATTGACAGAACAATATTGGATGAGCCACCAACGTCAAAGAAAATTTACAATGTATGACTCAGAGTGGGCAAAAAGAGAAAACCTTTCTGAATGGGCCCAACCAAGGAGGCGTGGGGGATATTTGACAAAGCAGAATTTCCCAGTTAGCTGGATAAATTAAGCTAAACGTGAAAACTGTCTAATAGGAGCAGAGGTAAGTGACCTTCCTATTGGACAACCCTTACATTTGGCTTAAGTTACCAGATTAATGAAAAACATTGTGAAATACTCCCCCCCCCCTTCTCCGCCACTTCTGTATAGGTAGAGTGGGTGTAGAGGGGCAATAGGGAGTCCTACAAATATTAACATAGTATATTTGCAAATATGGTTTAATCCCACCACCCACAAAAAATATCCCAGTGTCCCAGTTTTTGACAAACCAAAGGTGGCAACCCAGTAGACGGGACAGGTGGAGCTGTGTCAGCACAGCTGGGTTTCTAGGCAACGCTGTGCTAATTCTGGAGTGCTAGCTGCTTATCAGACCCTGAATCACACAGTAGAGAACAGAAAAAGAAGCATCTAGCATATTCCCATGACACGCAGATATTTACCACTGATTTTGGGAGGGAAACACAAGCCAAAAAGCCCTTAAACAGAAATCCAGCTACTGATGTCACTATTTGTGGCACACAGCACTTAACCACACATGTGAGGGGAAAGAACATGGGATTGATTATTTTCTGGGTTGATGTTAATATAGGTGTATAAAAATCAGCATGGCTTGGGTTACTACTGGCAAGCGCCATGCTGCTCAAAACAAACATCTCAACGATGACCTCAAACAACGTGCCTAAGGTGCTGCAGATGAAACATAGGACTATGTGGGTCATTCGAGGGTTTTGCTGGCTTTCTATGAGCTCTCCGGATATCTTTGGCATCTCTGGTAGCCTGTATTGGACTGTAAACACAACCTCAGCAGCTAGAAGACAAAGGCAAGAAGGCTGCAGAGAAGAAGCCGCATCAGGGCTGCCGTGTTGTCTGGGGCTTCGGGGAGAGGTCTTGCAAGACATTCCACCAGTATGGGGCTCCTTGGGCACAACTGAAAGTCTTCTCACATTACTGGGAGCCACGGCATCTCCATTTGAGAGTGTATGAGTGAGCATGTCACTTACAAACCACACCAGCTTAGTCTAGCCTATGCTAGCAGGCTACTGGAGAGTGGTCTAGCCTGGCATAATCCCATCCAGCCCAGGTCTATACAGTGGATTCAAGGCCTTTGTTAGTTTAATGCTAACCCTTGGCTGCCAGTCCCCTCTGGACCTTTTTGCTTTGTCTTCCTGCAGGCTAAAACTTGGCTCTATAGTTACACTTAAGCTTCAAAAGGCTTCCAGCAAGTCTGGCATTAGCTGTAACATTTACAGCTACCCCTAGCATGAAATGGGAAAGTTTTGTATTGTACTAGGCTACATTTCATCACAGTACTGAACTTCAACATCACTGGTAGTGACCCCCAGCCCATTGAGTTCCCTGAGAGTAACACAGGTTTGACAGTTACCATGCTTGCTGTTGGGTGGCCGTCTCCCTGAGCACTGGAAATTGAGGTGGGTGAAGTGAGAAGGGACATGCAGATGAAGCCTGACCCACACAGGCTGTATACTGCCATCGCTTCATCTATCCGTGAAAATTGAAGGCACACAGAAACAAGGCGGGGGGAAGGGGGTTTCTGTTGTTTTGCAAAGTCATGCAGCAGAATGGTGATGACATGCTCAGGTCAGCACTCTGGTCTGGGTAAAGGGTTGCTCTGCGTCAGGCAGGGTGACAGCTCCATTCCACGGTCCCTGCCAAACAGGGTTCAACCACTGGCGACGGAGGGGGCTATTTCCATGACATCCTGCAGGGACCGGACCAGGAAAACAACAAGCGAGGTTTTGTTGACTGTGCTCTTGGAGTGGCAAAAGGAACCACAAAGTCAAGGCACACTGAGGATGCGGCTGAGTAGGACAGTGACCCCTACTGCCTGGAGGAAATGCTCACTATGGTGGAATAGGTGGCCTTTGGTGCTTCGTAGTTTCAGGTGAGTGTTTGGACGACATTAAGCTGTGCAGAATTACCATCAGATGTACGATTTTCTGACATCTTGCATTTGGATATCTGCGGCCTGCTTTTCCGGCAAACACAGTTCAAAGCTTTTCAAAGGTGCTGGATTAGGAAATGCACAGATGAACTATATTTAATCAGTATCACAAGGCAAGTTCCACACCTGGTACATAAAGAAGGCCCCACGGGAGGCTCTCCACTCATGCGGACACAGGAGCACTTATATTTTCCTATATAGCAGACACTTTTATTCAAAGTAAAGTACATTTGAGAGGGCAGGGTGAGCCAGTCCCTGGAGCAATAGGGGGATAGGGGCCTTACTCAAGGGGCCAATGGTGAAATGACTGCTGATCACATCATCGCCAGCTGACGCCCCGTGTGATCTTGGCGTGGTGATCTCTCTGGGCATTAGTGCACTGTGAGTCTCCAACCTTGTTCAGGCCCATTGGCAGGACTCTGGGGATGCTTGCTTGGATTCCTTTAGGATCCGTCACGTATGGTGACACTACACTGCACCCTCATGGACGCGGCTCACCTCCCTTGTTGTCGCCTGGCCCATGGGTGGCACCCTCTCCCGATGAGACTTAGCTAAAGCTCTTTGAAAGCCCCCCTAACCATGGTGGGAATCTGGGGTTAGGCTCTGTGGTGCTGGCAGAAGGCCAGGTTTCTGACATACAGACAGCCCGCACAGCCCTAACCGAGACACCCCCCACCCCGTTAATGAACAGAAGTGAAAGAACGACAAACACAATCTGTTTCCTGCGATACAGCATGCGAGAAAAGGCCTGGGTTTGTGACAGTGTGTGTGTGTGTGTGTGTGTGGGGGGGAGGGGTGGCTAGGTAGGCTCAGCCCAGCCCCCAAACTTATCCTTAGGACTCTCTGGTGAATCACATGACCGGGCTCCCATAGAGCCCCAGCCCCTTCCCAGCTGACACTTCATTTCCCAGAGCAGCTGAATGGCCATGATTCACAGCAGGCCGATGATGGAGGCGGGCTCATGGGATAGGGGCACTCTGTTCTCATTGGCTGATTTAGGACCATCGCGTGTGGAATGAGCCTACATGCTCATGCACCTGAACTCCATTAGTAAACACACTGGAGTGCTTCCCAGTTTCATCGGGCTCTGACAGGGCCCCTCCCGGCCTCCATAAGGCCCTCCGCCAAAGTGAGCTGGGGTCCTTGGCAGCTGGCATGGGAGACTGGGCTGGGCCGAATGGCATTGCCAGGTCATCGGGGGGACTGGCAGTCCCTAGCCATTCCCAAACGATAAATACCACCAGAAAAGTTTTTAATAATTCAGCCTGCAAGCTTTTTCCATTCGGGCAGTTTTTATAAAAGCTTCACAGTTCTCATGAGACTTCGAAGCACGTCACAGAGCAAAACAGGACCATTGAGTTATTTTATTCCTAACATGCATTCAAAACACACGTTCGACCTCAGGCGCGATTTCCATTTTTCATTAAGCTGTTAATATAATAAACTTAATCTATCCATCCATCTTCTATACTGCTTGTCTAGCACAGGGTCACAGGCATTTAAATTAATAATGTACATTATGGGCAAATCATGTGTACAGTGGGCCACAGAGTTATGTAAGGACACATGTGATACTGATCATGTGACCCGTGGGAGAGAACAGTCATATAATTATTTGCACGGAGACCAAGTTTCCTTGGATCATGTCTCATTAAGCCAGTTGCTCTCCCTTACTTTGCCATTTGTGAGAAGCAGTCCCCTCGTCTGGACAGGTCTGGTTCTGGGGCTGCGATCCCGCCCTTGACTGTGGAGAAGCCTGGGAACAGTGCTGCTTTTAATTCTGACACTGCCAAACAGACTTTAATCCCACACCACACACTTTATGAGTCTAATTAGAAACAGTGGCAGCAGCGGGACCCAGTTGCCTGTAAATGCAGAGGACACACCCCCCTCAGCCACAGACACACACCCAGGATCTCACACTGCTCCCCATCGCACCCCCTACCGATTACTAATGCTCACAGAACCTGACGCTCAATGGTTCCTTTGTTTCTATGGCAGTGTCATCATGGACCCCCTCCCCCCCCCCCCACCAGAGAGCAAGTCCAGACCTGAAGACACTGTCTGCGTCCGAGGGGTGGAGTGCACACTATCTGCATTTCCACATCTGCACTTTCCACTCTGAGCCCAGCCCAGACTCTGGCTCACTCTCCTCTGGGGCGGCTTTGTTTCAGGGTAATGCCAGGCTTTGGCTTGCTATTTTTAGCACTGCACATTCTCCTGCCATTACAGGGACTAACTACAGTCAGATAGTCAGACATGCCCACACATCCAAGACCCTTTCACCCCCCCTACAGTCACAAAGTAAAACATGCCCACATTTCTGAGCTCCTTCCCCCCCGCGCGTTAGAATGTGAGACATGCCCACATTTCCAAGACCCTTTCACCCCCCCTACAGTCACAAAGTGAGATGTAACCTCTGAAGTTTCATATACTGGACATGACTGGGGTGTACTGAATAACCAGCTGCCACATGGATGCACACACCTGCTGGTGTTCTGCTGTATTCACAGGGGACCTATGTGGGGCATTTGGCATTTCAGTTGACAGTGTGTGATTGGAACTGGGCAGGTCAGCGCATCAAAGACAGTGTAAAGTGCCAAAATGCCTCTCAGACCTTTTCCCAGAAGCTTCTGTGGGGCAGCAGGCCCCGTGCAGTATCTGAGGAATGCATTTTCATGGGAGAGGGTGGTATGGGTGAAGGATGAGTCAAAAGAAATAGATGAAACAAAAATATTTACAAAAAAAAAAAACTAGTTTCCACAGGCAGAAGTAGAAAGGCAGCCCAGGTGCCTGTTCTGCCCTGACTGACCACGTATCACAACTCAGAGGGAAGCATGGCAGATCTAGGATGAGAGGTTCCCTGTGAGGTCAGGGGCGGGAGGCCAGGGGCAGCATGGATTTTCGTTTTAGGCAGTGACTCCTGTTTGGGATGCTGAACGATACACAAGAGCAGAAGCGAACAAAAAGCTGGAAAGAGCAAAGAGGGATGGAGAGGAGCTCGTCCCCAGGGCAGGCAGAGCCAAGCTGTGATACGGAGGGCAGCTGGGAGAGGAGAGGGGGCCGTTAAACTTCACCCTAAAGAAAGCTTTTAAAAACCGGCCCTGCGCTGTTTTTGGACCACTCAGAACATGTGGGGCCAGAGGACTGAGTATCATCCAGTACTTCCGCCCCAATTAAGAGAAGGCCCGTTTTGCTGCCTGTGACAGGTGACCCGACAGAGTCCCAAGTCGCAGGACACAGGATGTCCTGGTCACCCCGCTATGTTTGCCTGATGCTGGGCTATAAATGTTGAAACAATGCTTAGTTCTTCCTTTGAAGAATAATGTAATACAGCACAAGTCAGATCACAAAGGTAGGTGGCACAGTTATGCAGGGTTTTGTCCTATTGGGGGGCTCAGCCAGCCAAACTTTGGTCTGGTTCCCTTCAGTTTCCCTTCCTCTTGTCTCTGCTGCTGTTTCATTTAGCTGACTGACACATGGGCCATTGTGAGCTCTCACATTCCAGTCCCCAGACCTCGCCTTCCCGTTTCTGAGCCAAAACCGCTTTGTGTCCGGCTCTGACCCGACCATGCCGTCGACTGGCAGGGCACTGAAAAAGCACCCAGAACAAGAAACAGGTGGCTGGTGACATGCCGATCAGCAGCTAAGGGATTTACACCATCAGACAAACCTTCAGAGTCACCATCGCCACCGATCCATCTGTAACCAAGGCGCAGAAATCCCCACCAGGCATCCAAAATCACAAGCCGGTAGGGTGTGGGTTTGGGAAAGCCTGGCGCAGGACTCATGGATCCAAATCAAAGAGGCTTTTGTTCTACAATCAGCTGCACTTCTGCTGCAGCTGGCAGGAGCAGGCCTGTGTAGTGCCTTTACCATCTGCCTCTGTGGCTCTCTGTGACTCGGCCCGACGTGAGCAGACATAAAAGAGAGCAGAGGCTGCTCTGGTCAAATACGGAGATGTTTCTCAGACAAACGTCAGCACAGAAAGGCTGCCAGTATCCAGCCTTTACCTGCTTGTCCTCGATAAGCCTCAGTCTCACACTCTACTGCCGTGCTGAGCGGCACTGGCCATTGTTTTGGACTCTAAATCGCCGTATAACACGCCAGTGTTTGCGCTGAGCTCTGACTCCTCATTTCTGTCCTCCCTCACATGTAAAAACTCCTCCGCTCTCTGTCTTACATCTTCCTTTTGCCATCCCTCATATCCCATCCATTGAGAAAGAGAGAATGAATGAGAGAGAGAGAGAGAGAGAGAGAGGGAGGAAGACAGAGGGAGAGAGTGGACACAGATCTTTACGGGCATTCAGACCGAATTTACCAAGAAGAGTCACCCACTCTTCCAGCAGCCATTTTGAGTCATAGCGCTCTTCAGTTAAAGCATCTTTATCTCATTTCCAAAGTAAGGAGGCAGAATCCATGAAGCATGACAGGCTGTATTTGCGCTGTGAGGTATCCTGTGCTCCCCCACCCCCCAACTGACAGTGAGCAGCTTTGTTTAGTCTGGGGAAAACCCCCTCTACCTTCCGGGGCCGTGGTGATCACGAGGGCGGCCCTCTTTTGTGACAAGAAGGGGGGGTGAAAATGACAGCCGAGACCTGCTGGCCCAGGCCTCCCCCCTGCGGACAGAACCACAGCCAGCATGCAGTAATTTCCTGAACCTGGCACTGGCGGGTAAGGGAGGCCCACAGGTACCCTCACGCCAAACGCTCTCTGGCACGGGATGTCAACCACCAGCTCAACCCCCACAAAAACAAGGTCTGTTTCAGGCTCCCAATCGACTCACAGCAAACACGGCAGCTGAAGCTGAGGGTGACTCCGTAATGAGAAGCAGGCTGCTTCACACCAACCACGCTGCACCTCCCTCACCACTTATTTTACTCCATATTTCAGGCCTTACGTCTTCATTTTTATTTTCCACTCACTTTGCCAGTAACACCCTCCCCCCTCAAATCCCCCAATTTAGGACATTCTCACCGAAGGTACCCTACAGAGCTAGTGGGGGTGGGGGCGGGACTACATTCAAGCCCCAGACCATCATAACCTCATAATAAGGCAGCATAGCAAAGGAAACAGGCTGTGCTTCATATGAAACCAGGGATTAATACAGAACCTTCACTGAGATGCATTAACAAGAAATACAACAGAGAGCATGCACATATATACATTCACACACACACACACAGACACAGACACACACACACACACACACACACACACACACACAGGTTTGTAATTATATCTTTGTGGGGACTCTGTTCACTTCTGTGGGGAAAACTCTAACATGACAACCTTAACCCCTACCCAGCCCTAACCTTAACCGTAAGTAACCAAACAAAATACGAGACTTTTGGTATTTTTACTTTTTTGATTGCATTCACAGATCTTTATGGGGAGTCAAAATGTCAAAAAACAGGTTTTTATTACATTGTGGGGGAGATTTGGTCCCCATAAAGTTATATAAACCTAATCCACGCAACACACACACACATACAAACGCACGCATGCACGCACACACCTTGTTCAGACACTTTCTACCTTTCAGTTGTTCCAGTGAAATCACACCCCTTTTCCTCAGGTGGAGATCAGAGCTGTGAAATCCTATAAAAATAATCGTGGTGAGTGTTTGGTAAAATGTATGCGTCCTGCGTGATGCTTCTGGTGAGATGCTAATCGCTCCTTGACTGTGGTCCGTTTGCTTGAACACTTCCTCACTTGGCCAGTGATGAAATTCCCCCCCACATGCCCCCCACCCCAGAAGCTACCAAACTGACGGACGTGTATGCGGGGTGCTGTCCTACAGAGTAGGCCAGCGAAATGTCAAAGCACGTCTTAGTAGCCTTGAGTTCCAAGAAGCAGGCTAAAGCTGGCAGACTTGGTGTTTTGAAATCTAACCACAGCCAATGAGGGGGGCTTGGGGGGGGGGGGTGATAGAGTGTTAGATGACTCCCCCCTCAAAGCCTTTGAAGGCCTAACCCTCCTCACTCTCACTCCCATCCTCCATTATTTGTCAATACAACATAGAGTCACGTTCGGCACCGATCTTTCTGGAAGCTAGGTGTTTTTTTCACCGAGGAAACATGAGCCAAGTTAGCCGTTCAGGGTGCAACTGGTTACCAGCCCTGCCCTCAAACCATTACACAACTGGAATATAAATAGACTCTCACAGGATACACTTACAAACAGCACAGAGGGCCTCCTCATGCTCTTACAGGAACATAGTTGCACAGTCAAACATCAATCTCATCCATCTTTGGCCTTTTGCAGGTCTGATATGTCACTCAGACTGAACGCTTGACTTGGGTGAGAGCCAGGGCCTTCCCAGAAGGCTTTGCTTGATCCTGTCAAAAACAAGATTTGCACTTCAACTACAAAAACGAACACCAAATTTCTTAAGGCATGTGGGGAAGTATGATGTCTGTTTTTCAAGTTTCGGCCTCACGCTGCTTGTCAAGGCATAGCAAACTCCTCATGCCCCCAACTTTTGTCAAAATGAATTGCTCATGCTGTCAGCTTGGGAGGGGTTCCGAGGACATGCACGCGATGCAGCTGGCGCCTCCTGATGATGTCACGCACGGCATGAAGCATGCACATGCTCACGTCTGTCTGCCAGACCGCTTCCCAAGCACACCTGCCTTCGTGAGCCCGCTGACCCGCCAGACCGCAGTCTGGGTGTAGGGTGGCCAATGGGAGGCTGCCACTTGCCTGCCAACGAAAGTGGCACGTGGCAGATGCCACCTCAGCCGACCCTGCGGTGAGGAACGAGAAATGGAGGGCGCGAGACTGTGGGCACAGGCAGGCTGGGACTCCCCCGTTATGTGGATCGTGGGCTGGTCCACATGCTATCCAGCATGTCCCTCTCCTCTCTGTGGCAGGGGAGGAGGAGGGCACATCCTCTTACCTCAGGGGAACAGCAGCATCCAGTTGCAGAGAGGAAACGCGCTGATAGCGTTTCATCTGCAGAGGCCGCTGCTGCTTGAACATCTGCTCACTCCCCCCCATCTCCCTCTCAGTCCCCTGCCCCATCACAGTTGAACCCTAAGCCTACAAGCGGACAGAAAATGGTGGGGTGACACACCGCTGAATGGTCTGCAGAGCGTTCAACAGTGCCTCCGATAAGCAGGCTTTGAGGCTGACAGGAACATCGGCCTCCACATCCCGGCCTCAAGAATCATCGGGTGCCTCTTGTTCCCCATGGCTGACTGTGGCCACGGTGGCCAATCCCCAACACTGAGCAGGGGGTAGGGCACAGCAGGGCTCCTCCCACTGAGGCTGAGCTACACGGAGCGGGAATAACAGGGTGAGTCAGTGCGCAAAGCTGTCACATCACGCCTCCGGGGCTCAGGCTCTGAATGGAGGCCGGCCCCATATGTGCTGCCCTTGTTTACATGGCACCTCTGGGTCCTGCGGTCTCCCGCTGAACGTGTGTGTGTGTGTGTGTGTGCATGTGAGGAACGGGCGTGCCCTGCTTCTCCAAAGGGCTGCGGAGTGGCCCAGGAAGCGTGACATGTGGATAAACTGTGACGTATATCCATCAGCTCAGCTGGTGAGAATGAGCCCCCCTACACTCACAAGGGTCAAACAGCTGGGCCATGTCCCCCTCAACGCAGGATGGAGGGTCAGTTGCTTGTGAGGCACATTCCAAACACCAAGGACTACAACCTACACTAAGCAATTCAGAGCACTGCGTGAGGTGCTGCCTCCTGAATTGTGAAGTTCAAGGTTCAAGTCCAAGGATGGCTAAATTTTTTTTAGGTAAAGTGTAGCTCAGCTGAGCCCATGGAAAGGCCCTTAACCCCCTGCAAAACCCTCCAGGGATGTTGGATGTACACAGACCCTAAGTGTTGCTGTCCCCTCTGTGTGTGTTTAAAAGGAGAGCATGATCACAGATTCCAGTATACCTGTACTGGGGAAATGCCAAAAACAGCTTATTTTCATTTCAGATCTCTCTCTGACTTTGATGGTGTGGCATGAATGTTTAAATTGGGGATTTATTCAACATGTGTGTGACACAAAAATCTTACTGTGTGACACTTAGGAAGAACTGGGACGATGCAGTGAAATGGGAGCACTGCAATTTAAGCAGTTTGAACTGTGAGACAGTTTATCCTAAACATCTGGAAGAGTTAGACTATTCCGACACCCCCCCATCTTCCTTGATGGGATCAGAGCCAAGATGCGTATCAGAGTAGGTTATTTCACTGTGTTAAGGAGCGGCAGGAAGAGAGAGACAGTGAGAGAGAGAGAGACAGAGAAAGAGAGAGAAAGAAAGACAGAAAGAAAGAAAGAAAGAAAGAAAGAAAGAAAGAAAGAAAGAAATGAGGGTAGAGGATGAGAACAGGCCTAAGAGTCATGGAAGGGGATGTTATTTCAATCTACAAGCATTTAGCTGTCAGAGACCCGAGCCCCTGATCGCTTCATGTGCTGTGTGTACAGAACGTGTTGAGCACCGAACACATGGCGTTGCTGGGATCACACTCCCATGCCATTCCTACAGCACCGGCACAGACCTGGGCCGACAAAGACTAAGGTCTGCTGCTAAGAGAGGCAGGGCAGAAACGGCACAGGACTGGGAGTGTGATATGCTGCATGGGGTCAGGGGGCGGATTCAGAATGAATGTTTCCACCGACCTCTATGGATCCTGTGGGAGACAGCGGATGACGGACTGCATTCCTGAAAATATTGCCCAGGCGAGTTGATGAGTAACAGCGCAGCACAAGCCCCTGTGCCCACGCCCGTTATCGCACCCTGTCCCCATCGGGGGCCCGCACTCCCCCCAGCCCCCACCCAACCCCTACCCCCTAGCAGCACGCTGCCACTAACCTTGTTTACATACCTGGGTGAAACCATGGAAGACGGTGCTGAGCAAACGGCATAGCCCTGTGGGCCGTCACTGACGCAGTCCGGCCAGGCTGCTGCCGTCCCCCCCACCACCCACCCCCAGGGTCATCATTCCTGAATCATTCCCGATGTGGCCCGTTTCTCCTGCTGAGATCCGAGCCCCAGCCTTTTCACTGAGCCGCTTTTCCCCCAGAGAAGAGGAAACATTCTGCAAGCGAAATGTGTGCAGGAATGCCTTTGAAGGGTTCGCGTGCAGCAGGGAGATGTTTGTTTTCAATTGGCGCTAATGTTTGATATTTTGGGAGCAGAGAGTTGGCTGCTTGTGATGTTCTGCAGTTCAGCTGATACATTGTTCCAGTGTTACACACACACACACTAACCTCGAATAACGCATTAACCTTGAACATAAACACACACACACATACAGACACACAAAACACACATTCTGTACACACATGTTCACACACAGAAGCACACAGGCACACCCAAACTCACTCTGCCAAAGGACCAGTATGAGGCAGAGCGCCCCCCACAGGCCAACGCCTTCCTTAACCAGCTGACGAGCTGCCGGTACCTCCGCTCCTCCCCGCCCAGAAGGGGCGGCACAGACTTCCCAAACGCCGGAGACATTCAGGCCCCCATCTTGGCCTTGCCTCAAAGCCCCCCCCCCCCCCCCCCCCCCCCCCCCCCCGCTGACAGGCACACAGTTCTGCTCTCACGCAAGGCTATGGCTGCCAAGAAGCAAGTGAGCATATCTCTTCCCGTGTGACTCCCAGGGCGGAGGATATGAATTCAGAATGTGATGCTAGTCTGAAGAGAAAAATAAAGCTGGGGAGGGAAAAAAGGCTTCAGTCAAAAGAGAAAGAGAGAGAGAGAGAGAGAGAGCTTACAGTGGCAGGGGTCTGCCATGAAAGTGGCCCCCCACTCCCCCCACCACAGAGGAAACAGCACCTCCTGCCAAAGAACACTGGCTGTCTCAGGCCGCGGAATTCTCTGCCCTTCTCTCCTTCCAACACTGGCGCTATTGTTCTGTGTCTGTTTACCTCCCTGTCCTCCACGCCCTGCTCACCTGCGTGTTTAGTTTCTGCTTCAAATAAAACTTTATATGCGGTCGTGGTTAAAGCAGCCCTCGGCACCGTGCCTCCAGCCCTACGTACCGCGCATCCTGTCTCTGTTACGGCTTGGATTTAAGAACCTAGGAAAGCATCTCATTAAAGAGCGATGTCGTGGCAAGGAAAGGATCTGACGCAGTGTTCGCTTTCAACGTGCAGGCAAACACGGTTCTCAGATTTTGTGGTCATGGTTCGCTCTTGTCCCAGTTACCAAAGGGATGTGGGGGTCCTGGTTTCACAGACTCCCTGGAATGTGCCCCCCACCGTGAGCCTGACTGATGCCAGAGGATTTTCTAGCTACGTATCAGGACATACCCCACATGGCACTTGCCCCCCCACCCCCCTGCAGGCACGTTTACTGACTGGCTGTGGTGAAACCCAATGTCACCACAAGACTTTGACAGAGAGGGTGGAAATGCTCGATGAGATCTTCCTTTTATTATGGGAGCCAGACACACAGCACCTGCTCTACTGTTGTTTGGACATGGTTCAGACAACCAAGCAGACAGACAGCGATATGTCACTTTATACCTAATGCGACACATAATAGAAAATCAACCAAATTGGACCCATGATCAGAAGCTGAGCTGAATAGCTGTGCTAAGCTGGCTCAGGCTCCCGGGGCTCTGAAAACACAGAGATGTAATCACTTCCTACAGTCAGTGTGGGCTTCGGTCAATTGTGTGTTCTGGTTGCAGCCTATAGGCATGACTTGATGAAAGTGTCCCCATCCTGAATTCCATGTTTCTGTGGCAATTTTCCTTTTAATGCTGAGGCTGATGACAAAAGGGCCTGTGAGATATGACATACTCAAGCCCAGGGGCCTGTTTGTGGTTCTTGGAAGCCCCACGGAAATGCATGGTTTGAGTGGTGACAAATACTGCAATCTTACTGTTGAGGGCACCTCTTTATATCAGCAGCCTCCCTGTGGCCCCAGAGCTGACAAGAGCAGAGGAATTATGAGAATCAGGGCAGCTTGCTCCTTTGAGACTCCAAACATGCATCCGCCTGGAGTCCATCTGCTTTCTATACCTCACTCAGAAGTGGGGAATCTGCCAGTGTGTCTGTGGGCCACACCCAGGCTAGTTCTCACCACCCTCCAACTTCCCAAAGAGCTAGGGTTTAGTGGCCAGTTAGCCAAGAGAGACATTCAGGCTCACCTCCTGTGAGAAAGCCAACTTCCTGTGGACCTGAGGTAAAGCGTCATTGCCTGCAGGACACCATGCATAAGTACTCGTTTTGTTTTCAAATCAGGCCCAACCTCTCCCCATCAGCCTCACCTTGGTTCTCCAGACGTGCAGAGACACATGCCATGTCCTGCACGCTGTCATTTCTAGCTAGGTGTCTGTCCTCTGTACATAAAGTTCAAATGATCTTCCCCTGGGAAGTGTGACGGTGACAGGCTGAAGCTTAAGTTGTAGTCGCGAGGAATCTGCTAGGAAAACAGCCGTCACTCAAAATGACGCCGCATCCAGTTCTCTCGTGTGTTGGCTATGCTTCAGTAGTGGATGAAAAAAATGACAGGAAGCCATCAATCACATGGGACTAGCCTGAGATCCGATTGGCTGACGTAATGCCTCCCTCCACCACCTGGGGCGACAGGGCCAAATTGTGAAAGAAATGTCTTGTACTCATCCTCTGACTCATATGCACGGGTTTTAGGGTTTCAGAGCATCTCCTATGGGGTTCCAGAAGACAATTTGGGGAGGTGGTGGGACATTTAAGCAGCTCTGGACACTGATTGTCCTGTGTATAATTATGTCTTTTATGTCTTGAGGCAGTCTAGGTCCCTACAAATCCAGCTGGAAACAGGTTGATCTAGAGGTGTTTGGTTCTGAATCTGTGATTAACTGTTTACTGCTTGTAATCCCCAAGGGGACCTGATGTTGAGTCTTTGAGGAGGTGCCTGAATGGCTTCAGTAAGGTGTATTAAAAAGTTGAAGGTTCAAGGTTAAAGAATTTCAAAAGGGAATCATTTGCATGTGAAACTGGGAATCTGAGCGGGTTACAGGAAGTCCTTAGAAAAGCAAAGCTGCTGTGAAGAACAAAACACACAGCTGGGCAGGGCGCTGTGCTGCCCTTGACCTCTCTGCTTGGGTCCTGAGAGCTGTAACCCTGTGCTAACGCCTAGCAGATGGCGTGTTTACAATCAGCTGGAGAGGCTGCGTTTTACTCAACGTCACCTCAGCTGTCGGCACTCATTTCTTACAACACCATGTGCTGCTGTATGTTGCCATCCAGTGTTTCAATCAAAGAAGCCCATATGCAAACAAGCAGACACGGGTTCCATGAATCACCAACTGTAGACTGTTTTCTTCCTGGTGCCTTATTTTCATCAGTCTTGGATCCTTGGTGCTCTGGTCGGCCTGTTCACACATGAAGAGGCACCCGCTGTGTTTTGGCTTTCCGGACCTCGCAGCCCGTATAAGCTGATGCTATCTGCACTAGAGCGACTCTCCTCACTTGGGTCCCTGCTGCGTGCTCAACAGAGGCCATTACTCTCGACCGCGTCGGGATAACACACGCGGCTGTGACATTTAAAACTATCAGCAGTGGAAAGAGTGGCAGACCAAGAGCACCTGCAGAATCACAGACCATCCAAGAGGCAGCTTTAGCCCCGGGATTATTCAGGAGGTTTTTTTTGCTATTTGCTCTTTATTGTTCCTTATCGTAATGTGTTGTTTGAGTCTGCAGGGAGGTATGCACGCATTTCATTGTACTTGTACTTGTACAAATGACAATAAAGCTTTTGAATCCTTGAATCATTGAGCTGTAGGTTACAGGTTATGTTGGAGTTGTAGGTTACAGGTTACACTGGAGTTATGGCATTGCGACAGTCCAGCAATGCTTAGAATGTGGAAGCTGAGAAAAGCAGAGCAGGAAGCTTCATCTAGATGTTGATTCAAATTAGTATTTGCAATTTGAATGATAGTGGAGTGAAAAAGCAGATATTGGAATTATAATATAGCTGAAGCTGTAGTAATACTACTACTACTACTACTACTACTAATAATAATAATTTCCAATGTCACAGTTTCTAAGCTCATTTATGTAACTCACTGACAACAAGACCTGAGAGATGATGCTTACACTCCATGACACCCCTGCCTTGCAGGTTGGTGCATGGCCTGGTATTGGGGGCATAATGGCACAGAGACCCCAAAGTCGCCGATGAAGATGCTCACCTGGCTAGTAACCTGTTGACCACGGCATCTTTTACAACTAGAAACAGTGAAACAGTGCTATAGTTCAGCTGTGACCGGCTTAGAGTTGAGGATAGGTTGATGTTAGGTTAGAGTTGGTGATTGGTTAGGGGTTAGGATAGAGTGGCCACTTCCTTGACCCCAAAAAGGAGGACAATATGGCAGGGTGGGAAACAAAGAACCAAAAATATTGTAACAGACCTGAGAACTATTTTAAAGTGACAATTATTTTTAAACATAAAGATAAATAGATAAAATAGATGAATGCATGCTGGTGTTATTTGAAGCAGGGGCATATGAACCAGAGAGGCCAGGAAACATGTACTCCCAGTATTTAATTTGCATTCATTCATCTCCCCAAAAAATAGACCTTTGTATTTAAACTATTATGTTCTCCCAATAACACTCTCTCATTGAACTGAACCCTTTCCATTACCTCTTATATACACATAACATCAGTAAAGTGTGCAGAAGGCATGGAATTTGTATTTCTTACTCTTCTAAATGAAAGTGTGTTCTTTTTTCGTGGTGAGTTGGGAGGATGTGTGTTGTTAACCAATAATGTTAATGCAATATTGGTTTAATAGGTGTGTCACTGAGTCAATAAAAGGACTTCTTATTAGGCTGCAAAACTTGATAACGGAAAGGTCATCCAGGTAGCGAGAGAGTGCGTTTATTTTTCTTGGTGTAAAGGCAACTGTAGTATTGTTTTTTTCAGTGGCAACTTTGTAACTAGTAATAAAATCCTAAAAAAAATTCCTAGTGTTTGAAACTAATTATTTATCGGGCAAATAGCCGTAGATTACCCCTTACAAATTATATTAGCGATGAAAAGGAGGAAAAATAAGTGTCGGACACAGGAGGCTGAAAAAGTGGAGTGTCCAGTCCAAAGCCGGGTGTCAGGCTGGCCTTGGTCAGGTCAGCCATCTCCTGCAATGCTTCTGCAATGATTCTTTCAAAACCCAATATGAGCAGCTCATTAGAATCAGTGTGATTGGTTTGGCCAGCGATACCAGAGTGGCATGTACCATGTTCCTCTGATGATCCAGTGAAAGTTCACCTGAGTTTATTTGACACAGTACACCGACTGAGTGCTTCCTGAAGAGACCTGCGAGAAGTATGCTGTCACATGGGGTGATGACATCCCTGTGACTATATTGAGAAGTTCTTCCTGTTCTCCTCCCTAGCTAATAAGAAAAGACAAACACACATGCATACACACACACACACACTTATTCATATCTTTATGGGGACTCTCCAATCACTTCTATGGGCATAACCCTATTCCCAAATATGACAACCCCTATCCAGCCCTATAATGTAATAATGACAAAAACACATGTATGTACACACACACACACACACACACACACACACACACACACACACACACAATCACAGTTTCATTAGCCAGGTTCACTAAATCTGCAGGCTGGCTGTGTTTACAATAATAACCACACTTTCTGATTAATATGTTACATCGGAATGCAAGTGGGAAAAAACCCTGTGTATCAAAACAATGGTTCTTTTTAAGCTTGTCCATATTTATTGTCAATGAATATGACTTGGCAAAACCTTGATCAAACAAGGACAGTGCACCAAACAAAACTTATACCGAATTAAACCCTAACCAAACAAAGACACCTTTCCCCATGGCGTACGCTTAGTTTCGGAAGGACGGCCCACCAAGGGTTATTTTTAACGTTTATGAAATCCTGTGGAATGGAGCCAAATGACGTTCTCCAGATTGGGCTGGATGACTCAATCTGTGGCTGCAAATCAGGATGGGTGGCAGTAATCTACTCCCTCCAAATGAGCAGTGAATGTGTGCGGCTCACGTACTGAAAAGCACCTCAGAGGCCCAAGACTAACATCCAGACATGCAGAGTAGTGTCCAGCTTGACCCTGTCACTAAAGTTCCTCTGCTTGAATGGGTCAAGAGGGATCACTTGATCCAACCTGCATTTTTCCCACTGGGGTACATTCCGACACATAGTACAACAACCCACACTTAATGTCTTAGCCCCTTCTTACAATGCTTTAGCCCCTCCCACAGAGCAACTAGTTCCTCCTAGATCCTACCTTTCTCAACACCCACCATACAAGGTTCCACAAGCTATAAGCCTCTATGGAGGCCTACAGAGGCTGCAGGGTGGCCAAGTCAAGGGAGCCACTAGAGATTTTGGGCCCCATGAAAGCATATCATATTGGGCCCTCAACCAAGACCAATTCAGTTATGTTTCAAATTTGCCTTCACGGAAACAAGGAACCAGAAACAAGCTCCCGCTGCTCTCATACAAAGTTTAGCACTGAATAGGAGAGTCCAGCATCTTGGATTACTGTCTTTTCCTTTGACACTTGCTTGGGGCTGAAGCACACAAGTCTTCTGATGTTATTCCATAGGCTGGCTAGGCCTGTTTTCGTGGGCTATTTTCTGACAGAAACATGCACTGCCCCCAGTCCAAATCTCAAAGCTGTAAGAACATCCGGAGACCCCCAAGGGGAAGTTTGTCTGTGCCATTACACCGGATCAAAGTCGAGTTCCTTTCCCAAAAGTGCGGTGACATTTCCCACTGCCTGAATCTGTCATTTGGAAGAACCCGTCCAGGGGCTCATTATGTGTGCTAAGCTAAACCACTCTGGAGTTCCCCCAACCCATCTGGCATGATCACCATAGATCACCTGATCACCATAGAGACAATTGGTGGTTGGTAAGACATGGCTGGAGACATGCGATGCCAACAACCTACGACACACGGACTACCCCTGCAAGACATCTAAGGGAGGCCAGTCCCACAAGAGGAGGATACAGCTGAGGACAGATATCATGTTCGGCTACTCCGTGCAACTGCTGGGGAATCCGGCTTCCATTCCAATCAAATCAGGAAGCCCGACAACAAGGTCAAGGCCAAGGTTGTCATGTGAAGCCCTTTCCCACAAACTCCAGATGGAGAGACAGAGACAGTGCTCTCTTATATGCATATCCCGGCTGGACTGCTGCTTGAGGACCTGGTAGCTGGTGCTGATATTGTGGATTTAAGCAAGTGATATGCAGTGACAAATTCAGCTACTGTATTAGAAGCCCCAGTAGAAGTTTTGAGCATATTTAATATCATATAAATTGAGAACTATATAATTCTCAAAGTAAAGCCAAATGGTGCATTAGTTTGAGTTGCAGGAAAGTAGTAGAGCTGCTCTATCAGCTTACTATCTACTGGCGAGCAGAGCAGACCGGTTCATCTGCACAAAACACCCACAAGAAACTAGCTGATAAGATTGACTGGTTTTAGCGGGTGGGGTGTGGGGGGTGGGGTCGGGGACCTATGGGGAAAACATACTCAGGTCCCCTGTGGGGGTAGAATCATACTGGAAAGTTCATTCAAACTGCATTAAGGTGTGCAGGGGAGGGAGGGAAGAGAAACACTGAGAGGAAGGCAGGAAAACAGAGAGACAAAGAGAGACAGATACAAAGAAAGACAGAAAGATGGGCAAAGACAGCAACAGAGAGAGAGAGAGAGAGAGAGAGAGAGAGATGGAGCGATTCTGACCTCCTGCCATGTACCTCTGCTTTCATCTCAGGAATGTTTGAAATTACAAGCCCTGTCAGGCTCTCAGGAGGATATCGCTGTCTGATCGGAGGTGCCGAGACAAGCCAGCGACAGTCTCCTCCAGCCCGTCGCAAGGCTTCTCCCTATTTCCCACTCTGGCGTCATTAAAACACAAACCTGATGACCACATGGCCATGTGTACAAATGCCAAACCTTACAGTGGGAACCTGTTTGGCTGCGTTATTCCTAAGTATGCTGGAATACTACAGGGGCAGCAAGTATATTCCAAAATGGAGCTTTTAATTCAGGGTTTTCACTGCCCTGCACGCGACGGTTAGTCTCTGTGTCTGTGCTGCAGACCAAAACGCATTCTCACATTATGGCACAGCTTACGAATGTCTCACCAAAGCCCCACTGAAATGCCAGCAAGGATTCCTGCAGCAACAGCGGTGACTGTGTACACCTGTTGCCTAGGTGACGTTTAGGCGCTGTGCCTGCACCTATCCCACTAGTAGCAACGGTCTTTGAGGGAAGTGACATGTATAAACGCAAGCAGGAAACGTTACCCGTCCCCAGTGACTTTCCTTCGGCCTGTTTTTGCAAGCGTGGATCGCAGCTCGAAAATAGGCTCCCCTCCTGTCGACAGGTTTGCCAAGTCACCCTGGGCCGAGGGGGGAGGTTGCCGTCTGTTTTTAATTGCTGCTATTTTAGGCACGGGGAGAACAATGGCAGGAAGCCTATCGTGGGGTTAAGTGGCAGGCCGTGGCGACCCCGGCGTGTCCCAGACTGCAAGTGTTGCCACCGAATGGCAAAAAGACCATTTATTTGCATTTTACCAATGACATCAAAAGGGAAA
>JAODJU010000001.1:52522403-52533567 GCA_026776725.1 Gnathonemus echidnorhynchus | reverse complement strand
GAAAGGGAAGTTTAGGTTGAAACCACATCTCATTTCAGCGGTTAGGATGCTGGAACCTTCTCTTTATCACCATTGTCTTCTCCATGTAATTGCTTAGCAGTGCTCATCCATTTATTTACCGTTACGTGCGGGATTCCTTTAACAACCTCCATGCTCCTACCTGCCTATTTAACGCTGGGCCCCGTGCCACAGAGAATGCTCAGGCCGTGGGCCGTCCAATCAGGACGTGCCAAGCCTGGCACCCAGCTAATAGGCATGATATCACAAGCTACGGCAGAATGTACTAATTCCAGCATGCACCTGCCAGCATTTAACAGTCAAGTCTTCCATTTCACCTGATCTAAATCAGGACTCAGAGCAGATCTGGGGCCACACTTAACCTCCCCATTGGACTTCTCAATCTCAAATAAGAGATGTAATTCTGTGAATATGCTCTATAAATATGTTGCTGAATAAAGTCACAAGCCAAGTGATCCAAGTAGTCAGTCACAGCAGTGATAAGTAAGAAAAAAGCCATCAAGATATGGTCACCATTCCAGTTATACGGAGAGTGTGAAGTGTCATGGAACCCAGAAATTATGTAGGGCAAAGGTGAAGACTAAGGCTTCAAATGCAGGAAATGGCCAGAAGGCGCAATGTTTAGCATTAGTGCATTAGCTTCTCCGGGGATGAAGGGAATTAAAACAGCAGCAAGAGCGCTGAGCTTGAACAATGCACTGTTAAGCACTGTTGACATTTTATTCATGTTTACGGAACCAAAATAGCAGCCTCCATGTTTAACTGTCACTCTAATATGTGTTAAACGGCTAATATTATTGCCACAGTGTGTGATGTGTGAGTGGTAACTTTATGAGTATGAGTCACATCCGGTTTGTCTCTCTAAAATCAGCCTCCTCGTGGGGGTGGGGGGGTAGGGGGTGGTACAGACTCCCCCTATGGATCCAACAGGCTTTGAACGGCACCATTTCAGGACACGTTCTTCTTTCGGTTAATAGAGAGACGTTTGTCTTCTGAGCCCCACTCACTGTTGTTACCCTTTGAAGCTGTGACAGTCGTTGAGGGAGGGGTGGGGTTTCTGTGACTGGGTTGCTGTGGGGTTTTGGGTGTTTGGGTGCAGAGCTGTGCAGAAGCAGTATTACTCAAACTCACACACACACACACACACACACACACACACACACACACACACACACACACACACAGACAGAGAGACTTTGGTAAGCCACCAAAGCTAAATTTGTAACCACGCCGGGTCTACCATACGATCTAGAGGTGAGAAGACTTCCTCCCCTGCCCGATGCAGACAGGAAACTCAACAGACTCTGCTGGTTTCAGGCTTGTTCCAGGCTGGTGGCTACCGGCACCATCCGCTTTTTGCCACGTGGCCACAGTATTCAAGTTCTGAACCACTTTGGAACAGAGATAGAAATGCCACAAAGCCAATGGTGATGGTGTGAGTGTGATGCTACTCAAACCGGGTACAGGTGGGGCACCCTTGGACCCGCTGCTCAATTGGCAGTGTGACTCGCTCTCTGAACCCCTACCCTAGTAATGGCACTCACCGCTGAAGAAACTCTTGGCCTTCAGGTAGCCGACACTGAGCCGCAGCACAGACAGTTTGTCCAGGCGGGCCCGCACATCCTCGGGGAAGGGCAGCAGGCTGGTCAGCTTGTCCAGCTCCCCATTCAGCCGGTCCCGGTGCCGCTTGGAGGGGTTGGACTTGGAACCTTCTCGCGGCGGGGGCTTGGGACTGACGGGAAAGAAGGCAGGCAGGTCAGGACATGTTCAGGGGGAGGAGCTCTACAGTGGGGATCCTGCAGCAAGCCTGTACTGACACATGCACCCATATCTGCTCATTCAGGCACATACATACTCAGGGAGAAGGTCCTTCACTAGTTATAAGGTCACCAACACACTGCTTCAGAGGAAGAAGATAGTGCCCAAACAAAACATATCCACAGCCTTGCCTCCCTGCCCATGTTACCCAGTGAACAGCCTTTGTCACCCTACATCAAATACAGCAAAGCTCATAATATGTTCATGGGCTGTTTATTTTCACAAACAGCTGCGTCTCAGCTGCTGATGCAGCTCCAGACAGGAGTCAGAGAGCTCTGAGTGGAGGTGGTGGAAATGATACGGGCGCCGATCACTCTTCTGTTTTTGGATGCAACTTTCTGCCCCTGGAACTGAGTTGGATTAAAAATGAAGTCAAGGAACTGAAAAAATCTGATGAAGTTAACAGGCCCTGCCCCTCTCATCACTGCCAAAAATGAAAATCTAAGTATAATTTTCTTATATTTAGATAAAATTTGAAATTCATGAATAATCTGACTAACAACACATCTTATGTATAAGATCAATTTGCTTGCATTTAGGCATATTGTCTTATTTTAGGAAATCATAACACTTTTCTTACTGCACTGGCAGATAATTTAGCTAATTTTAGGCCATCTTGTCTCAAAACAGAAACAGTTTATCATGAATTTGAAAAGCCATTTTTTGCAGTGCAGCCCATACTGAACTTGTGGGAGGCTCATGGAGCTTGCTGAGGCCATGACTGCAGTGGGAACATTTTCTATTCCAGCTTGGGTCACCAAGGAGCCTGAGCACAGACTCAGGGCCACCTCTGTGACGCCAGAGGATGTTTATAACCCGCGATTCAGAATACCCTGATTTAGCTGCTAAAACACTGCAGTGTCCTTTGGCCTACTTCAAAAAAAAAAAAACAACATGCAAAATATACTAACTAAAACAATGAATAGGAATACAAGTCTCTTCTGTGGGCTTTAAAAGCCTCTGAATGGCTGCCTACCTCAGAGCACTTTAGATAGTCCCGCTTAGCCACAGCGAGCATGCAGCCCCATTGGACTGGCTCTGACAGAAGGATGCCAGTCAGAGCCATACAGCCAAATTATGCACAGAAGTAAGAAGGAGACTGACCTCACAGAACAAGGCCTGCAGCCCCCCTGTGCGTATGGCCCCCTCTCACTCGGATGTGGGTATGTCATCGGATAAATGTCCTCATTAATTTATTTGGAATTTTTCTTTGTTTGGGGTGCAACATAACGGCCAAACATCCCCCCACCCCCCTTCAAGAGCTGCCGTGTAATTTTACATAGTGGGACTGCACAAAGGGGATGCTGCGTTACAGTAACTCAGGGGATTAGCGGGGGCTCGCCTGCCGGAGAGTCACATGTCTGTGTCCTTAACTGAGGGACCACCTGCTCTTCCTGGGCAATTCACTTCATCAGATCATCACCAGCACCAACAAAACAAAACAAAACAAAACAAAACAAAACAAAACAAAACAAAACAAAATAAAAAACAAAACAAAACAACTAGCAGCAAGGAGCTTATTGTGCTTCCTGCTGCTGAACAAGCAAAAACAACAATAGAGAGCAGCTTTCTTTCTCATGAGGTTTGACTTCATGTAAAAGACAAAAGGTACAGGCAGAACATGGGGCTGTGTGAAGCAGCACTCTGTAGGTAACAAGGGGTCTATGAAAACAAAACAACATTCAGGTGCATACTCTAGACAATGCCTGGATCTAGGCCTCACAAGATGAAGTTGGAAACAAACTGAGCCGAAATTCAACTGCAACCAAAACCTAGCCATTGACAGCGAGGGCAAAACAATAGCAGAGACTTGAAAATAACCAGAAAAGAGTCCTGCTCATTGACGATCATTTGTTTGTTTGTCTGTTTGCCGACTCTATCCAAAACAGGTTATGTCGCAGTTTCACAGCCTGCCCTGGCTCTGGACCCTGCTGACACACACACCGGTTCAGTCTGGCGCACCCGAGCCACCCAACGGACATGCTGTCATCTGAACTGGCAGCCGCCAGCTATCCTGCCGCACTCAGATCGGGGGGGGGGGCATCTGCTTTCAGTTCTTTTTCCCCAGAGACAGCACGGAGTAAATAATCCAAAATCTGGTATTGGTGATTACTGCTTGATACTAAAGCCACACACTGTCAAAAGGAAATGAGACAGGCACTGTTATTGACCTAAAGCACTGTGACTGACATTGAATTTGGAATAAATGCCACTTTTGGAAAACTAATCGCTCACATTAATTCGCAATAGGTTATGCCCAGGCACAGCTGCTTTGGTATAAAATGCCTTTATCAACATGGCTCAAATCATTCAAATCTCTGGTGGAGTGCAACAGCACATGCATGATAACCTTTTGCTGAGCTCATAAATCTGCTTTTAGTTTGAGGCCTGAAAACAGAGTCAGTTGTTAAACGTCACTTGCCTTAGAAGTCTGTGACTCTCATGGGCCACTTGCTAAAAATATCCAAGGTGCTGCACGTGCTGCTGAAGCTGACAGGGTCGTGAAATGTCACTTCGGCACAAAACCTGAATGACATGATTCTGAGACTTTTATTTTTATGTTTTCAGAGGTTTCAGTTGAAAGAGATCTGACACAGCTGGCAATAATGAGGTCTGGTTTGGTGGTAATACTTCATACGTGGCACACAAACCCCTGCTGACAACTGGTTATCAAAACCACACTTTACTACTACCTAACACAAACACAATATTGCAGCTTGTACTTCAACTTCATAAAGTTTAATATTTTGTTTCTTGAAGGCAGAAGCATCACACCACTGCTAAACCCGGGTCAGCTAGTGGCCTCTGTCAGGCCGAAAGGAACATTTATTAACTGAGAAATTCCATATCACTATTATGAAAATGCCAGTTCTTTAAAATCTGCTGACAATCCTTCACCTTGACATGGATTTACTAATCAGTCAAAGCACAAGTGGATTTACGAAAATATTGGGACGACGGCCTCGGATTCAGAACGTGCTCCACCAGGAGCGTTGCTAGACATCAAGCTCTACTGGGGCGCAGACCTACCACCCCCTATTACCAATATGATTTCTGAAAGCTGAATGTGGGATTTTAATGGGGCACAGTGCATAAATACTGGGACACATGCCCCAGTAAAAGGGGTCCAGCGATGCCCATGGGCTTCACTGAAGATGGTGTTGTGGAAAAAGAGAGTGATTAATGATGCAGCATTTCAGCATGAAACAAGACCTCTGGATCTTCCTCTGAGAAGTACTACGATGGCTTAAACACAGTTCATTTAATCACACACTGAGTGGTGATGCAGGCCTGCGGGAGTAAAGCCTTAATCAGTGCGCTTTTCTCACTTAATGCCAGTTGATTTTACACGTCACATGACTTCCAGCCCACTGATGACCTGGTCATCAATGTATTTATCCACCACATTTTACGAAAGATAAGAGCTTAAATAGAAATCCCAGGCAGCCACATTCATTAAATCCAGCAGCTCAACTCCTACAAAACATGAAGAAAAACACACAGACTCACTCCATCTTCCCTTCCCACTACATGAATTAGTTTTGGTCAGGAAAATACTGGGACATATTTTCACATAGCCGAATCTGGAAACAATCTCAAAACAATGTAACTACTCAGAGGATAATCCAATAAATACATTATTTCATACAGGCCATTTACCATGGTAATTATACTGTAACATGCAAGCACAACTAATTGCCACATACATTTTTGTTACAATTGCAGGCAAGACACCAAAAAAGGCAAATTTAATACATATCTGAAGTATTATAGGCGCATGACTGCAACCTGGGACAGCAGTAATTCTGCAGGGGAGACAACTCTGTGTTGTTGGTGGGCTGCTCTGATTCACACAAACTGATTTCTGAGATGAATTTGAGAGACGTTCTTACTATCCGTAAATGGGATTATCTGTCACATACTGCTTGCAAAGTCAATGGCAGTTTAAAGATCAGGACACTGACTGATGGCTGTGATGTCCAGGATGAAGTAAAAGAGTGTCCAGCTGTGCGTGACAGAGACCACGGAAGCCGGTCTGAACAGAAACAACGCAAGAATGCAGGGGGTCATCATAGGAGAGCTACAGGTATGTTGGACTCCCTGCACTGTGCGAAACACCACATAAAAGGCGACTGCCTCTTCACCTCCTGAAAATTATAGGTGAAAAACTTTCACAATACTTTAATAAACCAGGTGTCCACCTGCTACTCTACAAGACAGTAAGTTATTTCCCAGTACTGGAGAAGACAATGGGAGGGATTCATGGAGTACCAAACACCCGTCAGACTTGATAGTGGGAACGCGGCTGAACGTGGGAGGAATGTGCACCCCCCCCCCCGGCCCCGCCCCCACTCTCCAAAAACAGAAAACAGGACTGAATTCATGAATTGCACACAACATGTGTTAATTGTGCTTTGATTCACTCAACAATTTTTTTCAGCTGCGCTACAGAAAGCATGGCAAATGTTTTTGTCTGAATTGAACATTAAAAGCAGAGTTTTTAATGCAAACCACAATGCGACATAGGTACCAGTGCTCTGTCACACAATGCACAAGATTTCCATTACTCTGCAGTTCAAACCATTAACCCCCTTAAAAGGTTGAGGGTAAGAATCCGTAGTCCAGGAATAAAACCTGTCTGTCTCCTGAAAGATTAGTCTCTGGTTTCCAAATACTTTTTCGCAGTTGCTGTTGAAGTGTTAATAAAATCTAAAATTCATTATTTTCCAGTTGAAAACTGTACTACTTAATTTACTGCTGAAAACTTGTTCTTAACAATATAATTAACAATATACTTTTATGTATGTGCGTCATAATCAAAAATAGTGTTGGTAAAATATTAAAAGGTCCAAACGCAGCCCTCTCCTGATGCTGGACATAACGGCAAGTCAAAAGTGCATATAAAAAAAGACACGAGGGCCCGAAAAAAGCTCATGTAAACGCACAGTGTACAACACATACAAAACTGTGATAAAAAATAAAAATATCATGAAGATATATGCACGGTGAGACTAAAGGTATCTTAAAAGTCCTGAGGACTGAAACCAGAGCAGAGACTCAGTTCGTTTGCGTGACTTAAAATATGTCAATTAAAAAAAAAAAAGAAAAAAAGAAGAAAGAACGCAAAAAAAAGAAAAAGTGTGCTCTCATGAGGAGAGGGGAAAAAACGTATATCAGATTACAGTGCGATAGCCGGGCTGCTGCCCCCCGCCCCCAGCCCACCCCGACCGGGCCATTGCGTGACAAGCTGCCGGCTCCCTCTCTCCCTCTCGGCTTGATTGTGATTAATGCAGGAGCGCTTTTCCCAGCCTGTACAGAGGGGGCAAAAGCAGGAAAACAAGCAAAGCCATAGCAGCAGTACCACGACAATAAATATAATGAAATAAAACGACAGTGGCTTACTCACGCGTTAGGTATGTATGGGCTGCACAAATTATGTGTCATTATACGCATGCAAAAAGACGCCGATAATGATTATTATACACATATATGTGTAATTTCAGCAGTGACTGCCGTATTATCGATCGCTTTATGTTTATGTTTATGCCCATAGTGTCTCTAATGGGACGTTATAATACATAAACACGAATAACACATAAAAGCCTAAAATAAACAGTGTTTCAAAGAGAAACATTATGTTCCTGAAACTCTTAAAATGTGCCTGAACAGCGTGAATACATAATTAAACTCCGGTTTAAGGCACGAATGATGCCGGTTAGAACGACGCAGCGTTACATTAAGAATACCTTCATTCGCCAAGTACAAAAGTACAACGAATTTGTTTTGGTTCATCTGGTGGCGTGAAGTGTACAATTTAAACATATCATAAAAAATGCACAAACTCAATACAGATAAAAATTGAAGAAACGAGAAGTGTACTATTAATAAATAATAAAAAACATGTAGACATATACGTATGGGCAACAAGTTTTAGGGTACAGTTTTGGGATAATGTACAAAAAAGCTTATGAGGTCAACGAGAGCTTAGGAGTATACTGGTATTAAAGTGAGACTTTGCGTGCAGAGGGACTGACGCGATTAAAGGGCGCAGTAAACACCTCTGCGTTTACCCCAAAGCTGGGAAGTACGGGACAATATAATGGCCTCACCTTTTCTGTACGGGCTTCTTTCGCTTTTTGCTTGCATATATCCCTCCGGTCGCCAACATGATGGCTTTGCGTCGTAAGATAAAAACAATAATAAAAAAGCCTTTAGAAAATATATCCAGCGAGCCTTCTTCCCTCTCCCTTCCCGTCCAGCGCTTGCCGAAACTGTATTAAATAAATAGCCAGAGGAAGTGACAGCGACCCCGGCGACATGCAGATCGTCCTGCGACCCCAAGTGTCAGCGCGAGACCCCCCGTCCGCCCCGCACGCCGGCACACCCAGATCTGTCCGGCTGGTGAAAAAAAAGCCCAAAAATAAAACCAAAAAAAGTTTCCTGTACCGCCTCAGACGGCAATGGCGTGAGCAGAGCTAATTTTCTTTCCTTTCCTTTCTGTTTTTTTTTTTCTCTCTTCACATCGCACTGCCCCTTCAGTGACTCCGCCCGGGACTTGGACCAGCCCAAAGGAGCTGCCGGAGTGCGCACGGTGCTCCAGGTAGCCCGGCGATATAGCGCCTTTTTAAGGTGGACCCGGACAGGATGGCCTGCGCTGAGCTTACGGCTCCCTCCGACGGCCGCTTGTTTTAACGCCATTCAAGGCGCCTGTTTTTCTTCTTTTTTGATGCAAAACTACTTGGCATTGGTTAAAAAAAGAAACTATTACTTATTTGGTTGTTTATTTAATCCAAATTATCTTGTGGTACAGCAATATATACCAATAATATAAACCAATAGGTGGCATGACACCATCAGGATTAGATTTATTAATCCTGAAGGAAATTGCAGGTTTATTGCAACACAACATATACTATGGCCAAAATTGTGGAAACACAATTTTTAGAGATTGCAGAACTTTATTCAGCTGCTGCTCCAGTTACTTATTTAATCGTCTAATGTATAATATTTTTTTTTAACATTCTTTGATTGTTTTAAACATTACTGCCAATATTTGTGTAGTAATTTTACCATAATGCCAAAATTGCTAGATGTTCCCACAATTTTGGCCACTAGTGTAGACAGACATTTAGACATTAATAGACAGTAACATTAAATAATAAATGACAATGAACTATAGCAATGCAAAGACTGTTAGAGATTTTTTTTTTTTGTTTTTCTTATTTCCTCTGATTAGGTGGTGTGTGTGTGTGCTGTGACGGACATGTACCTCATCCAGGCTGCCTGGGAGAGGCTCCAGGATGAGTGGTTTGAAGATGGATATTTGCATAACATGACTAATCAAAGAGGAACAGTTTAACCCCAGGGAAATTAAAAGATAGGGTGGTGATAGGTCATGCCTGTCATTTTTTTTTTTTTTTTAAATTATCTGACTGATCTGAAATGTCCTTTAAGAAACACAGGCCAACCGACTAATACCTAATCAGGCTTTTAGTTGGTACTCTAATCTAAAACACCAAATATGACACTTTTCTCTCAAAGATACAAGTACAATGTTGTTTAACTTTGCTGTTGAACTACCTGTTGTTGTCATAGTTTGCCTAATGAACTTTGTGTGGTAATGATCAAGGCTGTAGCTATGGAGTAAACATGGGGGGAGGGGGGACCAAGGCTGTAACTATAATAAATACTAGGGGGGCATTGTGAGCACATCTCGATATTGGGGGGGGGGCACATCCCCCAATATATATTATAATTATGGCCTTGGTAGTGATGTCGATTTATCTCGGAGAACATGGTCAGAAAAATTGTAATTTGATTTTTACATTCCTCTGGGCTGCTTACAGTGTGATTGATATCTTATTTATACAATTGTGTGTTGCAGTGCAGGATAAGAACCTCACTCACTGGCACAGCAGCAGAGAGGGTCCCGCCCACTTGGCCCTTCCCTAGCTGTATATATTCAGCACTTCCGGAATGGACCTCTGCCTTATTTAGACTCCATTGTAAAGATGGAGGAAGGAGGTTCACAGTGGCTGCACTGCATGGTGGGTAATGAGGAAAACAGGCCTTTGTTGATACACATCAAAGCTGCAGTTTGCAGGTTGGCCCCAGACAAAAGCTGCCCCCCCATTCTCACTGGGCTTGGCTCTATAAACAGTACTGCTTATTCAACATCGCTTTAATGCCTCATAATAGAGATGGTCTGATGAAATCATGGCTGTAATGAGCAAAGTTACACGATGCTGATACGGGGGTCAACGTGCATAGTTTTTTTCTCAGTCAAGTAATTTGTGATGGACACAGTTTTCTGTGTACAGAGAGGTGGATGCTCCCTCTGCCTGTGTCATAACCTGTGCCCGATGCACATTCATCATTTGGGGTGAGGATTCTGGAGGAGCAGTCATAGCTGGTCATGTCGAAGGCCATTTGCTCTCTCTGTGACGTCACTTGTGCCTTTTTCTGTCTTTCAGTTTTTTTGGCCATCACTTGTCCCCACAGGTCATGCCTTCTGAATGTGAATTTAATCACTCCCTTAACAACCAGACGGCCATGGAAAAAAAAAAAAAAAAAATGCTGTTATACATTGCGGACACGCTTTCACTTTCTGTATGTTTAGACACCTGATTTTCTGGTCTTCCGTATCTGCAGTGTTGGATCCCGCTCTAATAAGCATGAAATGTGCAGAGGGAAGAGCATGATATGTCGGACCACATCAGGGCACTGCACTGTCAATCACACTGCAGACATCACCCTAAACCATTGGTGAGGGAGGAGGGGTGTAGCATTGTGTGTGCTACATTGTCTGATAAAAAACAAATACAGACAGAAGAGGGTGAACACAGCAGTTTTGAGTGAAAGGGTATAAGTGTGCGAACGTGTGAAAGGGAGCCATTTGCAAAAGGAAAAGTACAGGTGTGTTGGAATGTGTTTGCTTTTTCAATATCCCTTCTTGTGCTTCTTTTAACACACACATACCCCCCCCCGAAAATTAGTCCTCACAACATCAAAATAACAGGTTTTTATCACGTTGTAGGGGCATACACAGACACACACGCACACACGTCAGGTAGACATATCTTCATTCATTCATTCATTTTTATGGGAAAAAAATGCTAACGGTAACTATGACAACCTTAACCCCTACCCAGCCCTACCCATAATCATAAGTAACCAAACAAAATACAGTGGTACCTCAGAACTCGAATTTAATCCGTTCAGAACTCCGGATCAAATCCTAAAAAGTTCGTGTTCTGATCGAATTTTCCCCATAAGAAATAATGGAAAACCAATTAATTGGTTCCCGACCCCAAAAAATTACACCTAA
>JAODJU010000001.1:52498164-52519430 GCA_026776725.1 Gnathonemus echidnorhynchus | reverse complement strand
GGGGGGGTTGCAATGCTTAGCACAGAGGTGCTTTTACCCTGCAGCTGAGATGGATAGGGGAGCTTCTACCATGCTGCTATGTACATTGCTGAACTCATTATTGTTGACTGGCTGTATAATTGCTTTTGTTGTTTTAATGTAACATGCTGTAAACCCCCCTATAGAGACACTTTGGTTTTTTGCCCCAAAATATGCATACTTGAGTCATCTTCTGTCTTTGAACACAGATTTGCTCTGGTATCCTGTCCTGTCTCTGACTCTCGCACAGGTGGACTGTCAGCACTTTTGCTGTAGGGAAACAGAGGCTTGTCACTTGTTTACGTGAGGTATTTTGTTGGTGACACTGCCGGCGTCGCAAAGTGACACTTTCCTGACATGTCCCGAGGTGACAGGCTGAGGGCCACACATCACAGACCTGCAGATAGGGGGCTGAGACAATGCCACAGATATGCTGGTACGTCTGGAGCGGCTATGGTGGCTTATCGCTCCATTTCAAGTCACATTGTCGGGGACAGTTACCATGACGTTTGACTGGCTCCTGGAAACTCCTAGTTTATACAGAGGTGCTTTTATCCTTCATGAAGTTCAGTTCAATATGGCGGTGTAAAAACTCACCATTAGGCTCACCAAGCTGTTTTTGCCGTTTTATGTGCTGTAACTGTGAACAGTGATGCTACTGTTACATATTCTTTAATCTCATTTCATTCCACATGAACGCAATGACAATAAAGTTGAATTTGACTTTGAAGGATTTTGAGGAGCATCCTGGGAAACGACAGTGCTAAGAGATGCTAGACTTAGCCAAATCACAAGCAGTCTCTGTTTGACATATTAGACCCGTTCAAGGCACCATCGCAATGGTGTTTTCACCAGTGCTCTAACATGTCACGTCAAGCCCAGTACGGTTGTTAAAAGGGGACAAAACTCTTCAAGCTTCAGAGGAGATCTTTCACCCGATACCACTTTCCAGACTAATAAATTGCTCTTAGATAAACTGATGTTCAGCCTCACACCCTGCTGCCATTGCTAACAGTTTTTAGAAGACCTGGTTGGACTAGAATGGAACCAGCAACGGAGGATTATGTGGGGCGGGGCTTAACCACTGTGACCAGCCAAACCTCAGACAGGAGTTACTGTGGGGGCAGGGATTAAGCATTGTGCTCGGCCAAACAGCAGACAGGAGATAATGAGGGGGCAGGGCTTAAACATTGTGCCCGGCCAAATGTCAGGCAGGAGATGTTGTGGGGTGGAGCTTAAGCACAATGCCCAGCCAAACAGCAGACAGGCTGCCAGCTTTTCACTTTTTATATTCTGTTTGTAGCTCTGTCACGGCTGATTTGATTAGCCCTGCGTTTGCACATGTGCAGATCCTTCACAGCTCTTTCCTGCCTTCTCTGGAGCTTATTACCTTCCCAGCATGTAACTTGAGCCCACATCTCTGTGCTCTCTGTAACACTTAATGCATACAAAATTACTTTTTCCCTTGTGTAGGCAAGTTTCAAACAATTCTTCTGATTCCACTACACTGATATTTCTATTTGGGTTGTAATCTCCTGTATTAGATATACCAAAATGCTAAACTAATGAACTAACTTCATTATGTGGGATACATGCAGAGGTGATGCTGGAGATTTTGGGCTCCATGAAGGCTTATTGGGCCCCCCAGTCCAGACCAATTCAGTTATTTTTCCAATCTTTGAAATTTGAAAACCCTTGGAATCATCCTCACTTTCCCCCACCAGGCGCCCCTGGATACATGACACACAGTGTAAACACGCCGTGTTGTTTCCTTACAGACAAAGTGGTAAAAACAGCGCCACCTGCTGCATAGCAAACCAAATTGCCAGTTTCTTGTAAATATATTTTATGCACTTAGCAGATGATTTTATGCAAAATTACATTTTTTTTTATGGAGAAAACAGGGTCAGGGAGTCCCTGGAATAACTGAGGGTTAAGGGCCTGGATCATTTATTCATTTATTTTATTATATTTTTAATCAGAACTCACTTTGGAACACATTTTAAATGAAAGTTTTGTAACGCATTCATTCATTGTAACATTTCATTCTAACATTTAAGTATTTAGTGTTTAGTGACAGTCAAAGGAGCAGAAACTCAATGTGGGTCTGGGATATTTTTGTGTGATCTGATTTTATTACAGACTTTTTTTTGCTGTGGGTACTGACTCTTGGCATCAGCACATTTTTCTATTTTACTAATAATTAACTAACATAATTAACCAATAACTAATAATAATAATATTGAAGGGAATAATTTGCCTCTGTGAGAGCAGAGGAAGGACAGCACCTCTGTCAGGAGTATTGTCTGTGTTAGGCCCACATGACGCATTCCTGCCTCCCCACAAGTCCCGACCTGCTGCATGGCTACAGCCGCCCCACTTCTGAGATCTGAGCCCAGATGGAGTTAATCAGCATCATACGCAGCTCAGATTCCCACCTGAAATCTCTAGGCAGTGGCTCGCTGCATCTTGCTTGTCCCCCCAGTGGCTTTCATGAGATGAGAGTCTCCTTCTCTGTCTGGCCCGCATAGGCTAACATCAGGCCTGCCACATGCACGTCTCTGCTGCTGTGCTAGAAGCCAGCATGTGTAATTTCTCCTAACTCCTGACAGCTCTAACTCCTGACAGCTCTATAAAAAGCCGAAATATGTTGGTAATTGGCTGTAATTAAGTGTCCGATTACTTTGTAAAAGCGATCCTTTGCCACCATGTTGATATAATGACTATGAGGCCAAGAAAACACTTGGGAGCGTTTCGAGCGTCTTCAGGGACGGGGAATGCTTTATGTTGGCCGTTTAGGTCAAGCAGGGTGGGTTTGAGAGCTGAAAGCCAGGTCGGGCCTTGGACTGTGTGAGGCTGCCCTGGGGCACGGCTCTCAGTCACTCTGTCTGTTACAGCTGCAATGACGAAAAAGGACAGCAGGTGATGTGGTGGCTGTGGAAACACTGTGGGAGAGGATCTGCTGCTGAGGTGTAAATGTGAACTGGAGTTAGACTCTGTAGACGTGTGGTGTAGTGCAGAGGATTTGTGCTGTTCCTTTGCTACACAACCAGTTCCATTCAGTTTTAAAAAGCATTTTATTTAGTGCCTGATTTAAATGCCAAGTCAGCTGGCTTCCTGTTCAAATGCTGACTTCGACTTCTCTGGAGCATTTAAGAGTCATGGTGGGAAGGAGATCAGCCCCTTGACCACACCGCCCCCTGCAGTTTCTGCTGGGCTCCTCTTGACAGCTGACAGCGGAGTACAGGTGCTATTGTCCCCGCTTATCATGCAGGCCCAGAGATACCTGGCAGCTGCTGCACACAGGACAGCCTGGGGCGTGCCTCAGCCACCCGCCCTAACTCAATTTGCCCTTGAGAGTGCGCCAGCGAGCTGCTGTAATTGGTAGCAGATGTTGGCAAGGTGCTGAATAAAGCTGACCTCCTTTCCCTGACTGGTGCTTTTTTCCATTGTGTTAGTGTGTGTGTGTGTGTGTGTGTGTGTGTGTGTGTGTGTGTGTGAGTTGCATCCCAGCCACTCTGGTGTCTCTCTCGCTCCAGCCTCTGACTCACCGCTACCCCCCCAATCCTCCCAGGTGTCTGGACCAGGCCCCAGATCTCAGCCCTGTCTCATCCATGTCAGATGCACTCCTCTGAGGTTGACGATGGAGTGAGTGAATGCCAGAAGCTCCTCATGATCTCTTCGGGATCTTGTCCTCTTCTGTGCCATCTGTAGGCTTTTGATGTCTGTGCTGAGGCCTGTACTCTTTAATTAATACTGATTAAAGGGGAACCATCCCCCTTTTACAAAGTGAAGTTTTTTTAGGAACATATACAGTAAATCTACATATAACTTCACTGAAGATCACTGTATCACTGTGCAAAGCTGTGTACGTTTGAGTCAGTGCTTGTGCGTGTGAATGGGTTTTTCTGCAGTTCCCTTATTCCCCACTAGGATTGCATTGTCCCATGCAAACTAAAAGTGACGTGGTCGGGTACCCCACCCTCCCCTTGGTGCTCACCCTACTCACCACCCAGGAAAGGTCCACACCTCCACCATCCCTCTGGGTAATACTGGAAACTTCAGACTAACTCTGTGAAGGGCATTCTCATCAGCAACAGTGACATTTATGCACTTGTGTTGACCAAACCATTTTTTCAGATTTTTGGGCAAATCTGAAGGAGAGACAGAGGAGGACTGACATATTCTAGAAAAATGATAGACAACATCAGCAAGCCAGATGAACAAAGCTCTCATGTCCTTGCAATTCCCTGTTTTTCCAATAGGTGGAGCAAACGTTAGCATTTAAGGATGTTCTTTGTTTGTATTTTGGAACGTTTGCTTGCTGAAGAATCCAGTAAGCAGAGAGCACAGGCATCAGCTAAACTCCACCTTTCCACATTTCTCTGTTCTGCAGGTGATACTCAGCCATCAAATTGAGCTGAACTGAAAAGACTGAGATTCATATTTAGAAAAAGAACGATGAAGACAGGATTACAGACAAGATCTGGAGGAAGAAGAAATTACGGTGAAATCTAGACCCCAGAATGAAATATTGATCTTCACCAGTTCCATGCTCCATACAAATTTTTTTTTTCACTATCAGACATTGTGGTATTTATCAGAGCTCATTAAAATGATGATAAAATGCGAGTGTTATTTTTAATCAGTCCACAAACACCCTGCCCCTCACAAGACACCTACCCCAGTACTCCTTAAACAAATATGGCGTGCGTAAATTATGGCTGGCCCAGAGGGCGCCTCTGAAATATACAGCTTTAACCTTTACATTTAATAAGCGTCAGACTGTGTCTTCACTCCTGCAGGGCTCCTCTCATGAAGCATCCTATTTGAAGTCGAGAACTAACATTTGTTCAGGATATTAGTGTTTGAAGTGTGTCCATGGGGGGGTGGGCCGCGGGACGAGATGCAAAGAAGCAAGTCTGGCTTCATGCGGTACACTTACTGTAGTGAAATTTACACTCCCGCTAAATGGGGAAGCAGATCTCTCTGGTGCATGCTGAAGCATCCCCCCACCCATTGAGTGTGACATTTGAAAAAATGCTAGGTGCTTTGGATGGATTGTGGGGTGGCAGGGGCAAGTCAGAAAAATAAAGTGCACTGCAGAGCACACTGCGGAGACCTGGGGCAGGTCAGAAGTGCACAAATGTTTACAGGAGCACAGGGCAGGCAGTGGAGGAGACAGGGCTCATTTGAACACGTGGTGTTTACTTTTTTCTAGATTGTTCCTCTTGCTCATGCAAAGTTGTAGAGTGTGACTTTAGAGGGAAAGATAAAACTGAGCATCGGCTGTGTTCCTCAGGATGTGACATAATCCAGTCAGATGGGAATTGTTTTCGCTGCATTGGTGGGTCCATTGTGATACTTGTGAGAAGACCTTGTCTGGAGGTCGACCGATGGCTTCAGATGGCATCAGGCTCCTCCGCTGTATCCAATAACAACGACAAGCTGTAAACCGGGCTTCTGGCTTAATTGGCTTGTGTTCTGCACTGATCAACATGGCTAAAGCACCACTGGAGGGGGATCTTCAGGTGGGAGAGGGAGGTCGCCACCATCTGCTTTAATTAGGATGACTTTGGACAGCTGTTTGTGCATCATGGATGCCTTGGACCCTTGTGGGGCCAAGGGAGATGCTGGGCTAGCTGGTCTTAACCATTTTGGGGGGGGGGGGGGGAATCTGACTCAACCGACAGCCATGTTGTCTGACACTCTGACCGCTGGTCACAGACACATCATAGTGTACCTACTGTCTCAGGGACTGTGAATCATCCCCATCCTAACCTGATAAGCAGCCCCCCAAAACACACTATAACTCAGCAACTTGTGCTACCCACTGAACCCAGACTGGGATCTTTGATTTGAGGAAGCGAGGAAATGAAGAGCATGGAATGAGAGCACAGGCAGCCCAGAGGGCACACCTATCCTCTGTAATGAGCTCCAGCTGTTATGACTCAGCAGCTCTGGGTGTGGGACACAGGTGTGGAACTGGTGACCTTTCCTTAGTAGGAAGGTCAGAGTCGTTCAGGAGCTGTTTTATGCTACTTTTTGGCCACTTATCTGGTAGTCAGGTGGGCTGTTCTGCATCAAACCATATTGCTCAGGTGGCCCCGTGTCATGATTCATGAGGAGCATGGACTGTCTGATGTTCTCCTGGAATCTCCGGTTTGGATTTTAAACAGCTCTGCCATGCTAACAATCATCCTGTGTTAGACAGGATGGTTCATGTTCCTCCTCACCTGCTTCTGGCTCCTCCTGGATTCTACCGGCTCCGAGTACAGATGGGCCAGGCCTTCATGGAGATCCCTGGACCGCCGGGAGGTCTTGTTTATCTGTACGGAACATAAGCACCTCTCCAAAACGTTCCCGTTTACAGAGCCTGCGGAGCCAAGCAGCTCCAAGGCATGGAGTAGTCTGCTATTTATAGACAGCAGCATCCCAGCGGAGGTGGGGAGTTATGCTGAAATGCAGCAAAAATCAGGTACTCTGCGTTTTCCAGCATTTAGTCTTGCTTCTCTGTGGCTGATGAGAGGAGCGTTGCAGCCTCAAGTTGACCTCTAGCGTTTCCACAATGGTCCTTAATTTGAAGACCTCTGTGGTCTTGCTTTCTCCACTTGGTAAGAACTGAACTCAATACATTTGACATGTTTTGTTGCCACTCATTTGTCACATTTCCTTGTGTGCCTAAAACAGACTCCTTGGAACCAGAATTCACATCCCGAGAAGCAGAAGAATCTGAAAATAAAGTCAAATTGCTCCAGTTAATGCTGAATCCTTTTCCCAGAGGCCTTTTGCAGCCCTTTGGCATGTTTGCATTGGCTGTCAGGGTGTCTGAGAGCAGACACTTTAGAGGCCTTATTCTGAGGGGTTCAAAACTCATAGTCCCATTTTTCCTTCCTGGAATGCTGGATATTCACGGGATGTTAAAGTGTCCATGGAGCACTATGCATCTTCCATTCTCCTTTCCATGAGGATGAAATACATTGAAGATGGTAACTGGTGAGCTGGTGACTGAGAGAAGCTGAAGGGGAGGACTATTAAACTAGAAACCTTAAATACATACTACATATAAAATATTTTAGCAAAGAATGGGTCTCGTGAGCAAGTATTTGTCAAGAACATGACCCGTGGTCTGATTATTTCATTACAGTTTTTTCGGGATTCAGCCTGTCAGTTGGCTGTCCAAAGGTTTTGTGCTGCAGTCCAGACTTTAACATTGATCCTCAGCCAGGTTATCAGATCCAGACAGACTGCTGATTTCAGCAGAAAATTATAGCCAGGGTTTTATTTTTAAAAGAAAAGACGGCCTCGATCTGTTGTGCATTCTGGTCGTCACTCAAGCTGTACAACATGACAGCTAGTGGCAGGATGGGAAAAAGACCTCAACATATGCACTACTGACACTTTTTTCAGTGTTAATTCACAGCGTGTTGACAGAGCCTTTGTCCTCTGTGTGTCTCTGTGGCTTTGAATTATGTCACAACACTTTCTATGAATTTTCCAAGGCAGCAACACTCCTCTTATAGCTTGGCACAAATGGCACAAATATAGCACAGATTTTGTCATCTGTTTCTTGCCAGATGGAAGCTTCAAACGGATGAAGATTTTCAGATTTTTTTTTTTAAAAGATATGTATAGAGCACGTTGAACAGAGGCAGGGGTGAAGTTATGTAGGTAACTACAAGACTGAATAGCATTGTGGGAAATGGTTTAATCATCACTGGGGAAACTTTTCAGCTACCATAACGGCTGACTGACGTCAAGTGGGCGAATTACAAGTGAGCGCAAAGAAAAATGTCTGAGCACTTGTGAAAAGGATTAGAACAGGAGTGCAGTACCTATTCACTTTAGTGACAACAGCTGTAGTGTATTGTGATGACTGTGCATTAACAAACCGGAGCAGTGAGTAGCCGGCTTCAGCACTGAAAGCTGACACAGCTAAAGTGATTGGAAAAAGGCTGATGACTGAGGTGATTACAGTTGACTGTGTTCCTCAGCCTGTCAGCTTGGCCTGTGAGGCATGCCTGTATCTGTACTGTCCCCCGCTGTGCTGCCTGATGAGGCGTATGTGACAATAACACCCCCCCACTGCCACCATCGGTCTCTGATTCATCCTCCACTAATCCCCGTTAAGTTCCGATCTTAATGGTGCCGCGCATCATGAAGTGCTTGTTTGCATATCGACACAATCCATGCGTTGCATATGCAAATCAGGCTGGGTACTGTGACCAGCTCGTGCCTCTGAGCTGCCAATGTCATTAACTGGTTACCTAAAGGACCCGGAGTAGCCGTGAGGCAGAGAGTTTCGCCAGAGTGGGTGGCATGCCTGAAGTTAAAAGCAGCCTGATTTGGTGATTCAGTAGTATTCATGTGCCCAGTTTGGTCCTGCTGTGGTGATGACAGGCGCAGCTGTACCCAATGACAGGAATGACAGGAAATAGAGGGACGAAGAAAATTATGCTACGAGGCTCCATCCAGAATCACGATGATCACATAAATGTGTATTTTTTTTTATTATTTGACATCAGTTTGTTTTAAGCTGTTTCAATAAAGCAATTCCTAGAAGAAACACAAAATGAATCTGAAGTGAACATGATTAATGTCCAGTCTGAGAGCTGGGGCCAGATCGAATTGCTGTTATAAAGTGGTTGCCGTTTCAGGCCATTCGGTCCCGTGTTGTTCCTAATCTTTGGGCTTCCTTAACACTAACCCGTTTCCCCGACATGTCCTCGGGCCAGAACACTGATTAATTTCTGCTTCTTTTATGTGCCAGAAAAGACATTCTTCCGATGTAATCGACACCAGATTGGTCACCCCAGTCCGCCGTAATGACATTAATGGGAGAATGAACATCAATGAAATATAAAATCTCCAATTACTCCCAGGTCCCCAGACTCTGAGATCACTAACCCTCTCCCCACTTTAAATACTGCCTTGTCTTGCCAGAAGATCTATTTGTTAAATGAAAAAAATTCAGACCGTCAATGGTTAAGCCACATGTGTGAATCACGCACTGTATCTATTACTGAACTGTCTCTTTCAAGTGATAAAGGGTTAAACATTTTTAAACCATGTTTTAAACTTTGCAGTTCTTATTGTGTGAGTAAATCAGCGTTTTTACAATTCATATTGAACATTTTTGTAACCTAATGCTAATATTAATCTTATCATACACTATTATTATGTATTTTACATCAAAATAGACCATTTTCCATATTACAAATTAAGCTAACCATATCTTATTTATCTCTGGATGCAAGATTAGTGTGATAAATGGAACGATTTACTGATTTTTCCATCTTAAAATAATATTTTTGTTTTCTTTATTTCCACAAGAGGGCACCAGAACAACAAATGGAAAGTGAAGTGTTTTTACTTCTTGAAGTAATGTTCCCCCATCGGGTACAAGGCTTGATTTTTAGTGCATGTTTGTGACTTCGTCACAGCCAATATGAAGACACTTGATGATGCACTCTCTAGGGTTTAAATGTTTAATACACTCAAAGTTTCATATTGTTTAAAGCTGTTATTGTAGGTTCCGAAATGATGTGTCTGCTTTCGTTAGAGACTTCAGAAGATGTGGCAAATGGTTTGATAATGAATCTTAAAAATGAAAGAGAATTTTAAAAATTAACAATTTTTTTCTGTGTATGGAAGCCATGGTACATAAACAATTCACAGTGTTGTAATATATAACTTCAGTCTCTGAACTTTGAACTGAATAATGAAACGAGTTTGAAAAGTGGATTAGGTGTGACATCTTACATTGTTTTTAGGATTAGGTATGTTGAGCTGTATGTGGAAGGACATGGAAAAGTGAAAAGTCTCACTGGAGATGACCTGAAATCAGAAGGGACATTCAAAGGCAATAAATAACTTACTAAATAATATAATTGAAATGAGCACTGTGTAGTATCAGACAGCAGCTCTTTTCAGATAGAAATTGATTCTAAAACTTTTTCCAAACTTGAATTTAGCACTGTCAATGCAAAAGGGAATGGATGCGCCAGGTGGGGTAGGAATGACAGCGAGGCCCTGGAGTTGTAAAGCTCAGAACAAGCTAACAGATCTTCCACCTTCTAGAACATTCTGTTATTTAGTTATTTTACAGGGCTGTACAACATCCAGCTATTACATGAGAAGCCACCTATATGGGATGATAACCATTACTGTCATTTACAGACATTCCCTAGTGTTCCCTAACGTTTCTATTGGATGGTAGAGGAGACACAAGAGCTGGCTGGCCAATAGAATAATCGAATACTAAAGAGATCTTCTTCAGAAGATGAGACCACTGGACAGTTATACTACATGTTGAGGACACAGCCAGCTGAGGGTGCTGTAGAGTGATTAGATGATTTGTTGTGGCAGCTGTCACAGTGTCGACCACTCTAGTCGACATACAGGTCAACACATTAAAACATTTACAGATGACAGACAACTTTTAACGAGCAGTGTCTGTGGTATCAGTTTTCCATCAGGATACATCTGACCCTCAGACACTCTTGATTTACTTTCTCCCAGGCTGCTGGGAGTATTTACCCATCCGCTTTTGTTGAAAAAGCTCACCTTAACAGTCATGATCACAAACACCGTCCCTGCAAAATCAACAGAAGGCTCCTCGCAGTGAGAGACTCTGAAGGTCCCTGTTTCGCTCTGATCTTTCACCAGCTTGCTCGGAGCATCCTTTTCGAGGCTTTTCTTCACATCGGCTCTCTGCCTCCTGTACTCTCATCTCAGGCCCGTTTTTTCGGTAGAATGTGCTCATTAACAACGAGACAAAAGAGCCTGGTACATGAGGCTGGATGCATGTGCCGCAGCCCAGGGAAATGGTGACCCCACCTCTCGTAGCTGCATGTGCACTAATGAGCTGTCTTCCAGGAGGGCAGTTATGCCTGCTCAGGGTGGTGCAGCTTATTTCCAGATAAGGGTGCTGAGACCCATTCTTCCTCTGGACTGGATAAGCACTTCCAGTGCTCCCCAGTGCGTCCCGCCACGGTCACCATCCTCTCTCAGGTCCCCACAGGCCAGGGGGTGAATTAATTTTGGTCAGATCTTCACCCAACTTGAAGGGGAACTGTCCTCGAAAGCGGATCATTTTACAGGGGATGTGTGGAATGCAGATCAAAATGAGATCACCAGTCCTTGACACTGCATTGTCTTCCATCGATATGACTGCTGATAAAAATAATTACAGGAGTTATGTAACAGCATGCTCACCTGTTTGTACGTTCCCACACAGCATCGAGATGAAGCGCAGTGCTGCTGGATCCCTGTGCTCTCTGTCTGTCTTGTTTCACAGTGTTAGCTAATTAGCCAAATTAAATGTGTTTATTTTTGTTTACCTGGAAGCGCTCCTGTCCCACGGGGCCCTTGTCTTCATGGCCCTATGCATCTTCTTCTGTGGGGGTCAAAGCTGGTCAAAGCCTGAGTGGAGTCCCAGGCAAGCTTCGGCAGTTGAAGTGAGTTGATGGCATGCCATGGCCCCCCCAGAACCCCGCCCTCCAGGTGAGCCTGCTGTCTTCATTGGCAAAATATCCAGCTCCAATTTCGCTTTCTGTGTCAAATACATAAAAAATTAAGTTGGGACCGACTTTGGGGAAACCTCATGGAATCCAGTTAATTTGTTCCCTGGCTGTAATTAAACCTCCAACATTCATAAATTACCATTTCATTAGGATCTGGAAGTAAAACAGATTAAGATATTCATATATTCTTGGACTGGCACTTGGGCTGTGCCCGATTAGATTTTAATGACATTACTTTGTCTCAAATAAATGAGATGTGGCAGAGTAAGAGCCTATTTGTTTAGCCGCTAATGGCTACATCAGAAAGGTAGCATTCAGGCAGCCCAAGGATGCCCAGGGATTAAATCAGAATCAGAAAGCGGGGGGAGCCCTGTCAGGGGAGCCCTGAATAACCCTCTCTGTACATTAGATTATTAATTATCATATGTATTAATGATCACAATCTTAAAGATGCAATATGTTAATTTTTTGGCATGTTGTGTTAATAATTTTAAAACAATACAAAATAAACTAAAATGTGATCAAATGGTAATTTTTATTTGATATGGGTATTGTACATATCACATGGTTAAGTACTTTTAAACATGTAAATGAAACTTAAAAATGCATCAAAATGGCTTATCACTGCAAGTTATATTCTTGCTTATTCATTTGTAATGTCCCTGTAAACATGCAATTAAATATCAAGTTATTTACAGATAGCTTCCTTATACACGTCTTTCCTGGAAATAATTCAAAATGCATAAACAGACATCAAGGCGTCATTTAGGAATATCTCCTCAACTTAGGAAATTAATGTTTGGTCAGAGCTACTAAGGGACATTAACATTAACGCTGACGAAAAAACAAGATTTTGGCACCAAATTGTCCGTTTATTAAACCTTTCATTTTGGATCTACAGTATAGCTATAGAGAAAAAAGGTTAATGTTGAAAGAGGCAAAGCTGGGCTGCAGCCAGATCCAAGCTGGACATAAGGAGGCAGAGCTGGGCTACAGGAAGGTCCAAGCTGGACAGAAGGAGGCGGAGCTGTGCTACAGGAAGGTCCAAGCTGGACATAAGGAGCTGGAGCTGGGCTACAGGAAGGTCCAAGCTGGACATAAGGAGGTGGAGCTGGGCTACAGGAAGGTCCAAGCTGGACATAAGGAGGTGGAGCTGGGCTACAGGAAGGTCCAAGCTGGACATAAGGAGGTGGAGCTATGCTCTGCTGGGCTCCATCTACATTCAAACCCTGCACATGCCTACAGGAGAGGGTATTGGCCATTCTGTCTTTATTTATTTCTTACAAACCCTCACAAACCAAAATGGTGGCCATGCTATGCCCGGGTCAGCCTCAGGGCTGTAGTGGTTCTGGTGAACTTGCAGGAGTGATGGAGCTGGCTTCTTCAAATGTGTCTATCAGTCAGGGCGCTTCTCTGCTTCTCGCCCTTGTGCTGTATTGTGTTGTGGAGCCACGGAGCTAACAGAACGTGGCTGGGAATAGCCGCTAATCTCTCCTGGTGCTGCCTCCCATGTGCCAACAAGGAGCCTGTTTGTAAACGTCACTCGGTTTTGAACAGCAGGGTGATCTTCCTCCAAATGCAGCAGGGAGTGGGTGGCAGGTTACGCTGCTTATTACCCTTAAAGCGCTAATCAAAGTCACCCTGACAGCCGTGCTGATCTGCCTCCCATGGTTCCTGTACCCTGAAGAAGGACCCTGTTGCTGTCCCCTGCAGCGTCTCTCCGCCTAGCTCTGGGAGACCACTCCTGCTCGCGATAAAATGCTAATACACTCCAACTCCTTAAAACACAAGGAGGTAGCAGCCCAACAGAATGCTGCTGGCGTCTCTGAGGGGTTTGTGCAGTCAGAAAAAGGCCTGGAATCATTATGATAAAAAGTCACTTCTAGGTGAATAAATTGCTTTTCCTGTTCAGCTACTTTTCAGTGACTCACCCTCCTCTGAGGGAAGATGTGCTTTATAGTAAAATGCGCCTTTAATTCCTCGTGTTTTGGAGTGCGTCACAAGAGAGCAATGGGGCCAATTAATGTCATGTCAGCCTCATATCCCCCTCTGTTGGTGGGTGGAGCCCAAGTCTTTGAGGGAAACGTTTGTGTGAATGAGCTCGCATGTTTCATGGAGCCCAGAGCCGTTTAGCCACCAGCCGTTAGCACTTAATCCAGTCATGTTTATTACATCACGCAATTTAGTTGCTTAGCTCACTTTGTTCATGATGAATGGCCTCCATGGCTTCCCTTTGTATGTAAGTCATGTGTACAGCTGTTTTTACTTCTCTCATGGGTACCGTCCCTGGTACATCACCGTCTCTCATTCTACCTTCTAGAACTTTCTGTTAAAAATATAAACCATTCAGTGAAATTCAGGGAGGAGCTGCTCAATAACTGCAGGGGGCGCTAACTGGCTTTATGAAGGTGCCTAGGCTGAAGGGATGCCCGGTCTTGACCTGTGAACAGAAGCCTGGAAGGGGCGCCTCCGCAAGTGAGCAAGCGTGCGTGTCCAAAGGGGACTCTCTGGAAGCTTCTCCACCAACGCACTGGGCTGCTAATCAGGTCATTAGGTTAGGGAGGCAGCTGTGGGTTCTGCACTGGGTTTTCTGGGATGATCGTTGCTATGGTGAATGGACATCCTTGGGCGATCTGAGGAGACACAAGAGACAAGCGGTAAGACCTAGATTGGAGGCCTTCTGGTCTGAGGATTTCGATATGGCAATGGTAAAGTGGAGCTGATCATTATCAGGTCCCAGAAAGGGCGCGCCACAGTGATACCTCCTGTAAAATATGTCTCTGTATATGTGAACAAAAACTTATCGACTGTATAAGCATAGCCAAGATTTTGGATATGTAATAGAGTCTGGTTAAAATGTGGCGGCCCAGAATTCATTATTTCTGGTAAAATGTATCACTGCTATGAATTTGGCACCCGGGGCTAAATGAGTGCCATCCATCAGAATTAGAATTGTTTTCCAGGAAGACACCAAGTAATGGCAGGTAGTGCCTTCAGAGGCCTCTTTTCAAAGGGGAACAGTGATGGATGTGGAAGTGCTTTTTCTTTCCCTTTTCCTGTCGCTATCAGTCTCTGCCAATTCAGACAGGCAGCCTGTTCTCTGCACGTGTCTCTGCACCCAGTTAGCGCTTATCTTACAGCGCTGCAGCTGCGTTTTTGTGTCACTTCCTGTATGTAGCTTTGGGGCTCAGGATAACTTCTTATTTGTGGACTTCCTGTTTTCAGCCATGGGGCGTTTTGGGGCCCTTGATGATTCTGGCAGTTTGATTTGTGTTAGCATACCGTTGCATATTTAGAAACATGGATGCGAGAGAGCCTCCCAAAATGCTCACTCCACAACTGTCACTAACATATGTACCCGATGTTTGAGATTAATGTATTAATGTATTCTCTGCACATTTAACAGGTGGTTAATGACAATGGGCATGACTGGTTAATGCAGGCTAATGCTTTTTCCGCTATTATGAGGATTCAGTCCTGCAATTTTTCACTGAGGTTCGCTTTGGATAAACAGCTTCTGCTGTTATGTGAAGTCTGATAATATAGGGAGGGGGCTGACCAGGGACCCTCCCACAGCCTCAAGGGGGGTCTTCTCTTGTGCCTGAGAGGGTGGGAATCACCCTCACCGGCTCCATGCAGGACAGTGATGTCATACTCCTGGATTTAATTTAATCAGCTGACCTGATGGTCACACCCTTGGGACAAAACCATCCATTACATCTCAACGCACTGTCCACACACTCATATCCTGAGGGTTGGGTTCCCTGCCCACTCCTCATGTGTGGGACTGGTTTCCTAATTATTGTCTAACAGAGAAAATCTACCTCCCCCAATGCAGAGCTTCTTACTGTAATTCATTTATTATTTTACCTTTAACTGCCTAAAGAGAAGGTAGCTTTTCCTGGGAAAACTGCAGATAAAATATTTATGATAATATATGATATAAAATCATATCTGGCTGGAGAAAGGACTGGAAATGAAGCCATACTTGTAAGGATTATTATAAATTATGATTAAAGGTATCTCTGAAAGGGCAACTAAAGCTGCTTCCCCCTGCTAGTGCAGAGCCATTGGCCGCTGTCCTCTCATTGGTTCTAAGCTGTAATAAAGGCATGAGGCTGGGGTGTTGTGCCCCCCCGACGGCTGTATTTAACGCAAGAGGTGCCTTTGATCCCTGATGGTGCTGTAATTGGAAGAAAAGGGCCACCGTCATTGCCGGGCTGTGACCCCCACCTCCCACATTCACACGCATGCACACGCAAAGTCACACACCAGCAGAATTTCTGCTGCCCCCTGTGGTAGAGAAGCGTCCCCAGGCTCCACAAGATCAAATATAAATCTTGACTAATGACTGCAGTGTTGACGTCCCCTGCCCCCCTGTGCTGTGGTTAATGTGTTTCTCTGAGCCTGCAGGATTTCTTTATCATGGAGCAGAAAGCCTCTCCAGCTCTGTGCACGGCTTATTCCCGCTTCCCACTCTGCTTCTGTTTTCTCGGGTATCTGCTGTCCGTCTCTCTTCATTCCTACTGGCTCCTCATTCCTTATTCCCTCGGATGTCTGGTGTCTTCCTGTAAGGACTCAAAGAGTCCGACTTGTGTGCCAAAGCGACCATAAGGTTCCCTGCTAGCACCATGCTAGCAGTGTGTAACGGTGTGCTTGCAGTCCACCCCAGCAAATTCCTCTCAGATCAAGGGATGTTTATTTCTCTCCAATATGCAGCTACTTTGATTGAACAGCACAGGAGTTTCTGGTGTGTCTGCAGGGTTGGGGGGACCATAAGGCATCCTTTATGTTCTGCATTATTTAACTGCACTCATCCTTCCTGTATATCTTGTCATTCTTTCCTCTGAAGCCTCTGATGATGGACTGATAGAGAATTTGTGTAGACCAGACATTCCTTTGTCTTTGAAGAGTCCACCCCTCATTTCACCCCGGCAGGTGTACACGGGGGGGAAGAGGGGGGATGGGCAGAACGAGGCTCTCCTTCTTTGGGGTCCATTCTACTTGCCTCCCTCTTTTCTCACTTAACATAACAAATTGTGTGGACTGAGCTGACTCAGGATCCCTTAGGATGGTCACATGACCAGGGGCAGGCGCCATGGCCTTGCTGACACCCTGGAAAAAGCACACAGACTGGACAAGATGTGTCTGATATGTCTTTAGGATTGGGGGGGGGGGTATCATAACTGCGGGATATGAGGTGCCATCCCTATAGAACCGGAGTTAGGAACCTTTTTAAAGCAAAGAGCCATTTTATACTAAATGTCTGACCCAAGATTTACAAAGAGCTGCAATGGTTAGAGAATTTTGAGCATCATTATTAAGATGACTTGTTAAACTGATAACGTAGATGCAGCTCAGGTTCAGATAGGCCATACGTTAACACAGGGGGAACAGGCACCCCCAGGGACGAGGCAGCAGACAGGCCAAAGAACGGAAGTGGTCATGAGGTCATGATCAGGTCCAGCCAACCATGCCTGCTGCCTCAGGCAGTTCATGCAGCAGACTGGACGAGAATATGGCCAGGTTTGAATTTCTTGAAAATTTAAAGCAATGAAGAAAAGTTGTTCATTCTTTCTTATAATTTTGAATAATATTAATAGGTCTGTTTATTGTTTAACAAGTCATCTTAATAACGATGCTGTCTAAATGATTAACTTAAACTAAATGGATAAAGTCAGTACTAAAAAAATTACACTAAAGTCTTTATCTGGAACTAGTTTATAATACCTGATACCACTGAGACAACTCAGTGTGTCCCCATGTGAAGATATTTTTTGTAAATCAATTCCCAAAGGGGCATTACATTGCAGATTGTACTATAGAACAGAATAGCTTAACTAACCCACAATGTTCAAATAGCTACTGAAAGCTTCGATACGAAATGCTATAACTACGTTAGTAATACTCATCGTAAGTGGTTGCATGACGAGGTATAGAAATTATGTATGGTCTATGGAAACTCGTAACACATGATAACGTTACTTTACCGTAAGAAGACGCTGAAGCTAATGCCTGCCTCAGCATCCCAGTGACAGGTGTCACTGCATTCTGTAACTGTATCTGTTTTATATTGATGGGGATACAGGCAAGGGGGCAATGAGAATCGGTGAAATTATACTAACTATACTAACATAGGTAAACCATACTTCTCACTTAAACTACCTGTCGCTATTCCTCTTCTTCTGCCATTTTCCTCTTCTACTTCTCCAGATTTTATGCCATATTAGACACTATCAGGCGCAATCCCGCCATTTACAGTCTGCAGTCATCCTGGAAAGTTTACAGCCAATCACAAAGCCAGGAGCCATCCGCCAATAGCTTTCGCTGTCAGAGACGGTATGACTCCACCCCCAAATTGTCAAAACCTCCCCCCAGCAGAACGGGAGTGCAGAAATTTCCCTCAAGTGCAGAGAGCGGCCGAAGGATATTATGATGAACGCGCACGCAGCTTTGTCCTGTGCTCGCGAGTGGCATATTTACGTGTGTGAGTTTTGACTTTAATGTGACGCGATACTCATTTGCTAGGTCAGCCGTGATGGCACCCACATTGCCTATGCTAATGAGTAGACGTATTTCAGCCGGCATTGTGCTGATCGTCTTGTCCTCTACCTCCTCACCGAGGTGTTCATCTATTTAGTCATTTGACAAGTGTGGAGCTTAATATCAATTAGCTGCACTCGCTAATGGGGATTATGCCACCTTTGGTGTGAGGGTAACAAACGACTTGAATAACAGCTCAATCGGACGTATTCAGCGCACACAGCAGCAGTGGGATAAGGCCTGCTTAATCTTTTAAAGGGAAAACAAAGGTGCTGATTAATCCCCCCTCCTACAGCACTCATGTGAGTTTCCCACTCTTGAGTTTCCTCCCTGGTGCATTGTGGGTTGTATATTATGGATGAGATGAGATGCTGGTCAGCTTGGATGTTTCACGCAGTTATTTTTAAAACTCCTGTGGTGCTGCCCGTTCAGCAGGGGGCCCCACAGTGCCCCATCACCTTATTTTAAGCATGCACGCTTTACACTGGGTCTGCTTTTGAGGGCATTGTGGGCATGAAATACCTGAAGTCAATGCACAGAAAGATGCAGTGTCCATCATCAAGGATGATGAGTCATGCCAGTGCTGTTGTCAGAGAAGTAGCCTCATGCCGGGGCATCGCGCCGTCCGACAGGAAAACCTAAAGTGATGCCCACAGGAATTGGGCGAGAAGTGCTGAGCAGGCAAGACATGGGGTCCCAGGCAGACCGTGATGGGAATTGCCCCCCTGAAGTGCTATAGTGACAGTGGACAGGGTGTCTTCATTATGGGGGGGGTCAGCCTGGTCACTTTTCACACTGCAGCCACTGTAGCTGTACATAGGAAGCTCCCTGCATGTTTTCTGGAAAGATGATTTGCTGTTTGGTCTCTGCACTGTGTGTGCTGTGGTTGAGGAAGTGTTTAATTATCTGTTTTTCTTACATAAACACAGAAACCGACTGCATGCTAATATCCTCCCAATTCAAATCTTTTTGTGAAAATTGCAGTATTTCTCAGCAGAGGGTGGTGGAATTAACTAACAGCTGCCTAGACATTGAATCCTTGCACATAAACTGAGCGGAAATAAAAAAACATCACAGAAGCAGAATGTAAAAATAGAGAATTCTGGCTGCAATTCTATATTTCTTGTACTCAAAGCAGGTTTTGTTCCTGTGGTGTAACCCAGAGTTCATTTGCTTTTCTTTACTCTCCAAATCATAAAAGACTCACTGAAGGATTGAGCTCTGTGTGTTTTTCCTGCTCATTAAAGCCCAATCTATCCCCCTGCCTAATTCATATTGCTCAGGCTGGATGCCTTTTCCAGTTCTGACACGTGTATTTAATCTGTGCACTCTTTTTTTTTCATTGCATGTTTCAGTCCTGCAACCCCCCCCCCCCTTTTTCAAAATGAAGTTATAACCCCCCCATTATATATTTGCTGGTTTCAATTTGATTTACAAACTCTGATGAACAGTGGTTTAAAATGAGGACTCAGATGCAGAAATAAGAGGCTAAGGCTTTAATTGGAATCAGGGTTGTATGATCCAGGTAAAGACACAGCACAGGTGGACAGAATGCAAATTGAAATGCAAATTGAAGACTGGAGAGACAGAGAAGTGTTAGGCAAGGCGCAAACAACAATCAGGACGGGCCATGGCAAACTCGGAATCTAGTAACAGAAAAGAATCAGGAAGCAGAAAACAGATATCAGACTATGCACACAAACTCTCAGAAACAATGAAGATCTCAAGTCCAAATGACACGTCAGAGAAACTAAAATAGGCAGCCTAATCAGTAGTGATAAAACAACATCAACTGGGGAGGGGTGTGGCCACTAATAGGAATCAACAGGGAGCCTGGGGCACAGGCTGAGCAGGGTTTCCCTGACTGGGTGCCATGCCGGTGTGGGGGTTCCCTGGGGGGTGCAGGATCACACATGCTCACATGACAGGCTGAGATTCCAGGTTGCCTGAGACAAGGCCAACAGGGGAGGCCAGCAGTCCAACTTTTATGGCCCAAAGATTTAGGGACCTACAGACAGCAGAGTGGACCTCAAGGATAGGGGTCCCTCACTTGGCACGCACCCCCCCTCCCCATACATCCTGCCTTACATACCACTCACCTAGGGTGACCAGATATTCCATGTCAGGGAGGACTACTTCGGGTTTTACAAACTACTTTCAAACTGAAAGGCTCCTGTGCTTGGCTAAATACACTGCTCAAAAAAATTAAAGGAACACTTTGAAAAACATATCAGATCTCAATGGGAAAAAAATCATGCTGGATATCTATACTGATATGGACTGGGTGATGTGTTGGGACCAAAAGGATGCCACATGGTTTGATGGAAATGAAAATTATCAACCTACATAGGGCTGAATTCAAAGGCACCCTGAAAATCAAAGTGAAAAAATGATGTGGCAGGCTAGTCCATTTTGCCGAAATTTCATTGCAGCAACTCAAAATCGTACTCAGTAGTTTGTATGGTCCCCACGTGCTTGTATGCATGCCTGACCACGTCGGGGCTGCTCCTAATGAGACGACGGATGGTGCCTGGGGGATCTCCTCCCAGATCTGGACCAGGGCATCACTGAGCTCCTGGACACTCTGAGGTGCAACCTGGCGGCGTCGGAAGGACCGAAACATAATGTCCCAGAGGTGTCCTATTGGATTTAGGTCAGGTGAGCATGGGGGCCAGTCATTGGTATCAATTCCTTCATCCTCCAGGAACTGCCTGCATATTCTCGCCACATTAGGCCGGGCATCGTCGTGCACCAGGTTGAACCCAGGACCCACTGCATCAGCGTAGGGTCTGACGATGGGTCCAAAGATTTCATCCTGATACCTAATGGCAGTCAAGGTGCCATTGTCTAGCCTGTAGAGGTCTGTGCGTCCCTCCATGGATATGCCTCCCCAGAAAATCACTGACCCACCACCAAACCGGTCATGCTGAACAATGTGACAGGCAGCATAACATTCTCCATGGCTTCTCTAGACCCTTTCATGTCTGTCACGTGCTCGGGGTGAATCTGCTCTCATCTGTGAAAAGCATGGGGTGCCAGTATCGGACCTGCCAATTCTGGTATTCTATGGCAAATGCCAATCGAGCTCCACGGTGCCAGGCAGTGAGCACAGGGCCCACCAGAGGACGTCGGGCCCTCAGGCCACCCTCATGAAGTCTGTTTGGCCAGAGACATTCACAC
>JAODJU010000001.1:52477392-52491129 GCA_026776725.1 Gnathonemus echidnorhynchus | reverse complement strand
GCATGCAGGTCAGCAGGCTTTAGTGCTTTCGTGTTTCTATAGAAGCTGATGGATTACACAGCACATTAAAGGCCATGCCTCATTTTATCATTTTCAACTTCGACATTACTGAGGGGTGACGATAAAGATGGCTATTATTTTGCTGTTATTATTTTGCTGTCTTCCCAACAAATGCAACTAAATAAATGTGACAGAACAGACAGAATTATTCCAGTTAATATTTAGCGGTAAAAGTAACATGTTTCTATTTTCAGAAATACAGTAGCAATTACATACATGTTAAAATAGCATATTAATCATATACAGTAAGAACCTCCATTCTATTTCTATCCACATGAATGATTTGAAAGGGTAGATTTCAGTACAGGATGGAGGTGCCTTCTCTGAGACATCAGAGCTGTCATCACCGATGACAGTGACTAATGACTCCTTAGAGGTTCCCTTTGAAGGCAGATCACCCCTCCAAAAATGATTTCATGGACAGCAAATAAAAAGTTCAGGAACAGGAAGGTGTCTCAGTTAGAAACACTTTACATAATGCCACATTTTCAGTCATGTATAAACAAATTCAATATAAAACATTATAAACATGACTATAAATGTTTATAAAAAGGCATAACACATTATAGCCATGTTTATTATGCCTTATGACTGCCTTATGAAGCACTCGTATAATGCACTATAGATACCTTTATAATACATTATACTGGTCAGTATGAGCATTAAGGATGCTTTGTACTGCATTGTAAAGGTATCTATAGTAATACACATGGGTATAATGTGTTACGAGTTGTGATGAATATTTCTAGCCATGTTTATAATGTTTTATGAGTGCAAAATTATTTGTTATGAATGTGTTTATAAATTGCTAAAAACATGGCCAAGTAAAGTGTTACCCAATATAGCAATAGAGAAAGACAAAGGGTGTTTCTAGGTAGTAATGGGTAAGGTTTACCAGTTACCTGGAACACTAGGCTGGCTGTTTGCCATCAGCCATTGGAGTAGGTTCTTGCTGGTCTTTCAGCAGTGTTCCCGTCAGATGAAGAATTCCTGTTTGCTTTCATCTACCACCCCCTGTCTGGCGAACTCTCCCCTCCGGCTTGCAATGGCCTTCTCGGTGGCTCTGAGCTCTTCAAGGTTGTGGATGCCGTTGTGCCGGAAGAAGAACCTCATCAGGGTCAGAGCCAGGGACAGCACCATGAACAAGACGGCGCTCACGATCCCTGTGGCAGACGGCAGCAGTCAGACGCACCACACCGCAGTGGAACTGGCCTGCAAGGCCATGCTGCCCAATCTTGCATTTCTGACCAAGATTATGGCACCATTGCGGCCCTGTGGTTAATGAACCCTGCTGCCCATTTTAGAAGTAAATTATAGAGCCAAACTGCACTTTGGAGGCGCGTAAGACAAGCAGAAGCATAAGGTAACATAAAATTCCTTCAAATCTCTGAGGCATAAAAACCCCATGGATAGTTTTTGGGCCCCCATTAGAGCCCCATTAGATTGAAACAAGGCCGTTTTTCTGCATCTTTCCCCCCCATTAATTCGTCACAACCATTGCACTCTGCATCTCGCCTGTTGGCTGACTGACTCTGCAATGGCCTCTGATGGCTGAAATCCAGCACAATTAGCCAAACCCGGGCTGACAGACTACCAATTCTCTCCTGTTCTCAAAAGCTGGAAGAACATGCAAGCACTGGAGCGGGGTGCTTGGGTGAAGCTCGCGGTGGCCCTGAATGTTCTAGATCCCTACATGTTGAGGGATGCGGATTTGCCTCTTTTTTGCACAGCCTTGTCTCCATGAGGGATAGCAGTTATCCCATCAAAAGTCATGCAACTTTTGTCTAGCTTGGGTTCATGTTAAATTGCTGTTTCTTGTATTACAGTCACATCCATGCTTTCGCAGTTAGAAGGGCCATCTCACTTGGAGTTCTTTGCATGGTGTCAGCCTGTTCTTACCGACCTTCTGTGATGACAGGTCCATAGTCCACACCGGCACCTGCTTACGAAGAAAGCCCACGTAAGGTACAGTCCTCAATGAAAATCCCATCTGTGTGTATGCTTTTCCTCACTCTCTCCAAGGCTGTGAAACTTTGCGGCAGTCCTTGAGAACCCGGTAGACTGTTAGGAAAAGTTTATGTATTTCATCAACCATGCGAGCTTTGTTGCTTGTTCTTATGGAGACATTTTGATGGAGGTGCATTTGGGCTAGACAGCTGCTGGATGAATTTATAGAGCCCTCTGTATCCATCAATAGTGGAAGACGTGCTAATTAAAGGGCGTGATTGAGGTGAAGGTGTTCATGAATTATTGTAGTGGAACATCTGCCCCATGTGCCTGGACTCCTTCTGAAGGACAGGGAGGCCTTGGGTAAAAGCATGTCATTTCCTCTTGTGAGGAGGGCGAGTGAACGGCTCTCGCCTCCTTGAGGCCGCTGCGGAGAAGTGCGGCATGATCCACCAGCCATACCATAAATGGAAGCTCACTGATGCTTAATTATCTGTAACACCTAGATGTTAGGCCATCGTTAACGTTTCATTAATCAGCATCAGTTAAGCAGCGGCAAACCCATGCTCATTATGGAGCATGCCAGAATAACGAGGCTTGGGTGGGGCGGGGGCTGGGGCAGACAGAGAGTTCACAGGCGTATTAAATCTTGGGGTTGGGGGGTCCTGGGGGGGCTCTAATTGAGACTGAGTGTGGCGCCATGGTGCTGTGCCTCTCCCCAGCCTCATTACCACCCCCCCATCCAGGCACAGACCTCTGATTAATGGCTCCATTTGTATACCTCCATCTGCCTTTTTCAATGCCCTAGCCTCCCCTAGCACATGTTCCTGGGTCCCGGCCCTGTCCAGTGGCCTCTGAGATGGATCAGAACTCTTTCCTGAGGGCTTACAGTGGTGAATCGGCCATGACACTGATGACAGTACAGTCAGAGGGCCACCAGGACAGGCCTGTGTAGAAAACCATGCTGGTCATAAAAACCTCAATCATATCTTTTTAAAATAAACACACATGCCTGCTCTGCACTTTGACTGGCTGCAGGTGATACTGGAGTACCAGGGCGGGAGTGGGGGGGTGCGTGTGGGCAGCACTCAATGCCATGTTAATGCCCTGAGTAAAAATCAGCAGCGAAGAATAATTTATTGCTGCCCCGATTTTAAAATGATCATTTGGCTGATGACCAAAAACATGAGAAGTGAAACTCCAGAGTCAGCTTTGGCCTGCAGGGCAGCATGCTGGACTGCTGCCCTGGTCTGCCCTACCCCCTGGGGGCAAACAGCAGGCTATGCAGAAGGAGGTGGCATATTCGGGAGGGGTAATATATGGCCTGAATTGCGTATCTCCCAGACATGGGCAGCAGCCCTGCCCTGAAGTTAGCATTTCATTTATCCAATTGAGAATGAAAAAGAATCAGCCAGAATCCTGGCAGTAACACTGCAGGATAACTGAAATCCACCCAGGCTTCTCTCCTACAAGTAAAGATAATGACATTTTAAAATCTTGGGTTGCCTAAGCAGGGTTGAAATGGGCATCTTGGAAGGACCGGTTGACAGCACTCAGTTGGTGGCTGGAGGATCAGTGCCTTGTTTTGGTGTTGAGAGGCGGGGGGTGGGGGTGGGGGTGGTGGAGTGACTGAGATCTCTGTCTCTGCTGTTTCCTTGCGAGAGGGGACCCTAGGTGAACATCAGGAGATGATTGGTCCTTGTTTAATCATTGCTGAATATGCTCCTCTGATTCTAATGTCTACAGAGGGATGGACGCCGGCTGTTTGTTATTTACTGTGTCAAAGGCACTTGGTGGAGGGGTATTTAAATATTAGGTTCTTTTCAAAAAGGCATTAAGACTAACAATTACCAATTAACCGAATAACAAGTAGCTGAAACTTGGAGAGTCGTATGCATGACCCCCAAGTGGGCCAAACTTATGATTAGGTAGGCCAGTGAATAATTTCCCATAATACACTGCCCTCAAAAGTGTTATGGCAGGATCCCATCCAGAATTTCAGCGCATTAACATGCAGTTTGTTTTCGATTAATTTGTCCTGGTGTTTTACTACTGCGAAAAAAATACAGGAAGCGATCCCGCTGGATGATGTGTGAATCAGCTCAAACAAAAGCCAGAGTAGATCAGTATTATCCAGAGTGTTCCGTGTCCCTGTATGACCCTGCCATCAGGATGTGCCATCCCTCCTGTTTGTCTAATGACTTCACAGGGCCCAGGTACATTTTCATGGGCTCACAATGTTTCTGTCCCACTGCCAGCAAGGGGCTCCCTGCCTTAATGAGCTTGTCACTCTTCACATTAAAGCTGTCTTCTTTCAGTAGAGTATGGTCACACAATAGTTTTCTGCAGGACAGTCCAGGCAGAAACAGCTTTTACCTTGACAGTAATCTCAGGGATCTCAACAAATTAAATCTTCACTATCCCTGGAAATTCCCCCCAGATCAGTAAAATTCAGTCAACCTACATTTTTCAAATGACAAGATAATATTTAGTGAAAGCAAACAAGCTCACTAGTTCCAACAGCTAGTTTTGCATGGAGGAATCCCTCCTGTGACTTAATGTATGGAGGAATCTCTCCTTTGACTTAAATCTGTTTAGTTCGCCTTGAAAAGTGGCCCACAGGGTTTCCATACTTGTTCTGAACCTTGGCCTTTGGATAGGGGTGTGGGGTCATATCCTGGAGCTGTAGTAAAGTTAGATGAAACACTGAGTGCAGTGTGAGGCTTGACCTCCCCTCTCCCGAATGCCCTTCCTGGGGTGTGTGATCACAGGGCAGACACCACATTTTGCATAGGATGCGATTCCACTGGTTTTTCAAGCATTTCTCCATTATTTACGAATGTGTTCTGGGAAGTGATTCCCTGTTTGTTACAGACACTTGGAAATTTTGCTCTGAATTCTTTCATTTCTTACATTAGATTTTTTATTTATTGCCTGCTGCAGGGCAGCCAGAAAGGATGTATGAGCGCAGGACAGAGAGGTGGGTAGCGACGGCTGGATTGAGCACAGTGAACAGAGCTGCAGCTTGGAGTGCTGGCCCTTTAAGAAGGGAGAGGAATGACTCGAAGGAATCGGCCTCCGCAGAAAAGGGCAGAGATGGATGTTTTTATGGGTTTTTCCATACAGGAATAAAGGAATATGGAGGGAGGGAGGGATTCACACAACAAAAACTGCAAACACAACAATAAAATGGCCATTTTAGGTAACAAGAAAAAACATGAAGCTAATCGACTGCCTGTCCTGAGGTAAATGTAAGTCACCCCCTGATCAACGCTGGGCCTTGGTTGCTGTTAACTGTGTTCTTCATTCATTGAATTAGTTAGTGCTTTGTAACAATAAACATATCTGTGTGTGTTTCCCTCCAGCTGATCTGGTTGGCTTGTCCACATATCAGAAATCCCACATGGGAAAAAACCTCAGTTGGTTTCCTGAGGTTTAATGTAGGGTCTGAGTTTGGCACCGTCTGCATCTCCAGGGTGTCAGGCATGTGTGGGGGGTGGGGGTTAGCATCTGATTTTGGGTGGGAGATTAGTCAGAAGGAATTAATGTTTGTGTGAGATCTGCACTCGTGCCATTTTGCAGTGCAGACCTGTTTTTTTGTCATCTTGCAATGGTGAATGTTTATCGCGAGCAGGGACAGGCCAGAAATACAGCCTGAGGAAATCACAGGTTCTTGCTCCGTACTGCTGACTTCCTGAGCCCGTCTGTATGCTGCCATCTCCTTCGCCATAACGGATGAATAGTTCCTCCAGAATAAATTTCACTTGCCTCCATATCTGCTGAGATTTCAACTTCCATAAAGATCTGCCCTTGACAGGCACTTGAACTGGGCAAAACTCAGCCTGGTAAATTAATGCTCTTCTGCGATTCTAATCAGCATCTTCCCATCAACCGTTTCTTTTTGACGTGTAATTAACTCTGTGACATGATGGGGGCACTTTACACTGAGTGGAGATGAGGAGCAGGGTGAACCCCAAGTGTACCTCAGACTTTTAGGGGGACAGGGCTAAAAACTGGGACAGGACAGGCAACGGGAGGTGAAGAAGGTGCCACGTGTAGAGGGAACTGATCGCTGGAGAATTCAGTGCTAATCAGAACAGGTGCAGGTACTAAAGTTATAGATGTAAACTCCCACAATTCACGGTAAGTGGTGGAAAAGCAAGCAGATTCAAGCTCTGCATCAGCAGAAACACCAGAGCATTGTGCTGAACAGAACAGTTTTATTGGAGCCAAATATAAGGGTGGCCTCCTCAAAGTTGCATGTTTCTCACTGCGGCCACTTTTAATGAACAGCTATTAAGCACTTTAATGCACCCAAAGTCCATGGGTGAGATAACATGAAGTTTTAGAAACTATTTTGCAGGTTTTGATTATCTTACAGTTTTGTTCTTTCGGAGATACTGCTACCTTCAAAGCCCTCTCTCCAGAGGGTGTCCATTTTAGCACAGAAATGGGTGGGATGAACACTGGAACAGCACATTGTTTATCACGAGTGGAGCTACACTTGTTTTTTTCCCCACAGTGCCTTGCTGGGCCATGGGGACAATCAGTCCTACTCTTTGCTCCCCTTGTCTATAGTAATTACAGAACCCAGGCTGAGCTGTACATGGTTGCTTTTAAGGGGACATGAAGGGTGGTGCAATTGGGTTCTCTCATTAGTATAATGTCACATGATCATGTGTTTGAATGGTACAGTAAAATGTTTTATTATTATTATTATTGTTGTTGTTGTTGTTGTTGTTGTGGTCAATGACCTTTGATGTATGAAAATAGAAGAATCTCATTGGGATGGTGTGATATCACAGACACTGATCTGGGCCCAGAATGCTGGACTGCAGGCATTAATGGCTCCTAAAACTGTAATGACAGGAAGGATGAGGCACTTTGAAAACGGATCAGTGACTGTTTGTTTGTTGCTTCAGAGATGCCAGGGTGTAAAGCGTCCAATAAGTGTTGTTACGTACCCTGAGTGTGCCCGCCCTCGCCCACACCTGACAGCTGGGGCACAATCTGAATGTCAGTGTTATGAGCCCCCCCAATCCCCCTCAATAGAGATGATACATCTCCTCTCCTCTCCTCTCCTCTCCTCTCCTCTCCTCTCCTCTCCTTTCTTCACCCTCCAACCTCACTGCCTTGCCTCCCTATTAATCAGCAAGGCAGATTCTGCAGCATACCTATCCAATCACCTATTCAATCGGTGATGAAGGGCATAAAGCTCTCACTATCAACACATCTGCTCCCCCGATTCGAGAGCTGGGGGAGGGGGGGTTGAGGGACAGAGTGGATGCCCCACAGTCCTGCTGACAGTCTGTGTTGCTGATTCTGTTTGTCACCTCCGATGGACCCTCAGTCTATGAGAGGCAACTGACATTGTCCTGTCATGACCACGTTCTCAGCATTTGCCATGCTCCCTCTCTGAGGTGCCAGGGGCTTTCACTGGCCACTGCTCCCATGACATGGTGACTGGGCCCAACTGGAAGACCATGCCACTCAACCTCAGATCGCCAGCCCTGCCACGTGGGCTTAACGCTTCAGAGCCATGCTCAGCATTTGGGATAATGGCTTTTCGTACTTTTACTCCGAATAGAGAGAGTGCTGCAGCATTCCAGTCCCAAACATCCTGCAGTCATGACTGACTTTCCAGAGCAATGGCCAGCTTCTCAGAGTGGTGGCCAGCTTTCTGGAGCAGAGTTTGCAGCTGTTTTTACATACATCAGCTGTCTGTTCAAAGTCTGCCACACATTAAAAGTGCTAAAATGATGCAGATGTCACCCCAACACTGACAAAAATGGTCCTGGGTAAAATAATTATGACATCCACAGTCACCGAGCTGCTATACTGCAATATCATTCATCTCAAAAAGCAAGCAACTTTAGATTTTACCATAAAAGTGTTGGGCATGGGGTGCATTTAATAGTTTGAGTAATAAACAAAGAAGCCGCTTCTCATGCTAACCGAAGACTGTGACTGTGTGCTGGATTGGGGCGGCCTGCTGCTGGTCCCGCCTGTCCCATAATGGGCTTTATGATTGGGCGGCTCATTAACTGAGGGGCCGGCAGGCTGTGGGCAACAGCGCTGTGGTGATAAAGACAGTGGCAGGGCCACTGGGCAGAGGCGCGAGTGACAGACAGATCTATAAACGGAGGGAACTCAACATCGATGGTGGCATCAGCATGATCCTACAAAATGACGCAGACTCTATAGGGACTCTGCCAGTCAATTCAGTGGCATAGAGAATTGAAGGCCTTAAAAACAAAAAACAACCTTCCCTCAGGCAGTTTTTAAATGAGTGCTGTTTGAAACATGACATCCCCTTTTCATGGAGACAATCAATTATTTCTGGTCCCCTGTATAGGTTTAAAGCAGAACAATCATGAATCATATTAGACAAAAGCTACAGAAAATAATTGAAGGCAAAAGGTTATTTTCAACAAGAGAAAAGAGTTTTGTGATGTATCTTGGGGGCTTAATTGCGGTTTGTTAAGAGGAAATAAGTGTTTTTTTCCATACATGATGATTGTTCATTCCTCTTTTAATAATTGGGATAAAGGTCTTTGTTTACGCAGAAATGAAATTACCTGGCGTTTGACTCCAGTGCCTCGCAGAGCCATTAGCTACATGTAGAGCAGCAGTGATGATGGTTTTCTTCAGTTTCTCTGTCTGACAGCTTAGTAGGAACATCTCACACTGTTATGCAAAGCGGTCACCTGTCACAATATAAACAGACCTGGTGCCTCCTCAAATGGGGAAGCTTGTGAGGGACTCACAGGCTCTCATCTGTAAACCTGAATCATGTGCAAACAGAGTAAATGTGGAGTGTAAACACAGGGGGCGCTGTAACTCGAACAGAAATGAGGTGAGCCAAATCAACTGCCTGTGAGAAGATTCTGGAAACAGAGACAGGCCTGAACAAATACGTGGCCCCACCAGCTGCATGAACTGGGTTTTTTTCTGGTGCCCCCTGTAGAAAAAGTAGGGAATATAAATTGTAAGATACCCTCCCTGTTCCTGGCTACGTTTCAGCAGACTGCCATCCTGAAGCAACACTCGTTAAGTGTTTATCTGTGTGGCTATACACGGCCTCCCCTTGCACCAGGAAGGATCTGGCAGAGGTGTCGCTGTTGGGGATGGCAGGTCCATGAAGAGCCCCAGAGAGCCACGCCATTTCCAAGGCACCAGGTCATGAGTCCTGGGTGCCAAGAGATGCGTGAGACAGGCATCCTGTGAACTGTGGCCATTCAGTGCCGCAAATGCAGGAAGATGTGGTCCTCTGTCTAAACACACTGCACATCCCTGTTTTTGCCACAGAGGGTGGCGATGTTTCTAAGCCCTGCTGGCACGTTCACTGTTTTTTGCTGTTTCTCTACATCTTCCTTAGACCAGAATTCAAAAGTCATGACTGGGTCGCCATGGTGACAGCGGACAGCCCCATGTATCTCTCTCCTAAGTGTGGAGTGGGCCCCCCAAAAGCAGATATTCCTACCCCTATTCCTGTTGGAACCCCAAGGATTTGCAGTTTAACATCCACTGAACCTCTCACGGTCCATTTCCATCCAGTTGTGGTTCTGGAACATTGAACCGCCAGTCCTGAACCATCAGCTGCTCACTGATAGGAACATGATAGCACCTGATTGTGGTTGGGATCTCGGGCATGTAGGGGAGAATTACCCCTAATGGGAATCAACCTGGATAATCAGCAGCATGTTTCACTGAGGTTACTTTCATTTTAACACTGATTTCAATGTGTAATTAGCTTAATTCTAATTTTTAATTAAGGCAAAAAAGAACTCAATGACCTCTAAAGTCATGTGTGAATCTGCCCACTTTCCATTAATTTACCAATATCTCCCATTTGAAGTTATTATGGGTAATTATATTTCTACAGTTGCTTACTTCAGATGCGCCTTTCAATTCTTACAGTTGCTAGGTACATGGGTAATTAAAAAACATCCCATAACGTGTTCCATTCTTGTAAGATTTCTAATTAGAAGCTTTTGGCTTTATGGATAGAAGCTCACGCACATAATCTCACCTCTTAATGCTGGTTTTTACTTCAAGCACGCAAGACATTGCCGGATTGGTCGTGATCCAAAATATTTATACCATGTACTTTGATGTCAGGCCTGGGGTAGCGCTGTACAGCAAAGGTGCTCTTAAAAGTGATGTTTATGAGGTGTACTACGGATGTTATAAAAATAAATAAGAATCTTGCTAAGACTAACCCTTCAATATATACTTACAATACATCAACAAAAGCATTTCCATAAATTGAAAAAAAAAAAAATGAAACTAAAATAACTGCAACTAAACAAGAACTATAAATATAAAAACTAAAAAATCTAAAGTATAATAACACTAATGCAAAAACATACATGTGTAACCTCCTGAGACCCGACCTATTCATTTATGTCCACTGTAGTAAACATTGTATTTTTGCATTTATTTTTTCACTGATGTTAGGAAACATATTTATTCCTGTTGTGCACTAAAGAGGACATGCTGCAAAATTAAAAATAAAAATAAATTTGAAAAAATTTTATTGTAAGATGTCTTATTTCCTCCAAAGACAAATAACCTACAATTGAAGGACACTTTTCTCCTTGGGTCTCAGGAGGATATGACATAAGGCATGACATTGCAGTACAAATGAATTTTATTTTAGTTTGTAACCATCTGGGAGTCTTTGTATTCCTGTAGTGAGGAGCCATAGAAATATTTGCAGACTTTCTCAGTTCTACCTTATTTCAAATGCACTAGCGATAATTCTGATCATAGAGGGTAGAAAAGGGGTCTATATACAATATTTGCTCTGACTACTTTCTGACTTCCTGCTCCTTTTCCCCTGGCTAATGAACGATCGAGGTTCCCCTGTATCACTGAACGGAGCCTCTATGTTGTAATAATTTTTGAGTACTACTCACACATGAGTACTACGTGGCTTCACACATGGGACCTCTTTGTGGCATCTGAGGCCGACGCCTATGACAAAAATTCTGTCAACATTGCCGAGCAAATTTGTCTGGTATAGCAAACTGGATTTATCTGGAAACAAACTGCTATGAGCAAATGATTAAACTGTGCATTTTTCCATCATTGTCCAGTAACACTAAGATGAAACTTAATTTTCCTATGAGATACTCTCATGTTATTTCGATAGATCTGAACACACAGATTTCTGCTGGGTCTGGTAGGACACACGATCTGGCATCTGACTAGGGTTTCATCTTCGAAGCCTCACGGATCATGTACATCCGTCTAAAAGCTTTGCTATCTGTGTTCTACATTACTGACCAAACCTTTGAATCTCATCTTTACACAGAAGCCCTTTCAGGAGAAATAATTCAGATGCATTACCAGGTTCAACAGAACCTGAGCACTCACAGTCCATGATGCCTTCAGTAGCTGGTGGACAGGTGTTTGTCAGCCAGACTGCCAGGCAAACAGCCCTGCATACACCCAGCAGTCATCACCAGGGGCATGACGACTAACACCTGGATGCAGTTATATTCAGCAGTTCAAATGACAAGTATACAAATCCATTATCAATTAAGATTGCAGAAATAAAGGGACCAGATTAATGGGAAAGAACAAGCTTGGTCCTTCTGGGAGAAAGGAACCAAAATCCAAGGTCTTTGGACCAGCACCGATATTCAGTCTGCCTGGGAGGTTTGGACAAAGTAGGCCAAGATAAACTGGCCCCTTACTACTGTATATATGGTATATAAGTTCTGACATCAGAAAAATGGTGTCTCAGTCACTTATATCACCTAAGCTGGCCTGATGTCTCTGTCCCTCACGTTCCATAAGCCGCGTTGGCATCTGTATCCCTCATATCCCCTAAAAGCTGCCGCAGTGTCCCTGTCCCTCACGTCCCCTAAGCAAACTGACTCTGTCCCTCACGTCCCCTAAGCTGAACTTCTCTGTCCCTCATGTCCCCTAAGCTGCCTCAGTTTCTCTGTCCCTTACATCCCCTAAGCTGGTTGTCTAATCTGCGGCAGCGTCTCTGTCCCCCATGTCCCCAAAGTTGCTTTGAGCCCCCAATCCATAGCACATGGCATTCGTATCATAATTAATACACCTGTAATCCTTGCTGTTGCGATTATTTGTGTGTTATATGCTAATTATTTGTGTACTACTTGTTTTTGTGGTGGCTGTGTGTCTTTCCGGAATAACAGGAGGTGTCGATCTGCACGAGCGTGTTTAACATCCAAGGCAAATTACCGCTTGCGATTTAGCGGGGAGCCCTGGTGACTGAGAGCTGAAGTAATTAGTGCTGCTTAATCACCTACAGCCTGACAAGCTGCAGGTAGACATAGCAGCGGGGCTGGTGGGGGGGGGAGGGTCCTCACTTTTCTCTTAACAGGTCCTGTAAATGCGGTTTGACAGTCCTCTGCGAGAGGCCAGCCCTGGACCCCTGCACCACACTGGGGAAAAAACAGCAGCAGGGAAGAGTGACAGAAAGAATGAGGGGATGAGAACTACAGTGACAGAGGGGGGGAAAAAAACCACACTGTCACAGTGATTGACGGCTTATTCAGAGAGGAAATGCATGTCCTTTGTGGGTGAAGTCATGTGGCCAACACTGTCCCTAATACCATTCCAGTTATCTGGTACCTATTACTTGTTACCTAGTATCTAGATAAATACAGTATCACTAAGCTATTCTAGTGGCTCTGTCTTATACTGCTGTTGTTACCACAGAAACTGCACAATAATGTTCAGTCCCTTGAGTAATTATGTATCATATACCTTTAAGGACAGGACCAACACCAACATGACAGACTGCGAGAGCGATTCCCGTTAAGGCACAGCCACCACCCCGCTGTCAAGTTCACAAACAGGTGCCGAGCACAGGAGGATTATGGGGCTGTCTGAGCTTTGCGCAGGAAGTGAGGTGTGTTTGTGTCGTCAGTCGTGCTGTCAGTCAGCACATGGATGGGTCATTAGGATCAGGCTGCCCTGCTTTCATTTCTGGGGCCTGAGGCTGCCTTGCGTTCTGCCCTTCCCGTGCAGAGCCAGAGCAGAAGGTGACATGGATAAGCCAGATGCCCGGAACGCCAGAGCCTATGGAGGCATACTGTACTCACCGAAAGTCATGTACAGGACTGTCTGCGATGGGGGAGGCCGGTGGCTCCTGGGGAAGCCCCTCATGCCCTGGCAGGTGTTCATGGTGGTGGGGGGCTCTGCTGATGCTTGCTGGAGCGTGGGGAGGACAGGAGAGAGGGAGGGAGAGCTGGTGAGGACTAGTGGGGGGACGAGGCCAGGCAGCTGGTGCTGAGTCCTCAGGCAGACGGGAGGGACACTCTCTTCTAGACAAGTCTATACAAAAGCAGAGAAAATCATGTTTGTAATTCCCAGGCCTTTCAGAGGTACATCTTCATACACCCACATGTACACAAACCCACGCACACACACACACACACACACACACACACACACATGCTCTATCACATGTTACACTTCAAAATTGGACAGCAGTAATCAGCACCCAAACAGTGGCTACTTGCTCTGATAATAATAAAAATAATAATAATAGTTAGATGTGTCTTCATAAATATTTTAAAAGAAATTTGATACTGTACCCTTTAAATAGATTCCTGAAGCACAATTTGCCTTACGTATGCATCCACTGTAACAAAGGTCTGACAGAATAATCTGCAGGCTAATGCATTTGTATTTCAATTTCAGTTAATTTTAATCAAGGATTGTTTTGGTCCTTTACGTAATAAT
>JAODJU010000001.1:52448250-52473526 GCA_026776725.1 Gnathonemus echidnorhynchus | reverse complement strand
GGGAAAAAAAATGGATATTTATCACGTTATGGGGACATTGTGTCCCCATAAGGATAGGTAAACCCGCTCGCACGCACACACACACACACACACACACCACATATGCATACACGTGCAGTTGAGATATGTTTCCTTGAGTCAGGATTAAAACCTACTGGGAAAATCAGCATCACATATTGACTGCAATCACCCTTTTAGATAAACTTCCCCTTTGAAGATCCATGCATAATTGAAGTTACTGGAAGAGTGTCAATAGGCAAATAAAAGGAGGCTGGAGACAAACTGATCCAGTTAATATCTTTATAACGACACCTTATGGATTCAGCTCTTGATGCCAGACCATTGTCCTGACTTATTGCAGATAAATGGAAGGAGGCTGCCCGAAATTAAAATGGCTTTTTAATTACCATTGTTTCCCTTAAAAATGAAACGGATGTTCATGTCAGATGAGCAGAGGAGCTGGATGCTGTATGACTCTTCAGGCTGTCATATTAATTACTATAAAAATGCAGAGTCCTGGTGTATATTGTGTATGTAATGGAGATTGAAAGGATTCACAGAGAAGGATCTGACCATTTATCCATTAATATTTCGCCTGTCTGTTTATTGTCAGGAATGTGGTGATTGTTTTATGTATTTGCATATGCTTGGCAACCAGAGCAGCTGTGACAGTGGGTTTCGACATAATCATCAGGCAAATATGCAGCATCTGTCTTCACGAGACAGTGTGCCCATAAAAAACATGTGATTGCACTGTCCCATGACTAAAATGCTGTGTGTTCACTAAATAATAATCACATGGCTGTATGTTTTTTACACCAGACAAGGCTACAGACCTACAGTACAGAGTGATTCCTGATGCAGACCCCCCATTAAACACATGCCTCCCCCTGGATAGATAATTCTGGAAACGTTTCTGGATTTGCACACATGCAATGTAAGATCGCCCTTTTCTTTGATCATCCTGGACAGAGTTTCTATTGAACGCTCTTCACTGATCCTACAGAAAGTAACGGCTCATTTCTCACGTCCCCGTGCGTGAGTAGTGAGTAGCGATTAACCACTCAGGCTGCCAGACCAGCTGCTGGTGCCAAACTCAGCCGACTGTTTGTTCCCGGGAGTAAAACACGCACAGAGGGAGCGAGCTCCAGGGCCAGAACCCGCAAACAAAGCCATTAGTGCCATTTCCACTGTGGGATGGTAATTATTTTGGATGCTCTGCTTTAAAAGTGAATGATCAGCATAATGGTCACAAAGTGCCCAGTGCCCTCCATGGTCCCGTTGTGGACAAGACCCAAATCCGGCACGTTGGACTGAGGTTTTGCTTCTGTTTGGAAGTGACCACACGCACGTTAACTGCCAAGTGAATCCTGCCGCGATGCTGGGGTTACACTGAGAGCCAGACAGATGGAGAGGCAGCCGTGTTCAGAATGAAGTCAAAGTGGAGAGTTGCTCAGTTATGTTTTAGAATCGATAAATCATTAACTTAGGATATGTTCTATACAGTCATTCACCATTTTAACAATGTGGCTATAATGAGGACACACACCGCACAAAATACATTCATTATCAGACTGCACCGTGTTATCTAGGGCGTAAACAGATCAAATAAAGCAAGATGTACTGCTGACATATCAGTGCCTCTCTGCTATTTACATATGAGGGATTCTGTATATTCCTTTAGGGATTTTTTTTAATGAACCTGTCTCTTATTGGCCCCAAAGGACTGTCCAGATCTTCCAAACACCAATGAAATTGTGTCTCACGCAATGCAAAACCATTTAAAATGTATTTCAAAGATCCGTTTAATGGAGTCGTAGGCATCATGGGGGAATTAATATTACAGGAGAGTTTTTTTTTAACGTATAACGCTTTCCACTTGACGGTGAGGAAAGGTGGGAACTAAAAGTAGAAAAAAGAGAGAAAAACAACTTGCAAAACAGAACACACATGAAGCCTATGAAGATTAAAGGCTAAAGTTTTAGTTTGACTGCTCACGGAAAAGAGAGAGGATGTTTCCCCGTGTGAGGAACGTTTGTAAAGATAAGCACTGAGCTTAAAAAGTTGAAAATGCATGTGGTAAGAAACAACGTCCCAGTGTTTGTCAGTTGGAAGCAGTAACCCCCCAACCCCCCACAGATCCATCCCAGCCTGTTTGTGGGACCCCCCCTGGATCCAGAAACATCCAGAAACAGTCGATGTATCCAAGACAAGGCCGCTAACAAGTTATTGCAGCCCAACAGCCAATAACAGATGCTGTTAATATTAATAAAATCTGTGGTGATGCAGGGAAACTTATTAATATTCATTTTTATTAGTGCTTTGCAAGTAAATGGCTTTTCTCAGCTACAAGACTTGTAATATATCAAAGCGTAGCTAAATAAGTCATTATATGAGGGCCATATTAGTTAATCATTTAGCTGAATTTTCCTTGGCTCTTAATGTTAATGCTTAATACTACTAATCTTGACTACTGCCCCTGGGATTTGCTTGACATGTTAAATTATCTTGCGATAATGGGGAATCCCACAGCTTAAATCCACTTTAAGCAAACAACAATAGAATAGCCAGAATATTAGCTGATTATGTCTTTGTAATTGTGCAGATTACCATATCGCTATCACTATATTATTTTGAAAAAACATATGACGGTTATATGAATGTGGAACAATTAATGCAATCATGAGCCTGTGGAAGAGGGCACCGCTGATGCCTCTGGCTGGATCATCTGAGAGTCTTGGCTTTCAGGGGCATTTTCTGCAGCCTGTGATCATCTAATCATCAGGTCAGATGCTCAATAACCATGGCAACCGGTACCCTGCTCCTGCAGCACTCACGCTAAGAGATGACTGGGAAGCTCACGTGAAGACTTGATGCTTAATTGTATTATCATGGACAGATATCAGTGTGATTTTATGCTTAATTATATTATCATGGAGAGGTGTCAGGGTAGCTTGAGGCTTAATTGTATTAATACATTTAAATATTAGTATGGCTTGGTGATTGTAATTGTATTATTGCACGGTAAGCATATCTTATAATTTCTTCCAGTTTACCTCTATAAATAAAAATTCTGTATGTGCCACATGAATAAATATATTAGGCGATGGGGGCAGGGAAGGTGTTGTTCTCCGAGAGAACAGCAAAAGGCACTTGGCTTGAAGAGATGAGCGTTTTCTCCGAGCCCGTTCTCATGACGAATCGCATCGTCACCTTCAGGTGCCTGATTCTTCGCACCTGGTGTGTCCCACACAAAAGCTGCTCAGTGTGTGGTAGTCAGAAGACCAGCCGTTAGCTGTTAAGCCCCTAAAGGCCTCAGGTTCCATCATCTACCTCATTCATGTTCTTATTTATGGATTTTCTCATTGCTAATTAGAGGTAACCATTACTGTTAGCCATTAGCATTATGCAAGCATTTGATGCCTGTTGTTGTCTGCATTCTACAAACCATGACCTTTGACTTTGCTCACTGCTACTTGTCTCATCGAACAGAAGGATTATTCCCATGTACTGTAACAAGACACTAAGAAACACCTTTTCATTAATGTCTAATAGGCTGGACTAACCTTGTCTTGCCTGGAACTATAGTCACTTATCAAGAATAGAAAGTTAGTTTCTTTGGACATTTATACAAGAATAAAGATATTCTCAGGTATTTAAGTATGTTAGGGGGTCTAATTAAAGCACGACGTAAGTCTCATTTTAAGGCCTGGGGAGGTGGTTTTAATGACTGTATGTCCCACTTTCTGGTTCCTATGACAGCTCTGGTCAATCCTTGATGTTTCCCTTGCTACACGACTCCTATCTAATTTTTCTCCAGCCGCTGTATTTCTCTTCTGCTGTTTTCTTCAACAGGTTTTTAATATTTTATACGCCAATATCTATCCCACACAGGCAGAGAATAGCAGCAAGTCCACTGTCATTCTCTGCCCTCCTTTCGGGGTACCATCTTCTGGAAAGATCAGGAAGGCATTTGTGGCGAATTCTTCATGAGATGAGAAGCTTTAGATGGTGGATAATCTCATAATAGAATTTAATGCAGACAAAGTAAAGGAAAATAAAATTGCTCAGTCGCCCAGGACTAATTGGAAATTGAAATCAGTTAAAATCATGAGCACTACAATATTGTTACATTTATGGAAAAAAGCCCAGAGTCGTCGGCTTAGGGGAAAGGAAGCAGAGGAACTAGTTTGCTGGCGGGACGAGAAATAATCATCAGCACTGGGCAGCTTATAAAAACTCAGCATCAGCTGGAGAGCCTCGCCTGTTTCTGCCCCCTGGGGGAGAACAAGCCTGCGTTAAAACTCCCATTATTTGTCTTTGACGGTCCATCATGTGGCATCTGGAGACCCTAACAGGGCTGGAAATAGCCCTCCTCAGGGGACAGAGGTAGAACATGAAGAGACGGTAAACATTCACCAGCGACAGACTGAATCAGCTCATCATACTCCACGACAGGCTTCTATATTCTTCTGGAATATTCTTGGCAGAGAGGAAGATGATGCATTGCAACCTTGTCAGATATCGATAAAAGTCGGTGAAAAATGTGGTGGTAGCCATTAAATGTCACTGTAAGTCAGATCCCGGGTACCGTCCCACCAGAAAAAAGGCACGGGACTCGGCCCTAATGAAGAAAGATCGATAAGAGCACATTCATTAACTGCCGTGCCGCAGCTTCGTCACAGCCAGAATCCGACGCAGATTGCTCTGCCGAGACGACGGCTTTCCAGCCGCTTCAGGGCCGGATCTGCGGCCCGCGGGAACATGCTGAGTCCGCACAGGGACCATCGGTGTCACACCTTATTTCCTCCATGTCAACATCTGGCAATTATCGTGATGTGTTTTATAACAGACTGAAATGTGCCTACTGACGGCATCCTCTTCCCTGGAAGGGCGGCTGTCAAATCGGCACTTAGTGCTGGCAGGGACGCCTTCCCCATTTCTATATTTAAAATACTGACAGGCAAAGTGATAAAACAGCAAGACTGTTAAACTCCTGAAGACTGTGGGTAGCTGCAGGTCACTGCTCCTGGAGGCTCCAGCCACGGAAACGACCTCCTGCTCTGCAGGAATGACAGGTAGCCTCTGGAATCTTCCATCTGCAGATTGCCGGTGCTGCACCTTCCTGCAGGGGTAGCTCTCCAGATTGACCACACTGCATTGTTCTTGAGTAGCAGTGTAACACTACCCTGACAGCTACCTGTTGCCTCAGGGGCAGATGGAAGGGGGCACAGTCCCTCATGAATAAGCATTGCAGTATAAACTGCAGGCACAGTCCCTCCATCTAGGGGGCAGTGTTTCCTCCAGGGGAGATAAATCCTTTTCGGATAAAGGCACCTCCTTCAATGTCATAGAGTAGAGCAGAGCTGCTTTTCCTACCTTTCTGTGGACTGTGAAGGTAGTGGTCTAACCACACAGAGCCTGCTGAGTGGATGCAGTCACGGGCCACAGTCACTTTTTAGCAGTCATAATTAAAAGCTGTCAAGTCGCCTTTCACCCTGCAGGGTCTGTGAATGACCCCAGAAGATGTGCTCACAGTCAGACAGGCACACACACAGTCTTGTGCTGTACATTTAACCACAGTCCGAAGTGCAGTAAACATGGGCTGGCTGCGATTCCCCTGATACACCGTACCCATTCGCATCTGGTGTTGTTCCACCAACGTGTCCTCAGTCCTGAGCCATTGCATCCTTCTAATGTCATCTGTTCTGCCAGGAAGACCATGAGCTCGAGTGAGGCGGCATTTCTGAAATGTGTCAATAGGTGGTGCTGTGTTGCCTTGGTGAGGTAGTCGTGAGGTAAACGCACCCCATGGGGTGAGCGGAGCTCATCTTTCATTTGAAGAAGACCCCCATAATTAGAATGAGTAGATTCCGGCACCGGAGGGACTGTGATTAGGGGCTGACCGCTGCGACATTCGTCACCGTGATTGATTTTCTGGCCACCTGTGCCTCAGTTGCATGGGCAGAAAATTTTGTCACACAGGTAAACTTTACCTGGTGCATCAGAAGCTGCTTTCTATGGCTCACGTTTGTGTACAGGAAGGAGTGATGCGAGTCAAAAGGTTGCACCCACTGAATTTCCTCACTGACTCTAATTTATGGCAAACACCTAAAAGCTGACTTTAGAGGGAGGCCATTTCCCCGTTAAAATGCTGCTTTTCAAGAAGTATGCTTACATTTTCCATTTAGAGTATCTAAAACTCTCACGACTGCGAGATGAAAATTAATTATCATCCTTAATTGGATCTGACAGTGTGGTCAACTGACCAGGAACCAAATAAAAAGTAAATTTGTTCATGTTTTTATTTGTTTGATATTGGCCTCAGAATCTTTAAAATGGTGTTCCCTTTGAAAGAGAACACAGTAAAATGTTATTGATTGAGGTGAAAAGGTTGGCACTGCATCCCACACATGGGTCAGACGCGAGTAGCAATTAAAATGCCCACCTTTCACTAATGTTCATTTTACATAATGTACACAAGGAGATGCTCTCAGAGTGTTTGATCATTTTTTTTCCCCTCTGGTTTAAGCACTAATTTGTTGACTAATTTGTTGATATTCCTAGAATTATCTTTGCATACGCGTCTTTCTAAAAACACATATGTGCGCTTTGAACTTGTTTATCCCACATTTTTTAAATGAAAACCATCCAATGGATGAAAGTGAACCGTATGCTAAACCATGCTTGAATTGGTGGGCCTGGGCATAGTTCAGTTGGACTTGGGCAGGGCCGTCAGAAGCACTTTGAATGTGGGGGGGACACACTGGCGGGGGTCTGCGGACCCTCCCCCAGAATTTTTTTAATGAATTAGATGCCGTATGTGTATTCTCATATCGATCAAGTGGAATGGATTCTTTTGCGAAGCAATAGAAACAGCGCTGGGTGAACTAGTATTTTATGTTAAATATGGGGGGGTCCAAATGAATAATTATGAAATGTGAGGGGGACACGTCCCCCTCAGATTTAATGGCGGCGACGCCCATGGACGCATCTAATGTGATTGCTAACTGTGCCCAGGCATGGAACAAAGTCATGATGTCATGATGATACACACATGCGCACATATGCACCAAACATGAGCCAGACCTGGAAGGAACGAATCAGGTAGGGTGTGCAGATAAGGTAGCAACAAACATTTAACAAACATTGTGGCAAAGGGCTCACTTTGGTCTATGGCAGAGGTACAGTGTGCTGGAAATTTGGGCTATGATAGTATCCAGGAAGAACTACATGCAACACTGAAAAAAATTGGTAAAATATGGGACTAACATCTCATACATGCACAATTAAATGGAAATCACAGTGTTGCACACTCAGTAAATCTATAAGAGGGCTGTGTATCATCACGCCCAAAATGACTTCAAATACGCCACAAAAACACAAAAAAGACATTAATCATGAACTCCCCTATACTAGCGTTTTTTTCATATTGTAGCACTGAATAGCCCTCGTATTGTTGTTGTTATTGTTAATGGTTATATTTCCTTATTGTTGCGTGTGTTTACCTGTGTCTCATGTGTACCCTGTGCGATCCTCGTGTGTAATTAGCTTAGCTAAATCTCCCACCGTGTATGCGTCTTGCAGTTGAGCGTCTGACAACCTCGTGTTTCCTGTGTATAACTGGTTTGGTGCTCATTGGGTTCCTGATGTAGTCCTTTTCAGAACTACTAATAAAGAGCGTGTTCTTCCCGGCACGTGACTGTCCCTGTCTCTCTCTGCTCCCGCGATGCCTCGGTCTGCCCGACGCCACGGTGTGTTTTCTTCCACTCAAAAAATCGCGCGGTGAAAGCGTGCTTGGGCCGAAACATTAAGCATAATATGAGCACAGACCAGCAGGAGGGTGGGGAGGTGAGACAACTATGTTTGGGCATGGTACAAGGCAACCTTAAAGGTACTAGGGGTTGCATGACGATTTTTTAAAGTCGACAGTTGTCATGAAATGTCACGAAAGTCGAGTCGACATGACTAATTGCTGATAACGGCATCAATAAAACCACAGGAGAAGGGGCTGCTGTGCAACAAGCGACAATCTGTATTGGCAAAAACTAAATACACATGCTGACAGTAGACGGCTCATACACATATCTTTTATGCAGAAAAGAAACAAATAGAAGCAACTCAGCAGCAGCAATTTATGCAATGGTGACACTTGTTTGCTAGAACTTACATTTCAGTGTGAAAGAAGAAAGATTGAAATGTCAGTATAACACTTGGAGAGGAAAAACTTGTGCTAGATACTGCTGTAAGCCTACAACACTTTCTCACCGAAGTTCAGGAACATGGTCCATCTCAGCTGGGAACTTTTGAAACACTTAGCCACTTTTGTGTGTCACGCTCCCACCACACAACAGGATCTGCAACCTTTGTGCTAAATAAGCATGGGGGGGATCGATTACGTTCAAAATAGGACACAGCCTTTCATTTTTATTTCATTTCATTTCATTCATATGACCAGCAATGTTTATAATTCATCATTAATTAAATCTGGCCAGCAGTATAAAAAATGATGTGATGTTATTCTGCTAATTAAAGCTGGCAGATTCACCACTGGTAGTGGTGATATTAGACAAAAGTATATTGGTTATTGATCAAATTTTCCAAGGGAGAAATATAGAGATGCAAGTAAAAAGGTATTCATTTAGTTAGTCAGCAGACGGGGCTGGTTCCTTGGTGACTGGGGATGTTTCCTTGGTGCACATGCCTGGTCCTTGGCAAATGGGGCAGGTTCCTCTACATACAGGCTGGGTCATTGGTGGATGAGACCAGTTCCTTGGCGAATGTGCTGATGCCTGTGAGTCACACATCTTATGAAAGGCTCACATGGTGTGAGTGAGTCTATAAAGGAAAAATATGGAACATTGTGTAACTTGGCTCTAACAAATCACGGGTTTACTTTCACCCGCTCTGTCATGTTAAAAGGGTCATTGCCCCCATATTTAGAAACTTGATTTCCAGAGCTATGTATTCCTTTGAGATTGCAGTGGGGAGAAAGGTGTACATGAAATGTTTTTTATACGTGTAAAGCATTTGAAAATACCTATTATGGTTAAACATCTTAAAAGCCACATAACTCCTTGAAGGAGCCACAATTTTCCTGCCAGTGGTCGGGGGTGAGTGCCCAATCAGGGGCAGGGAGTCATGTCAGGACTAGAAGTTGGCAGATAAGTAAACACTCATAACTCCTGTAAGCAGGAGTCTTCTGCTATCTTCACTTGAAGATTATTCACATGATGTTGGATTAGTTCCTTTCACAATAGGGAGGCAAGAAACCGACTCCCTGCTCATATCCAATCATGTCACATTTACAAAAAACTCATGTTGGAAATCATCCCTTCCTACGTATGGGCAAGAATGCAGCCTTCACACCTCGAGAAGACTTTCTGAAATGCCGTGGGAGCTCCTCAAAACCCATGTGGCACAGCAGTAAACTGGTAAACTCCTGCTGATGGTCAAACTAAGAGAACAATACTGATAGCATGAACATAACTGTAAATGTAGGTATAGCTGGTATAGGTATAGCTCTAGTAAATGTTTAGAAATGTTGAAGCACAAAAACCTTCTTTGCTGCAATTGTTAGCCCTCTGGGGTCGAGTACATTGTCGGCGACGCAGCATATTTTTTGCGTCTATTTCTGTTTATATCTCGCTGAAATCTGTGTGTGGAATCATGAAAAAAACGCCAGCTAAATCCGTAATCTGTCTTCTTTTCAAAACGTCCATTGTCGGAAGTATCAAAGTTTTTAAAATTAGGTTAAATCAGCATAAAAGTAAACCATGTCACCTTTCTTTGTTTTAACTCGCGTAAAGATCACTATTCACATTCTAAATTGCCTCATCTCCACGTATTCAAATTGCATGGTAATTTGATGAACAACGCAGCAGTGAAACGCGATCCAGATACATCCCCATCAGCACCATAAAGGGGGGGGGGGGATGTGGCCAGGTGTGAATGGCTCATGCATACACATGAGAGCTCCTAAATATTCAATGGAAGGAGACCAGAAATAGTGACATGAGTTAGGTTTTTCCTATTTATTTATCCAACTGAATGTTGCAACTACACCATTTAGTCATCTTCATGTAGCCAAGACTTTGGTGATCAGATATCTGGGATCAAAACAAACTGCCAGCATTGCTTACTTTGTAACACTTTGCAAGTGTTCCAAACTGCATTTTGCAATGTCTATACGTTGATGTCAAAGTACAAACTTAACATAATTTATATTTACAATATACATTAAAATAAAGATGAGTCTAACGGCAAAAAAATAAATAAGAAATAATTTATCTGCCATGAATTAAGTTTATGATATTTGAAGAAATGTGTGACCATGCCCCAGTCAGTGAAAGTGTGTTCCCTACCCTAGACCCCAGAGGGTTAAAGTGATGTTATGCTGTTCTGTGCGTCTGTAATCCCCCTGTCACTGGCAAGCTTGACCCTAGCTTATAATTACATACAACAAGTGAAATTTTATATAATAATAATACAGTAATAATAAAAAATAGTTTTTGCTGTGGCTGCTTCTTCATATTCTGTCTCCTGCCTACTATGTTATGCCTTCCTGTTGATCTGAACTCACCAGCCAAACGATAACATCAAAGTTTCTGGTCTTCCCCTGAAGTTGAGAGACTGCTGGCTGTATCCTGAATGGAACTGCTCTGAGAGAAGGAGGCAGGCACAACACCGACAAGGCATTTACGACCACCCTACCCGCGGCTGGCGTTCTGCACTGTTCTCCAGGGCACTGCTCTCTCATGCCGTGAGTAAACAGCACACTTGCACTGGCTTATGAGATTGCCATTCTCCCAGTCATTTCAGAGATTACCATTTTAAAAATAAGACGCTCAGAGCCAAGACTGCACAAATTCAATTTCTCCTGCCAATATCCGTGAAATTGGCTGATTTCGTTTTTACTTTTAAAACATGCTTTTCCCTTTGTCTTTTCAAGCAGCAGATGACTCCTCCAGTACAGTACAGGCGTTTGACTCTGCTCCTTTACTGCCGTCCTGTGTATCCTGGCACAATGAATCATTTCTCTTGCTTCTAAAAGTGTAACACGATTAATGTGGTAATGACTACATCATTAGTATCATAAAAGCTAGGCCCAACATGTGTTAATGGCAGCTTCCATGTGTTTCGCTTCACTTTCCGATGAGCAGGATAAAAAAAAAAAATAACTCCCCGATGAAGTTCTCGCCTCTCTTGCTCTCACTTCATCAATGGGCAGTGAATCACTCAAGGAAACACAGCTGAGAAAGAAGGATTTCTCAGATTCCATTTGTGCCGATCTGGGCAGGTGACGGCTCCAGAACCTGAACGATTCTCTTCTGCACGCTCTCTGGAGAACCACACAGCAAGCGAAGATGGAACGTTAAAACCCAAAAGCGATTCTGTTTATTCTCAAGCTCGTGTCCACGGGGGGCCGTGAGCTGTTTTCACAGTAATTGCTTTCTCCATTTCCTTTTTAGAATGATTAATCAGTGACAAAGCAAAGAAGAGACAGTCTTCAGTGCCACCCAAAAATGCTGATGTATATTTCAGGCCTGGGGGCAACACTGTTGCCTCATACCTCTGGGACTAGGGTTCGAATCTCTACCCTGACTCTACGTGTTTGGAGTTTATATGTTCTCCCCATATCAGTTCTGCAGTTTCCCCCACAGTCTAAAAACATGCTGAGGTGAACTGTAGTTACCAAATCGTCCCTTGGACCCCATCCTAGGTTATTCCCTGTCTAGCACCCATAGCTTCCAGGATATGCTCTGGACCCCTGCGACCCTGCATAGGACTAGCAAGTACAGAAAATGGATAGATGAGTATTTCAGGCTTTTCCGCATAGCATAGCCCTGCAATGTGGGCTCCTGTAATTCTCCAGCTACAAGGAAAGCATGTACAAAAAGTTTCACTTTGATTTCAAGTATAGAGGCAATTTCACTTTATCAAAGATCCAAAGTGACCACCTAGCATACCAGGCATTTTCTAGATGGGCTGATGGATTTGTGGGCTGGCAATATTCATTGTGGTGGACTCCCCTCTCACAGCGCTCAGCAAAATTTATCTTGGGGGACTTGGCAAAATTGGAGAGTGAAGGACCCCAAAGTTTTTTAAAGATTAAAGATTTTTAGTCCCTGTCTGGCCCTGCTTTAAGACATTTCTAACGCCTTGTGAATGCTACCACCATTGACCATGCTATTTAGAAACCACTATTTTAACCAAATGAGTGCGGTTCTCCCTCTGCGATCGGCTTCAGCAGCATGAGCTGAGGTAGAATCTTGCTTTCCTCATGGCATCGCCTTTGCAAAAACGGCACGGTGCTCTGATTTTAGGCGCAGGACATGTAAAGGCTTCTCACCAGGATAATGACACATCCTGCCCTTCTAGAGCTCTCCTGTAAGCGTAGCTGAATTGCTAGCAGCTTATTCAGTCAGACAAGGGCACGTAGAAGAATGCAGAAGCTGCCTGAGTGTCATTGATCTGGAAAGAACCGATAGGATCTATTAAAAAGATCAATAACCTTAACACATTAGACAGCTAAAGAGAAGCTTATTATGGCTTATAATGGGTTTACACATGAAGTGCCATTTGTGCTGCTGGAATAATTGCTCAAATTCTCAACAGGGCCCAGAGGACTTTTCTCAAAAAGAGTTTGATTTTTTTGGTCTTTCTCCCTATAGTGCTATAATGAACATACGTGTTTCAGACCTTAACATCCAGTCCAACATGATTTCACTCTTGCTGGGAGGATGTAATCCAATGACATAGCAAATTATGTGGTTCGGGATTTTGTTGAAGACTGACATCTTAAGCTGTGGAAAAATGGTGCATCACTACCGTCTGCAGACGCCTGTCAATGTTGATGTTTTTAAAGAGGATTTCCAAGGATTTTGGGTCTTATTTACATACACAGTCTTTTGCTTCTTTGGAATAATAGAGTGGTTAAGAGCTGTGCTGCCTCCACACATGTTCTGCAATTCACCTATTTACTTGTCTATAAAAGTCTTTGTCTTTTTAGCCACGTTGTGAATACAATATTAAATCCATAAAAATTCTCTAGCAGCAGGTACCAGATTTACAGTATTAGACATTTAATCAAGAGTCTTTGCATTTTTGAGGCGGTCTCTCATGAGTAACATTTGACTGAGTGAGATGGTGTTTGCTTTGGGATGTCTGCTTTGGATGCAGAGTGATTCTGTTTACAGGAAGGAAACAGAAATCCAGAGGAACTGAGAGATTGGGAAAGACTAAGCTCTTAGTCTCCCAAATAACTTTCTGTGCTACTTTAGGGTCAGTATTTTCCTTACAAAGTTCTGAACATGGAACATCTCATTGTCCAGGTTGGAGAGGATTAATGGAACTTTTCCACTGCCATCAAGAACCAAACCTTACCCAAGCTAAACTGCAAAGAGATGGTTTTTTTATTGTAAAGTACGTGAGCTGTACCCGACCAGTATCCAGGCTGACAAGGCCCTGCTTACCAGCAGGGCTGCAAGCATGTCTAAAGAGAGCTGGTTACATCACCATCATCTGATTGGTCAAAATGTACAGAGACAAGAAAGAACTGGTGATCTGCCTTGATATGCATGGATTAGTAGTATCACACCTCACAATTCCCCATAACTCAGCACTTGAAAATTTCCAATCTCCTGCTTGAAAAAGTACTATAGAACAACTGAATGAAACGGATTTGTCATGCGGATTTATGCAAGCTAATGCTAATTCTGGTAGTGTTTGATGCAAATATAGCATGGCGATATTCACAGACATGCTAGCAGAAATTAGCACATACTGTGTGAACATTAAACAGGTGTCTCTTCGATTCTATGTCACTGTTTCTCTCCAAACCTGCCAATGCCTTTAAGCCTAATTCATATACTTCATTTTTCCATGTGTGCTTTCGTGTGCTTTCGGGCAGCAGACAATCGTGTACAGGGCAGCTTGTGTTCAGACTACTTTTGGCTGCGGATGTGGATGGTTGCAGTCAGTTCATGCATACGGCAGTGATATTCCACCAGACCAGGAAAAGGCAGATGTATTGCAACAAACACAAATACAAGTAGTGTAGTGAAATGGGTAAACTTTTATCAACAGTAAAGTTTTTAGTGTAGGATTGGGAGGTACTACTGTAACATGGCATTCCGAGATATATTGAAATCCTATTGACAAAATTAGCCACTCATTGAATTTTATCGTCAAAATTTCAAAATGCCAGAAGAGTGCTGAATTTTTTAAATAGCGTATACCTTTGTATAACATCTGGAATGTATTAAAAATTAGATATACGGGAACCTCCAACACTCCACATACAGCTGCTCACCATAACTACTACAAGAACAACAACTATTCTTCCTCTACTCTTTCGTCGTTGATGGCTGATCTATGAAGTTCTACGCTGCCACCTACTGGAAAAAAAATAATCTAATTCAAGGTTTCCGCTAGACATAAAAAACTGGGCTACATGCGCAACGACCACAGCTGTCTGCAGCCAACCCCTGACAAAATTTCCGTCACGCCCCCTTGTCCACAACCAAAAGCGCAACCAAAGGTGAAGTATGAATTGCTCTTTACTGGGCCAACCCTTCTGCAGTGGAAAATTTAAGCGAGCTGGAACCGTGATTTAACTGTCTCTTCGAGGTACTGGTTGTGTATGGCCTGGTACCTGTATGCCAGTGAAAAAGCACTATAAGCTTCTCCTTCTCTGCACTGGAATAATTACACTGTAGCCAAAAATCTACTTATTGTACAGTCCTGTTGCACAGTTTTATTTTTAAATTGTATTATTTTAACCAATTTATCATGTCTATGTCTCAATATGGCATGTTTCATATTTGTTGGTATTTCTTTGCACCATGACGAAAGAGATCAAAATTTCATCTCATTGCATGTGTGATGGATCATATCGGTGAAGTTGACCATAAAGGTGCTTTGAAGTTGAGGTGAAAAGCATATTAAGCCTATCTGGATTTCAATGGCATCACAGCCAGGATACCTGAGGTGATTCCTGCACCCTCACTATGACAATTCTCATTATGACTGGATGAATTTGTTCTTCCTACCTAAGGGCTGCCTGAAGCGCCTTCTACTGCCGAGCTCCTGCCTCTCGGCCGTCTCTATGGTTCCCATCATGTCCTCGTCATGTCCCTTAAGAAACAGCTGAAGGCCTATCTATTCCAGGAACACCTCTACTATCCTACACCACTCCATGTTCCCTGAATGGTTCTATTGTTGTACATTTTGCTGCTTTGAATAATCATCTTATTAGGTTTTTGCTTTGTTAGAAATTTCTGCTTAGCTCTTGCTCCTATACTGCTTACACGTGTACCTGGGCGTTCTTTGGAAGCTCAGCCCAGCCACACTTATGCTTAATTGACTCCATGACAACAATACGCTTGTAATGTGCTATTTGTCTCACTTGTACATCACTTTGGACGAAACATCTGCTAAATAAAACAAATGCAAATATAAATGTAAGTGAAATGTGTGCTTGAGCAGGATGACGTGGATCTGCAGGGAGAGGAGATAGTCGGTGATAGACAGTGATAAACTGGCCGGAGAGGAAGCTGATGCTGTCAGTCTGGAGCATAGCAAATGGAGGCAGTTGAATACAGCACAAGGGGACCTCATTTCACACTGCCTTTCCTCACACCTTATCTGTGACCGTTAATCAGGCAAATGAGATGTTAGATTAAGATCTCCAAGGTAATTTACATGCTAAATGCTTATCGCTACAAGGTTGTATTTTTTTTTATTTTGACCTCCCACTGTTACTGTGGGCCCATGCCCCGGTGCACCCTGGGGCTTTTGGGCATGCGAGTGACATGAAGGTGACCTCCTGCAGTGTTCCTTCACCCCCTCATAGGCCTTGCTGATCCACAGGCATAATTAAACAATACTCAAGCTATTAATAAGTGATGTGGGGGGAACACTGTGCACCTTGGGCTTACCTGAAAGTGTTTCCCAGTAACCTGAAAGGGTGTATTGAACGTCTGGCTGTTAAGCTGACTGGGGCTCCTCAGTTCTGTGGGGTAGGGGGTGTGGGGGGGCATACTTGCTCTGGCTTAATTGAAAAGGCTTCTGGCAAGCCTTGCTTGTGACAGGAGGTGATGCATCTTCTGAATCAGGCTCTGAAGAACTTGAAATGGTATCACTACTTATATTAACATTATAAAGATGATGCAGCATCAGATTCTTGGACATCAGAGTCCCTCTCCACCTTCGAGAAACACCTCAAGACCTCAAGATCTGTTCCAGAAACACCCCTACTAGCCCAGCCCATTCCATGTTAGCCGGATGTTCTTAATGTTGTACTTTCTACTGATTAGTAGAAACTACTGAATGGTTGTCTTATTAGGTTCTTGCTTTGTTTTGTAGATGTTGTGCAGCTCCTGCTCCAGTATTGCTTATATCTGTACCTGAGTAGCTGCGCTTATGCCTAATTGACTCCTGGAAAGACGTATATTTGCAATGTGCTGTTTGCCTCATTTGTACAATACTTAATACAAGAGCATCTGCTAAATAAAATAAATGTAATGGACATGAACTTTGCATCTATGAGTACCTCCTACTGCCCCTCGCCCCACCCTGCTGTCAGTCAGATGGACACAAAAAGCAGGTGGGGGGGCGGGGCAACACCTCGGTGTTCTGAGGGGCAGCTGATTAGATGGAGGACATCTGGCCCAACTTGGACGGCTTGGGGTCAGATCTGCATGCGGCTGGGGGAGTGGTTGGGTGGTTGTGAACCTGGGCTGACTTTGGCAGCTGGTAATAGTGCAGGCTTTGCTGCTTGTACTGCCGCGACACTCCTCCATTCCCCCCACCTGTGCCCCTGGCCTCAAGGCCCCAGGCGACGGCAAATTCGTCTGCAGGTATTATTATTTTTAGCGTTTAGCATTTGTCATGTGTGATGTGTTGAGCTGGGCCGTTCGTCAGTGTCAGCGCTTCCTTTGTGCTCTCTCCGAAAGCCTCACTCCCTCCCTCGCTCTCTCCTCGGCCTCTTTTCATTTTCCTCATTCTGCTGTCCCAGTCGTGATGCTAACCTCAGATGCCCTGTCCTCCTGAGGATGGTGAAGTGGGGGCATTATGGGGTCACAGCGTGGCAGCAGGCTTTCAGTAAGGTCATCTTCTTGGGGTCTGTGCCCCCTAACAAACACGCCAAACACAAACGGGTGGCCAACCACCATGACCCCTTTCATGTCTGGGGGGCGGGGCACTGCAGAAAAGGTCAGCATGAACTAATTTGCTGGTTCCTAATGATGAGGGTGACCTCTGGCCGCAGTGAAAGGCCATGGCTTTATTTTATCGATGTCTCATCACGGCTCACAGTGTCACCCATGGCCTAGGAATGTGCCGGAAAACAACTTGAGCATCTCTGCAGTGTGCTAGGGAGCTGCTGGTGGATCTGCAGGCTAAAATGAGGCAAATCAACCCAGATGGATCTGTATGCTTGCAGCCCCAGATAAAACGACACCAATTTGATTTAATTGGTCGAGCTGCAAATGTTTGAGCCATGCCTGTAGTACCGCCAGACTGGCCATGCTGACCATATCGACTGCCGATCCAGCTGGGATTTGTAACATATCAGATGGCTTCTTTTCAAGACCCAGCTGATAAATGTCAGATATAGCACAGTGACTTTTAACTGTTCAGAAAATAAAATGAAAAAGCTCATATATTTCTCGTATTTCCTTAAATTGTGCAATTAATCAAAAATTAAAAAAGAGATTCATGTCATAAACACTACCAGTCAAAGGTTTTAGCACAACACAGGTTTTACTACTTTTCAATTATTTGATAAACAGCTGATTTTTTATTCTTGTTAGCCACTGGAATGTTGAGTGAACAAATATAAATGAAAATATAAGTCAAATAAAAAGTTCCCTTTACTGAAATGGAAAAAGTATGTAACAGTGCACGTCTTACATCTAATTAACTGGTTGCGTGGTGATGGCATGGTCAAATTCTAGGCTGTCCTTAAACTTTAAATGCAGTAGTTAACTGCTTCATACAGAGCAATATTTAATGTCCCTTATAGAAAGAGTGCCTTGAATTTTCTCTGCTGTTATAAGTGTTAGAGGAGGTTAGTATGATGAATCAAATATGACATTTTCTAGCTAATACTGTAGATGTTTCCAAATGGTGAACATACTGTAAATTTATTTGTTAGCAAAGAATATTGAGTGTACTTTTAGTAAATATTAAGTTAGTAACATGCAAATATAGAAAATCTCAGTGTTTGCAAAAACTTTTGACTTGTAGTGTACATTGATGTTATGTAGTCACATTCATATGCAAATCAAATGTTTCTGAGTTTGGAAAATTCTGTACAGCGTCTCTGGTAAATAGTGGCACTGGCTTTCAGCACGAAAGCCGGGTTTCATTAGACGATTCTCAGGCTCCAGGAATGGCTGGGGGCAGAGGTCACATCAAGGTGAAGTCAGAGGACACTGGACCTAATCTCCTGTCTCTACTGCTGTGACCCGCCTCATGGAAGCACTGCCCCATGGAATAAAAGGGTGCGTTATGGGAGGAAATCGATACGCTTTGATTGCTTCAAGAAGTTGACTTTATCCATCTAATTAAGCTGGAGTGAAAAATGGACAAGGGGGGCTGGACTTCACAATAGAGAAGAGCCTATTTATAGGTGCTGGGGCTCTGCTGTGTGCCATCGTATAGCAACCTAAGCCTGACACCCAGGCTGAAATTCTTCCAGCATGAAAACCTTTGTATCTACCAAATTGCACTGGAGGCTTTGGAGCTGGAGGTATCGTCAGCTGGACCTGTGGGTTTCTGGCAATAGCATTTCAGCTGAGCCAGTGTGGGGACTTGTGGATGATCTGAAGGACACAGTTTACCATTCAAAGGTCTGCCTGACCCCTGGATTACCTACAAACGCAGCAAGAAGTCTTTCAGTAAACTCAGTAAGCCATATCCAGCTTTAAAGCCTGAGTTGCCACCACTATTTTGGATAAATAATTCATTATATGTTGTGATAATCTGACTTGAATAGGTGTGGCTCTGGAGGGGGGGTCACTTTCTGTAAAACATGGGGGGCCTTTGACTCCAGCCTATGATGTCTGGGACAGTGAGATAAACAGCTCAGGAAAAAAAAACAGCTATAAAAGAGAAGATTTGCCATTGAAACATTTCCAACTGCGCGCAGCTATCTAACGAAGGACTGCGAAGAAGAAATGGCATTTTGCAGAAGGCAAAAATGAGAGCAAGGAGGCCCCCCCATGAGGAGTTGCTGCCGCGCTCATCTCTGGGAGACTCATTTGCAGCGAGAGTGCCTCCCACAGCCTGCCGGGGGAACGGTGAACACTGACCCACCCCGCTCCTGTAATCCCATCCCCCAGGATTTACCAGAGAGGCTTCATCGTTTAGGCCTTAAACAAGGTGGCTGGAGGAGTGAACCACGTACTTCAAAATTCAGGAACACTTTTACTTTTAAAAGTAGAAGCAATTCATGCTAGCAAGTGTCCTGGTGAATGGGCCATGTGGCGTGCGACCGGAAGAGCCATGTGACCGGGTAATAAGAGGAGCCAGCCAGCACCCGCATTCATCCGCTCTCGCACCATACAGAACCTTGCCGGTTCATTTATTCGCACCGTTTGTACTCAATGACATCTTAAAGGCTGTCACGTTCGCATGGGGTGTCGGAAATTACATGAATTGACCTTTAAATTACACCTCAGCCAAACCCCCCATGACAAAGCTTCACCTCACGCTCTGAGTGAAGTTGTAAAATATATAATTTACTGCACAATGGAACAATACCACCAAATATTACCTAAATATCTGGTACCATTTTTCTCCTCTCACGGATGACGCAAGAGTGTAGTTTTTAAGTAACTAAACAACATTTCATCTTGATTAAGCCCTGAGGTCTGTGCTTAAATGTGTTTGCCCAGAATCCAGGAGGGAGTGTGTGATTCATAAAGTATGTACAGGTCATTTGTTTCTGGAAAAATCCGAGCACACAGCCAGAAGCAGCAGTGTGCTGAAGGTATGGAAGAAAAAGTCATAAAGTGGTCAGACAGGATCCTACTGATAACCTGCAGGAAGATGCCCCAAACCCTGCCAACCAGCTGGCCAAAGAAAGCAGAAAAGGCATGGCTGAAGTGCAAGGAGGGATCCATTCACTGTTTTTTAATCTATTGTTCCTCAGAAGATTATAGTACAAAGATGAAGTGCTGGTGGTTTACTGGCATTTCCACTGAGCACCTCCAACTCCTCTGACCTGGGAAATGGGAGTGCTGATACACAGCTAATTAGCTGAGGATTACCCCTGCAATTGATGAAATCCTTGTCTTGATGTTACTCCTCGTCATCTGCAGTGAGCCGAAAATGAAATGACGACTGGCATGTTAGACTCCTTGGCAGAGAATGGACACTGTGGGCCTGCGGACACTGTGCACGCCAAGCTCCAAAAAGACGTTCACCGCCACTGCCGCCATTTGCACATGACTTTGCTGCATTAATTGCAGCTATTTTCCAATTGACTTATGACACCAGGGAGCCAGCTGAAGTTATGGCATGGCTTACACAAAATATCTTGTAAAATTGCTATGCTTATGGAAATTTTATAGTTCAAGCTATTTTTAATTCAAAATGTCATACCACACTGGTACAAGAATGTCTAGAAAAAAGCCAGCTGGAATTTTTGCCTATCGTTTTCCACAAGGGGCTATAACACTGTGACTTTTAATATAACATCATTATATTCTCATGCTCAACATCTCGGTGCTGTTACCTGGATCTTTCTGAGGTATTGTGAAAAAAAATTCTTCATCCATGATGTGCTGTACTTCGTGTTAGAAGAACAAACAGCCATTTATAAGCTTGCAAACTTCATACATTGCTTTACTGTGCATATAGGCAACTTATGGCCAAAAAGGCCCATGGTTACCTGGTTATTAATTTAGACTGTAGTTGCTGTTGATAAATATCTGTTGATAAAACACCATATAGTGTCATCTGCTGATTGCCTGGCCATTTACTCATAATTGTTTGTGCTAAGTGGGCAATCTTCTGGTATTAACTGTTTTTACGGCATAGACAGGTACTGCAGAAGTCATTTTGTCGACAAGGCCAGAAACGATAGCTATTAGGCGTGGCCAAACCAAACGCTGGGTCCTGCTTGATCTTCATCTATCAAAGTATTTCTTGTCGCTGAAGAACACGATATGCACCAGTGCTGCAGGAAAACCCCGTAATCAATATTTTAAAGGGAGCAGAAGAGCTTCCCCAGGCTCTGAGCACAATGAAGTAGAACACACACACCTTATTTGTACCATCAAACTGAATCCTGGAGGCGCAAGGCGAAAAATATGAATAATTCGGGGTTATTTAAGCCACAATCACAGCTCAACCTCCCTGGAATTGGATGTTCAGAGGAAAATCACCAGCATGAGATGCTATGGGAAAGAACAAATGCACACATCAACCAACTAAAAGGCAAATGGCAGGAGGGTGTGAATATCCATTCATTCAGTTCATTGAGGTGGCTGTTTGCTTTTTTTTTTTTTAGAAAGATAACTAATAACTCTCAAACACACACACACACACACACACACACGCAGGTTTGTAATTATAACTTTGTGGTGACTCTCCTTTCATTTCTATGGGGAAAACTAATCCCAGCATGATGACCTAAATCCCTACCCAGTCCTAACCATAAGTAACGAAACAAAGTACAAGACTTTTGGCATTTTTAGTTTTTTGATTGCATTCACAGATCTTTGTGGGGACCTGAAAAATGGTCCCCACAACGTCAAAATAACAGGTTTTTATCACATTGTGGGCGATATTTGGTCCTCACAATGTGATTGCCGGGGGATTGCACCCCAAATTGGATGATTTTTAATAGGATTTTATAACCCAGAATTATAACCACTCGAGATTGCTGAGGACTACAACTCTGTGTGTTGTACGCATATCATCCACATATGGCTTCCTGCCATTTCGGCACCATAGAAACGTGAGCAGAATGGGTCCTAGCTGTGCTCTTCTCTGTGCTCCTGGGCTGGCCTGTGTTTGCTGAATCCCATGAGAGATACATGATATTTGCAGGCAGAGGGAGGTTTGTCATATTGTCCCAGGGAGACTGTTAAAGAATTCTGATAACTAGTGTCACCTGTGACTTCCATCACATAAATCACAGTCCCCAGAAGTATTTAGTGCTCTACTTACTGGGAGGTGAAGCTAACACTGGATAAGAAAACAGAAAACTGTTCATTTTAAAACAGCAAAATAAACATAGGAGTAGAACTGTCTTAAAACAGAAAAGGAAAGCAGCACAGGTAACATAGGAGGGGTGAAGTAGCTCTGTGTTAAAGCTGTCACACCTACCCTAATTAGGTAATTGAACCTGCTCTGGACTAATGGCAATTAGAGCCCAACTGTATTTAAGCAGAGCATTGAGCAGTTCTTACTGTACAGTCAGTGCTGTTGTTTAGGGTTTCTGGTTAGCCGGTTTTGGGGTTCATGGTTGCAAATAGCTGGCTGTGTCACAGGAGTCCTGTCTTCTGGGGTTTTCTCTGTGCCCTGGTTTTCATGTGCTTGGCCCTATTAGGTTCCCTGGTTCTTGGCTTTTGAGTGTGCCTTCTGGTGCAGCTCATCCTGGAGCCGTCCATCTAGTCAGTGGCCCAGTTCCCCCGGTTGTCTGTTTCTAGCTGTGTTTTGGACTGTTGGTCTCTAGAGGCTGATGGGCAGATGACCTGTTGTGGTAGATGGATGGGCCAGGTTAAGGTGTTCTGTTGCAGACCTTGTCTAGGAAGGCCAATAAAAGGTTTTAACCAGCAAGCACAAGTCGTGACAAAAGAGGCATGGAAAACACAGAAGGCATGAAGCAGCACCATGTAAACAAGGCATGACATTTAGCACAGCATAGTGATTCGATGTTTAAAGTGATTCTGTGTGTATAACGGCTTGACAGCTTAATAGTGAAGCTGGCCTTTTACCCTCTGAGGATAAGGGCATAATAATAGATCTTAATACAAAAAGGAAATTGTTGCCCACTAGTCGAGATGGAAGGAGGAATTAATGTAGAGTCCATAAGAAGATATTACTCGAGCAGTTAATGTTCATTAGCATTATATTTTTGAAATCTGCTTACCCGGGAGGTAAGAATGGCAGTATGGCTTTGATTTCTGATGAAACCTCTTCAGTTTTTCTTATAATCCCAGTAATAGAGTTAAAATTCTCTCATCAATTCACAGTGGGTTTGCTGATGTACTCGATGCTTATTTTTCAGCATTAACATTCTACACAGTGGAGATAACTAACTGATTTAGATTAACTTAAAGGCACATGTTTTTCAAAGCTAATCCCAGGGGTACCTTGGGCTGTGAAGTAATTAATTTTTTGTTTGCTCTGAGAATTTTAATTGACCTTCAGGAAAAGGGTCCAGGACACAGCTATCTGGATTATAGTAGAGGAAGCCTGTCTGCTTTTATTGCACATAACATTATACGAGGGTGAAGGAGGTCCGTGTTTGACCTGCCCCTTTACAGATCAGTCATTTTTATATAATTGTAAATTTGTAAATTACCCAAGTACAGTCTGCACAGCAGAGTAATGATCATTTGTAAGAGCTTGTTACATGCCTGTATGGCACGTACAGGTACTTTTTTTTTTTTTTTGCTTTTGTTTTTTTTTCCTTTCCTTTTAAGTTTTTCATTGGTACTGAAACAGGGGGACCAATCCCAGCGTGCTGTCACTTATGGGGGTGGGGGGGGACCTGCACTTATCAGGGAACCGGATGAGTACTCCAGTGGCGTTTGGTGTTTCTGCACCATTGTCCCGGTAGCTGTTAGGTGACCTGTGTGTGGTAATTGTGAGATCTGTTGAATGTAGACAGATTATTTGTAACCATTTATGGATTTCTCGGTTATCTCACGTTTGTATTATTCTATTGCCTGTGCAGAATATGAGGTGGGGTACATATTGTAATGAACAGGGTGGGGAGCTGGGTAGGTGTGTGCACACCTACATTTACCCGTAGGATGATGTTTATTTAAAAACACTACATCACGAGGAGAGCACCATCCCTTGTATTTTCAGGTAGGTATAGTGTAGCAGTGTCTGTTCGGTGCCTAGGTACACTATGTTCATTCCTTGCTCCCTGCCCTGGCGAAGACCACTGCCCAGGGTGACTACTACCCAACAGAATACATATTTCCTTTGTATATAGTTCTTTGGAGCATTAGAAGAGTAGACTCTGATCTGGTTGTGTTTGCATTATTCTGATTCAGTTGCTGCTGGCCCACATCACATGTTACTGTCACCTGACCTAGCCCAGGGGTTATAACAGAGCTGACGCTACTATGTTGGAAGGAATGAAGATATACATATGTAACACACGGCACACAAAGCTGACTAAGGCATAACTTCCACTAACTATATTGGCATTATCCTGTGGATGGATGGATGGATGGATGGATGGATGGATAGATAGATAGATAGATAGATAGATAGATAGATAGATAGATAGATAGACAGACAGACAGACAATAATTGATACTTTATTGATCCCTGTAGATAAATTGTCTTTATGTCTCCCTGAACTTGCTCTTTGTAGAGTAAGCTGCCTGCGAAAGGCAGCCACTTGTTGGGGCACCCAGGGAGCTGGGGGTTAAGGGCCTTGTTCAAAGACCCGCAGACGTGCTGAGGCTGAACTGTTGACCTTCTGATTACAGGTACATAGGCTTAGCCCACTGAGCCACACGCTGCCCCCCAGATTAGATAGATAGATAGACAGATAGATAGATAGTGCATTATGTAAGACAAAGTGAACGAACATGCTGTGCAGTTCAGTTATCAAACTGCCAGACATCTTGATCATCTTCCCACCACTTTTCCTGATAAGGGTTTTGCCAACTTTCATACTAACCTGGGGTGCGTTTCCTGAACAACGACGGAAGTTAACATTAACAATGCATCGTACTATGGTAGTTCAAACTAACCAACATCCAAACATCGACTGTTTCCCAAAACCATCGTACCATAGTAGTTCGAACCACGTTAGTTAGTTGGGACTTCCGTAGTTCGAACTACAGTGGTTCCAGCACTGATTGGTCAGACTCACGGCGAGTCGTGCTCAACAACTAACAAACTACTTTCACAGCCGGTCGCGTACAAAAATTTGCGAACTGTGTAAAATATATAATAATCACACACCCACACATATATACACTGCCCAGCTTAAAAAAAGTCACCATTTGAATTTATATCAGCAAATACTCAAGAGCCAATGACTGGATCATTATTACAGCTCAGCAAC
>JAODJU010000001.1:52392764-52404664 GCA_026776725.1 Gnathonemus echidnorhynchus | reverse complement strand
TAAATTTTACTCATAATGGTCTTAAAAGGTCTTAAAAAGGTATTAAATTTAACTTGCTGAAACCTGCAAGAACCCTGGTTGTTGCAAGGGGATTACATTCCTTTAGTGAAGTTTTAGCAATGTTTATTTCTCATATTTATTTTTCAAGGTGTTTAATTGTTACTATAGAATGAACCTTTTTCCAATAATGTGAAAAAATGTTTTCCTTTGAATATGTTCAGCTGTGCTGTTACTCCAGAAATTCATACTAAATCTTATTTCATTGCAGGCATGTAATTAACTCCACTCAAGGACAAAATGCTTTGTGGTTCCACATCTCCCTTGTTTTGAGAAGAACTTTTTGCAAATCCAAAGGTGAACATAAGGTTGGATTCATCTTTTAAAAATGGATTATTGGGTTTTAAGTTCCCTATTCAGTTCAATGGCTGAACCAAAGCCTGAGAAATTGAGGCATTATCTAATTTTAAAGGGTATTATCCCAGTGTGTGTGCACATGTGCCTGTGCAACAGTGAGACAGGGATTCTTTTGGGGCTAGTTCTACAGGTGCTACACAAGCCATGGGTTTTAGGATTACCACTTATATTCTGATTTACACCTAGAGCCCCAGGTGAACTTAGGTCTGTCCTAAGAATAGCTTTGCTAAAGCAATTAAGAGGTGAAATCCAGACCCCCCCCCCCCTCCACTGATGGATCACTGCTAAGGTATGGCCCTGAAGAATCAACATGATACTGATGAAATGGGGTGTAACTGTAATCCTGCCTATGCTGTCAATGGTGAACCTGCATAATTATGAATTCATTTAAAGTGGCTTATATCTAAGTTTCACTTGGCAAAAATGATAAGAACTCACTTTTACTTTAATGGGACCAGCAGAAAGCATGGTGATTAAGGACATTCACTTTTAACTTAAATCTTGATTGCTAAAGTTCCACTGGGCCATAGTGTTGTTTGCTGGGGCCAGGATCTTCATCTAGGTTTCTCCAGTATAATTAGGTGAAATTAGTTGATAATGTATTTTGCACTTAATGAGCCAGTCACGTTCTTAATTGTTACATGAAAAGGGAACAGGCATCATGTCTCTTGCATCTGTACTTTTCCAAACTCTTGTTTGTTCAATCCACTTCCCATTAATCCAGTAACCATGTTTTTGTCTGGAATGGTACTCCCACCCTGAAAATGTTCAGTTACAAACATTGCAGGGAACAATGAAGCTGAGGACCGACAGTGGTAAAAACTGCAGGGAACAATGAAGCTGACTACAGATAGTGGTAAAAACTGCAGGGAACAAAGAAGTTGAAGACAGATAGTGGTACTGTAAAAACTGCAGGGAACAATGAAGCTGACGACAGACAGTGGTAAAAACTGCAGGGAATAATGAAACTATGGACAGACAGTGGTAAAAACTGCAGGGAACAACGAAGCTGAGGACAAACAGTGGTAAAAACTGCAGGGAACAAAGAAGTTGAGGACAGACAGTGGTAAACTCTAGCACAAATAAAGACGTTGAGGACAGCCAGTGCTAAACACTAGTGTGAACAAAGAAGTTGAGGACAGACAGTGGTAAACTCTAGCACAAACAAAGACGTTGAGGACAGCCAGTGCTAAACACTAGTGTGAACAAAGAAGTTGAGGACAGACAGTGGTAAACACTGCTAGGACAAAGATGCTGTAGCATTTGTGAGAAACGAAAAGGCTTTTTCATTCAAGGCCTCTCAAAATACTGAAACATCATTGATGCCATAAATCAGCCATAAAAAATGTTGTTTTGCTGTCAGAGTTTGGATATTTATTTCATTTTGATCATTACTGACTTTGAGAAGTACTGGTTAGTTCTGCCTGTGTAGTCAGTCTGGGGTCTTGATGTTTAATGCATCTTCTGTCTCAGCACCAAACTGACATTGCAAAGTGCCATAAATATTCATGCTCACGTCTTCCCACTTCTGTGTTCAGGGTGCGTCACAGAAAAACTATGAAACTATTTAGTGAACTGAGACACGGTGCATTTGCTTAAATGGTAATATAAATAAGGGACAGGGGAGGTGTCATTGAGGCTGACGGGCGGATGTTTCTCAGCTTCGCCCTGCATCGTATGCAGAATGAAGCCACGGTTCCGAACTCGAGGCAGACGTGCGATCCTGGAGCCGGGTGAGCTCACTGCGTAACCCAGCAGCCACGTTACCATCGGTGCTCCAGTGAATGACTTATGAGCATTATTTCACAGCTGCACTTCTTATTTAGCCCACCGGGAGAATGTTTACTGCTCCGAGGGGCTGGAATAACACTACAAATAAGAGCGGATCCAAACTGCTGTCTAAGGCAGCGGGAGATGAGACCTCAGTGCCAGGAACGCTTCTCTCTGGGCTCACATACTGTGATTAGTTTTCAAAGCCAGTTATTAAAAAAGAAGGAAGAGAAATGGAAACAACTTTTAAAACCATAACTGGTACAGAGCTCTTCATCTGCAGCATGCAAGCCAAGCACTATTGGTTCTGTGAGGGGTTTAATTTCCTTTGAACTGTTGCTATTTGGGAAATGGAGAAAGGGCTATATCCTCGATATGTGATCATCTGGATGCAATCATATATATACTTCCTTCTGAAAAGACGGATGGCTTCAGCGGATTGGATTCTCTGACTTGCCCATGGTGTGTGTCCGCATATGCACCCATATATCCCATTCAGGGAGTGTCCATTCTTCCAGGATAAATGATCACTACTGCTACACATGTTAGGATGCTAAAAATGAGCATGTCATCCACTGCACACACAGCCTGGGAAGTAATTTGTCGGTAAGGGGTTTTCCATAATCCGATTTGTGTCATTAAAATTATTCCAAATATTATCTTAATGCTGCATGGAATAATGTGACCCCTAGTTTAGAGAAGATCATTATAGAATTTAAAGCGCAGAATTTTTGAACACAAAGGCACAGGGTTCGATGTCATCCAACACCAGCATGTCAGCACAGCAACCATGTTTTCCTGAAACTGGTAAAAAAAGAAAAAACAAAGAATTTTCAACATTAAAAACAGAACAAAAACCAGAGAACTTCATCACTCAAGTCTTACTAATCATGATCAGGTGTAAGTACCTGTCACCTAGACCTACAAATGAGCTTGCAATTAGTCAAATCAGGTATAAGTGCCAGTAACAGAGCTGTTGCTAATGACAAAGCTGGTTGATGTGGAATCCAGCTATTCAGGTTGAGGCTCATTTTCTGTATGTAGAGATCCTAGCTGTTGTGATTTATGTTCCTGCTACACAAATCAGCAGCCTCATTATTCCTCGGTCTGCTGCAAACTAGGCGTGAAGCTAGAGGGAAATTGTTAGGAAAAAAAAAAACAATGGCAGAAGGGCCTGTAATCTTCTGTTCTTCACTTAGCTTGTCCTGTGTTTTTCATAGGCACAGAAGGGAAACGTTTCAGTAGCAGGGAAATGTTTTAGGGTGTACTCACTCTTGGCCCCGTTGCCTTGTACTATGCCTGAACATGATTACCTCCCTCCCCACTCCCCCTCTGTGCTTAATGACCAGGGCCCAAGCATGCTTTCGTCATCACCGTGTGACTTTTTTTGTGTTGGGAAAAACATAGGCAGGTAAGCGCTATCGCACTGCACAATGGAATTTTTGATTAATGTCCTTATTTTGTGGTTTATTTTGAGTCATTTTGAGTGTGATGACACATAGATTTATCTAGTACACAACAGAGCGATTTTATTTATTTGTGATGCACGTATAAGAAGATAGTCCCATACCTCAAAGTTTTTTTGTGTTGCAACCAGTTTTTCCTGGATACTCTCGTCAGTCCAAATTTCCAGCAAACACTGCACCTCTGCCATAGTGATCCTTTGCTGCCATGTTTGTGAAACAATGTTTGTCACTACCCGATCTGTCCACATCATTTTTTTCACAACCCAGACTTGTGAAAAAATGACACAATCTGTACAGCCTACCCGATCTGTTACTTCTGGGTCTGGTTCATGTATAGTGTACTTCTGCTCATGCGTGTGTCAGTCGCAACATTTATGTCATGTCTGGGTTCCATGCCCAGGCATTGTTAGCAATCACACTAGATGTGCACAGCGCCTGAGTCCGACTAACCGTGCTCGGGCCCACCTCTTCAAGCAGGCCTGGGCACAGATAAGCGTACTGTACCCAAGCACCGGTATGTAGTGATCACATTAGTCAAACATACTGAACTTTTGGGGTCACATCTGCTTGGACAAAGTACGGATTTCCTTAAAGATGAAAAGCATAAATAATGAGCTTGCAGCCAGAAGTACAATGTGGAAATCACAGTGTTCTTCGCCCTCGGATGTTTGTATTCTTCCGTTTTCATACCAGTCACATGATAGATACGCCATTAACATGCCCACTCGCTTACAGTGAGTTCTCCGGAATTTTCCCTCCTTCAGTCACAGATGGGGTCAACTGGAAATTACCCAGACTTTGTGTGAGGGAGCTTGTGGGGTAAAGTCCACTAAATGTCTGGTACGACTGATTTGAACATTTTCATTCACACATATAGTACAGCCCCTCTGGGTAATGACTATAAATGGTCAGGGCAGCAATGTATGTCTGAACTACAGTGCTCTTAAGAAGGTGCACTCCTGGAGCTCCTCTGGTACTCTCCCCACACAGTGATGCTCCTTTGATAGTCACTCTGGGATGATTAATTTATCCATCCATTTTCTGTACCCCCTGGTCATATACAGGGTAGTGGGGGTCCAGAGCCTATCCCAAAAACTACGGGCCCAAGGCTAGGCTGATTTACTGAAATAATCATTTTCCCACCTGAAGACTGTTTGGATGCCTCTATACTGTATGTGTAATTATGTATTTAAATTTAAGAAATGCTACAGTGAATTATTTTCCTAAACTTCCTTCATCAGCCCATAAAGAGTCAGGGGCAGACGGGCATGATCTACTGCCAATTTAGAAACTGCTGCGGATTTTAGATGAAAAAAGCCCAAATTTAATTAAATCTTCAGAGACTGTTAAGCAGTAATGATTGTTCTTCATCACAGGCTGCCTTGCAGGCATGCTGTGCCCCGCGGTGCGTCCCCCTAACCCCGCCCCCGGCGATGAGAGTGTTATCCTCATGGCTAAACAGAAGATAACTCCCATTTAAGGGCTATTCACAACGCCATTGGTAATAAATGGGGCTCTCATGTTGAAGATTTAGATAAGTCTGCATATAAAAAGATCTCCCCCCAGCTGCGATTATTACGGCTTGAAGCGGCCAATCAGGCGACGCCGCGGAGCGGCAAGATAAGGCTCCGTGGCAATTTAGCAAACGATCCTCCACTCCCATCCTTCTGCCAGTCAGAGTATCTGGCACAGGAGGAATCGCTTCATTACCGGCATGTCCCTGGAGCAGGCAGGCAGCCAGTCTTTTTTTGTGTTTTTTGCAACCCTTTCATCAACCTGAGATGGTAATTGGGGCTGTCATTCTTAACCATGAGTTCGTGCCCATCCTCTGCGGTGGACAGGCGGTGATGACATCACCAAGCATTTTGTACACTCATCTGGTACGCATTTAATGAAGCACATTTAGGAAAATTATGATGTGTATGTATGCAAATTTTATGAATTTGAAAAAAAAAAACAAATACAGTGATTACGTATGTTTTATTAGCAAATGTAGTAAAATTATAATGCAATACATCGTTCAGCGTGGGATTTACCATTCTCCAGTACTTTCCAAGTCTTATAATAGATAATAACAAGATTTTGCAATGCTGGTCTGGGGCATCTGTTATATTAATATACTGTAAAAATATTTATATGCTACAGAGTGAGACAGATATTTCAGCATTTTGAGGCACTCCTTTTGGAGGGACAGCGCTATGAACATAATTTGTTAGCTTTATAATATCTCTACTGTATTGTTTTTCCTCAGATACTAAACTGTTAGCTAATTGTTTTTTTGGTTACTGTAAGGAGTATGAAATTTCCATATGAAGCTCTTTAATCCGTGTATCCTAGAGTCTATGGTGACATGTACGCTGAGGTCATAATCAGTTCTTGCCCAGCAGTACATTCCCATTAATTAAGCATAGCTGACATTTAATTTTAATGGACATCTGTGGAGATACCCCCTGATAAACCAGAAGGCTAATGCAAATATTTAATTAAAAATATATATTTTCATGTCATCCTGCCCAGGGTATAGCCCAGCCCCATGTCCTGTGCTGCCCTGGATAGGCTCCAGGCCCCCTGTGACCTCTACCAGGATTAGCGGATAGCAGATGAATATTTTCATGTTCCTATTAATGTCATTTGGTAGATAGACCACTATTATTCAGCGATAATGATGTACTTGCCTTGTTAACCTTCATGGATTGTGCCTGATGTTACAGCAATTTTCACATCTCTAAAATAACACATAGGTGAGGACAGAGGCCGATATCTGCTGGAGTTTGCCAGGCTGTTGTATGATGATGATATTGTGGTGACCTCGAAGGGGGTGTTCTTCGAGCTACGGTCTTACCACACGAGGGGTGCTGACCCATTTCAGAGAGGATTATTACACTGACTCCTGACGGGAGGTTAAGCAGATAGAGCTGCCCTGATCCACTGCGGTAACCTCATCAGCTCAGACCATCAGAGAAAAATATGCAGGGATTATGGGAAATTCATTTCCTGTGCATACCCCTATCCTTTAGAGGGGGTAGAGTTGGAATGTGGTTCAGTGGGTTTGGACACCAGGCCTGTAATTGGTACGTCAGCAAAGTAATCTCACCATTGGGTCCATGAGCAAAGCCCCTAATCCTAATCCATACCGCTGGTCCTATTCATGGTCACAGGGGGTCTGGAACCTGCAGGCACAAGGCAGGGAACCACTTAGGATGGGGCACCAGTCCATCATAGGGCACACTCACACACACCAACCACTCACACCATTCACACCTATGGGCAATTTGGTGACTCCAATTAATTTCAGCATGTTTTTGAACTGTGGGGGGAAACTGGAGTGCCTGGAGATAACCCCACAATGACACAGGGAGAACATGCAAACTCCACACACTTGGAGTCATGGCAGAGACCCAAATCCTGGTCCTAGACGTGTGAAACAACAGTGCTACCCACTGCACCAATGTGCCTCCCTGCTAAATAAATAACATATAAAAGTGCAAATTTATTACTGTTGAAGTCTAGGAAGAACTCTCCTGGCAACTAAAATCACGGGTTGAGCACAGAGATCTGAACATGCGAGTTCGAAATGCTAATAGCGGCATATAGCTGTCTGAAATGAGAGCAATTTTTTCCTGGGCCTACCGCAAGCACTTAAATCCCAACTGCAAATAAAAATGGATTTTAAATGCAGTTTACAGACAAAAGCACTGACAGGGTTGGAGGAACAAGTTGAATGGTAAGATCAGAAAACAGCTGCCAGTTGGAGCAGGGAGGCCCCAGCCCTGCTGGCGTGGGAGATGAGCCGCTTCATGCTGGGGGGCAGTGGGAAGGCTGTAGCTGGTGCTCACTGTTCATTGGCTGAATCTGCAGGCAGCAGGTGTGTAACATTATACCCCGTCTTCTTAATTAAGTCTGATTCAATTTATGAATTAGTGGACTTTAGTGGCTCATCTCCAGATATGTGTATAGAAGCAGTCAATTAGCTATATAACGTATATAATGATATGACCTGATTTAGGCAAAGGAGAGCCAGGTCATGGGGTCACGGCTACTTCCTCTGGTTAAAAAAGTAAATGCAGTGTGAAAATGCAATGGAATCACCTATCCATTGTTCCGTAATAGACATCCATATGAAGGTCATGTTCACGGATAATTCTATGTAGTTCTTCTGTGTCCTTTTTCTGCTTCCTGCCAAGTATTTCCTTTAGCAGCTATAGGCTCATGTATCTGCTGTAGGGTCCAGTTGGCGCTAGTCAACCCATCAGGTGACATATGCGGTGCCATCTTCTGAGGGGACTCTTATTTAGCAAGCAGACTTCAGGCCAGCATGGTGAGGATGGGCTTTAGAAGTGAAGCTTGAGCTCTGCCGCACTGTGATTGATGTCCTCTGCGTCCGGGTGCTGTAGAATATCCAGTGATCTCCATCAGGCGCTTAACCAGGTCCATCTCTCCAGGGTTACACATCATAAAAAACAATTTGAGCAAAGTGCTCTGACAGTGCTAACCGACAGTGCTGCTCGTAAGCACTGTACTCTGTTCTGATCCCGTTTACTCTGATTTACTCTACCAGCCCGCTCCTCTTTCACCAGGAATAAATATTGCAAGGTGAACCATTCTCAGCACAGATATGTCTTGCAGGGTTTCGTGCCACTTGCTCATTTCATGCGAGCTGACATGGTTTTTAACTCTTCCACTAAGCTGCACTTTGAAGGAATCTGTGCTTTGTTTCATGGTAAACAGATATGGGCAAAGGCAGGGTGAGAAACTGTTAATGAAATTAACCATGGGACTCTCCTGCTCAGTCTACGGGGGTGGTGAGGGAACAGAGCCCTCCTGACGCATGACATAACCCCTCAAAGTCTTAGTGTATAGCTAAGACAACCTAAGCGTCTGGTAGTTCACCCCTGAAAGCTGGCATGGTCATCTGGTCTTGAGATGAAGACCCACAACAAAATGGGTAACTGGAAAATTCCATGGAACTGCATGGAAGTAGGCTTCGGTTTATCTTAAATTTCTTTTGGTCTCTTGCAGTGAGCTTTTATAACTTGCTAATCATTATTCACTCCATTATTCAAAAAAATGTGATGCACAAGACTTATTTCACATAGTGTGTGTTTTAAATAAAATTGGCTTCTATTTTATTTTTTGAATGAGGAAAACTGCACACTAGGTTCAATTATGCAGCCTTTATATGATATGAAAATATAAAATTATGATGTTGTTTTGGGTTCGCCTGAGTTCCCCTTGTTTTCTTCTCATATAATTATTAAAAATTCCCGTTTGTATACTACGACATCTGACTTGTAGAATCCCACAGATATGCAGCCAAACAGACACATGCACACGCACACACACACACACACACACACAAGCCCACAGCACCAGGCGAATGATAACATGTTGTGCTTTTTAACCTCCAATGCTGCTGCCGTTCATTTGAAGCTGGATTGCAGTGCCTGACTGCGTGAGTATCAGGCTCAAACACCATGTCTCTATCAGTCCGGGGAAATGAAATTCAGCTGCTTACAGTAATTTCACACCTCAGAGTACAAACTATCTACCAGCAGTCATGTGTCAGTAAAGCCGTTTACTGTGCACCTAAATATTAGTAACTGGAGATCCCATAAATCCAAAAGCACTATGGTGGCCAGTCCAACAGGAGGCATCACTCCGGATCCCTAGGCATTCAATGGGATTCGCCAGGTAACCGTCTGAAAGCAGGGCATAGATGGAGTCAGGAGAGCAGTCAGGGCTTGTAATCTGGAGCAGAGAACCCCAAGGGGCAGGTAGTAGTTAAGGGTCATAAGAGGAAGAGCTGTGAGAAAGGTTACTTCTGCTCCTGAGAATGTGAGATGATAGATACCACTGCACAACCAAGCCAATATCGGCACATGCTCCCTCCTATGAGTGTTGTGCCTAAAATGTGTTGCCCTCTAGACCCTATTTAATACTACAGATACATCCTTTTGCCTAACCCTGTATTTCTGCAGGCTAAGGTCAGGAGAGGATGTTTCACCAGGCTTGTCATCCAATATCACATTATTTGTCTGTGACCATTGGTTAACATTTCAGAGTGGAAAGAGAGCGTGAGTGGATGACCCACTAAGCCAGCTGAGGTGTCTGAGGGATTTTGCAATTCAAATGTGGCCTGCATTGTTATTTGTCAAAGGCTAATTTACATACCCTGCTGTGTGAAGTATGCCTTTACATTTAATGCCATTATTTAGAGCTGTGTAGCTGTGCGATTCAGGAATAATCTTTAGGATAAGTCTTGTGTGTGTGTTTTTTTTTAATTAAAAGAAAAAGTAATTAAATTTGCACAGAGTATAATGTGCAGTGTATGCACTGAGGGAAGTGGTCAAAAGCGATATGGTTGTGTGACTCTGTGTGTTACGTCGTGCTGCACGAGCAAGGAGTGGAGAACCAAACTCTGGCAACGGGAATCCAAAAACGGGGTTTTATTGACTGAGACGGCAGCACAGGACAAACTTCAATGACCGGACTGGGGAATACAGACTCAGACGCGGACTAAATACACAGGACTAGCTGGTATTAACACGAGACATGTGAGAACAATCAGGTAGAAACACGGGGTAATGAGGTGGGCGTGGCACACATGAGGATCGTACGGAGCCGGGCGTGACACTGTGGGTTATCTGAAGGTTGTTAGTTCAAATCCCAGGGTAGTGATTTTTACCGTTGAGCCCCAGAAAAAGACCCTTAACCTACTCCAGCAACTATCTGACCCTGCTTCCTCAATTTTACTTTTGATAAAAACAGCTGCTAAATAAAATCTAAATGTAAATATATTAGAGCTCTTTAAACAGAGCCAGGGGTACCTACTTACATGAACTTGGCAGAGCAGCAGATAAAAAAAGGTTCCTGCATGGTCTTGCAAAGGGAGTTAAACCTTGTTACTATGGTAAAAATACAGCCTTAGGGGAAATGGAGCAAGCGTGGAGCTAAACAGCTATTTTGATATTTATGAAACATTCATACGCAGAGACACACAGTGATACACACGGGATGAGAGCAACAAACCGCTTCACTGTGACATCAGTCAGACCGCATGGTACCCCGCCTCGGTTGTCAATGAAAATGTATAGCAGAGGTGAAGCATCACCCCCTCCAACCGACCCCCCCTCCCTGCACAACAAGAAACCTGCAGAGCATGGAGCCGTCACGGTTCACTGAATCTCCATCCAACGGAAGCATGGGAGTAGCCCTGATTGGTGCCATGCCATCCTCTGGAGAGTGCAATTCCTGTGTGGCGCATCACTTCCTGTTAAGAGTGAGGCACTGATAATTATGATAAGAGAGAAAGGAGAGAATGTCTTTGCTCCTAAGGAGAAATATGGAGGGATTATCCTGCAGAGCTGAAAGTGTGAGTCAGTATTTATCAGAGAAGACGAAGCTCATGGACTTCTCTGGGATTGGGGACATGGAAACATCTGGGTAAAAAAGGAATGGGGATGCATTGTTATGCACAATATTGGACAGGTCTGATCTGGAGAGGGTAGTATTTAAGGTCACACCAAGGGATTCAACAATACCTATAAATAAACCAGCACACAAAAAAACGACAGGATATCCAGCGTACTCGCACTTTGGGGTGGTGTGAACAAGGCCCGCAGTTCCTGAGAGTGAATAACAACATGTCAGGTTTTAATTTGTAGGCCTGCAGGCCGCGAGACGGGGACAGATCCCCTACTCCATCACGGCTCCTAAAGAAACAGCCGCACCGATGTGATGCATGAGGCAGCCGACATCTCGATCATGCTCAAAGCTCGCCTCTCGCAAAAACACCAAAAGCTCCTTCCCGCACCCGGAAATCGCCTGCAAGGGAGAGCCAGGGTGCTACTTCACGCCGTCATTCAAAAAATGCTGCCGCAGCTCAATGTTTACCTCCCCCTCCGCTGACGGCCCTCCTGCGTCGTATATAAATAAACCTGGGTGAGGCATTTCGGAGGACAAAAGGCAAACAAAAGGGAGAGTGTTACGCTGGAAACAATCTGTGTACGACAGAGATGAACGGCAGGTTGCTGTTATGTAATCCTCCCGAGGAGGAGAGGCATAACAAGTGGGGGTGCGGGAGTGGATACGAGCACATGCAACATTCCCCAACTTGGAGAGTTTTTACAGATATCCCCATACGACATTGCTATCGACGGCAGCAGGCAGTTCCACGGCAGACCTTTCTTCGAGGCAGAGCACGTGCGGACCAGGAGAGCCCCTCCGCCCCCCCCCCTTCCCCCCCCCAGT
>JAODJU010000001.1:52382002-52392754 GCA_026776725.1 Gnathonemus echidnorhynchus | reverse complement strand
GGAACAGGGGGGCCCCCCCCCCCCCCCCAAGCTGCTTTGAAGGCAAGGGACTGAATCAGCTGTTTTGGGAGGGAAACAGCACAAAGTCTGTTCCTCCTGAACGAAACCGGAACAGTTGCTCATTGAATTGTCTTGATTTTTTGCTCTGCATATATGGCAGATATATGGCCAATGCAAGAGGCTGCCTGACATATACATTCATTGCTTTAATGATATTCTAACATCAGCCCCTCGTTAATGTTCTTCCGCACTGGGAAACTCTCTTCTCCAGCTCCAGGGAGACGGAGTGGGCGCCTCACACTCGCGGCTCAGCTCTCGCTTCCGGAAAGCTTTGAATAACACTTTTAATTTATTATTCTACTTCACCCCTCCCTTTTAAAAGAAGGAGCTATATTTACATGATATGCGGCTGCAAAGCCGATGGCGCTTATAAACTCTACGGCAGCCCTTCTCATTTAGGTTACCGGCCCTCTACACCCACATGTATGTTGCATAAACATGCTAATTTTGCCAGTTTCATTTCGTAAAAGCATTCTCTGCATTCACTGTTATGTCTTCACCTTGTGAAGCCGTGCAAACCGAGTTGTACAGTAAAGTCCAAATGACATTATCTAAATAACAAATGAGTGAGCCTCACTTGCTTAAATAATCCCCGACTTAAGCACAGATGTTGAAGCTGCTTCCTGCTGGAGGTACTGACCAAATCCTTCCGCTCCGATGGGGTCGTCTCCGTCTGGCTAGAGTAACGATATTGACATTTCAGAACCGTTAATCAAAAGTCTGCTCTGTCTGAGAATTGGGGAAGACATGATTTAAGTGCAATTGCTAATCTGTTTTCTGGGAGCTGGTCTCAGTTTGACTGGTATCGACACCGGTGGAACAAATTGTTCTGGTGGTTTGGTTTGCAGTTAAACTTGTGTTTCTCCTGGTTAAAATTATTTTAAAAATCAATATGTTTGTGGTCTGTGGGGATTGGGGCCCGATACCTGCTGGTCATGCTGGCTGGCTGTCAATCTGTCTACCCTCCGATATAAACATGTGGGCTGGGCCGTGATTCTCTGCAGGAGAAGGTGGTGTGGTGTCAGCTGGATTCAGCCACACTGCTCTCCCTCCTGCTCTGCTGGACTATGCTGTAGATGATAATAGATGATAACTGCAGTGTTTATGATTGCTTTTTGGCCCAGAGGCGAAAGCACTTTTCCATGAACTTAACATCATCGCTGATTTCCAGATATCCATAGTCAGATTCAGGATGAACTGCCTCTAAATGTCTCAGCCACAGCAAAGCTGAAAGGAGTTGCTGCACATTTAAAATAAATGAAACAATTTTGGTTTAAAATTTCAGTGCACTCATGTATAATGCATTATAGATACCTTCATAATACATCATAATGCATTCATAAAGTATTTTAAACATGGCTATAACTATTTATAAAAAGGCATAACACACTATAACTATGTTTATTATGCATTATGAATACTCTATGATGCCGTCATCTATAATGCGCTATAAATACCTTCACATTGTATTATGATGGCTTATACTGACCATTCTAATGCATTAAAATTTTTTTTAAAAAGATTAGTATGGTGGTTTGATTTGGTCCCAACATTTCTGGCCATTGTGTATTTCTATTTGTTTATTGTAATGGATAGAGTCTTGTGCTATTTAACTGTCAGTGAGCTTAGAAAAATAAAAATGCAAAGAAAAGGCATAAGCTGGAGAGTACCAGTTAAAATAATGATAAATAAATGGTAAATTTGAAATAACAGTGTTTGTAGGGTATACACAAGACAGAAACACGGAAACCCAAATGCCGAGAAGGGAACAGTGAAACTTGTTTTGATGATAGTCTTGATGGGGAGTGCAGAGAGATTGAATGCCGAGTGATCAGTCCTATAAAGATGGAATATGAAAGATAAGTAAACAGGGCAGGTGTGAGACAATAAGGTAGAGTGGAACCAGGAACTGAAAGGAAACAGAGTGTTGGGAGAACATGGAAGACGAAGTGTATGCACCCAGTATGCTGTATGAGATGGTAATACTTCTCACTGAGGTGCAGCACCAGTAAAGCTTAAAGACAGAAGATCACAGGTGTAATCACTGATGGTGATCCACCAATAGCCTCCTCTCCTCCATGTACAGGGTGGAGGAGCTGGCCTGGAGGAATGCTGATGGCAGTCTGTCACCAAGTTGGGGTCAAGGATGTCAGTGGCAGGATCCTTGGATTGTTCCTCTGAGCCATACCCTTCCCAGTCCACAGGATATTGGTGATGTGCTCACCGGTGGAAGGAATTGTGCAGGGCTTGGAAGGTGTTGTTGATTGTAGGAAAGATTGAAAGAGAGATATTTAGATGAGTACAGAAGGCCTGGAACACGGGCGAAGTGAATTGAGTCTCCCAATCTGCAACAATATCCTCAGGCACACTATAGTACCCAAAGACCCACAAATACAGAAGCCCGGCCATTTCCCAAATAAGAGACAGTTTGGGCAAAGCTATCATGTGACACAGTTTAGAATAACACTCAACTATGGTCATGATCACAGTATTACCCTGAGATTTTGGTAGATCGGTGATAAAATGTAGAGAGATGTGAGACCTTGCTGTGCACGAGTGGGACAAGAGGCCACGGATTCTTCCACATCCTTGCTCCAAGTTAACCATCAGTATCTATGTTATAATGGGCATGCAGTGGTGGATATGCCCAGATCCTGGTGCCAAGGATGGAGTGTAGAATGTTTGTTCTAATCAAGGACGGCACATATGTCTTGTCTTGGGGGCATGACTTAAGAGGTGGCTCTTGCTGTTGAGCTACAGGGTGGGAGTCTTCAAGATCCCAGGACAGTAGTGTTAGAAAAAGAAAGGGTGACAACATGGGTGAACTGGTCTCAGATGGGTCGAATTGACAGGACAGGGCATTAGCCTTTGATCCCAGGATGTAAGAAAAAGTGAAGTTGAACCATGTAAAGTAAAGTGGCCACCAGCCCCGAAGGGCATTGAGACCCTTGGCAGACATTAGGTACACCAGATTATGGTGATCCATGAGCACTTGGAAAGCCTTGGCTGCACCCTCCACTCTTCAAAGGCCAATTTTATGGTCAGATATTCCTGGCTGTTCACATCATAGTTGCACTCCACGGCCGTCAGCTTTTTAGAGAAGAATGCATGGTGTACATCCGCTTAGGCTGGATATGCAGAGGACTGTCCCCACGTCCACCTCTCAAGCATCTGCTTCGACGATGAAGGCACATGTTTGATCTGGTTGTTTGAGGATAAAAGCTGAGCAGAAGACTATCTGAAGGTAGTGGAAGGCAGCTGTGGTTCCTGGGGTCCAATAGAGATTCTTGGTCCTGGTCCAGAGCACCGAAGTCAGAGGGACTGCCACAGAACAAAACCCATGGATGAAATGTTTTTTGAAGTTTGACAAGCCTGGAAGTGTTGGAGGTCCTTCAAGGTCTGAGGAAAAGGCTAATCCTGTACTGCTTGCACCTTGTCCTCAGACATCGCCACACTGCCCGGATGAATGATGAATGAGCCCAGGAATTTGATGGTTATTCAGTGGAATTCACACTTCTCACTAAGAAACGATGTTCCTGTAATCGTTAAAGGACTTCTGGTACTTGGTAAATGTATTGTTCAAGGGTAGAAGAGTACATCAAGATATCACCAATGTACACAATCACAAACCTATTTAGCATGTTAGAGAAAAATCTCATTAATGAAAGACTGGAAGACTGAAGGGCTGTTGGCTAATATATAAGGCATCATGAGATATTCAAGTGAACCGGTACTTGTGATGAATGCAGTGTTCCATTTGTCGCCTTGGTGAATATGAATTAGTCTGTAGGCACTGCGGAGGTCTAGCTTTGTGAATACGGAAGCTGACTTAAGCTGCTCTAATGAGGAGGGAATCAAGGGAAATGGGTCTTCTTCTTTTAACAGTAATAGCATTGTGGGGACTGTTGGTCAATGCAGGGTTGAAGTCCTCCATCCTTCACAATGAAGAACCCAGAAAGGTAATTGAGAAGGCTGGATAATACCTTGTTTCAGTGACTCCATTATGTAGGTGGATACATCCTCTGGTCTGCATAAGGAGAACAGATGACCCTTAGGCAGAGGTGCCTCCTCAATGAGGTCAACTGCATAACCTGAGGTCCAGGGGGGGGATTTGACTTTACTTAAGACCTGTGCGTAGTCAGTATAGTCTGAGGGAAAAACTGAGGTGGTTTTTGGTAGTGGACTCTCTACAAACGAGATCCTGGAGGGCAAAACCAGGCACCAGGAATATTCAAGCCGAGGTTCAGGATGCAATTTTCCCTTGTTCCCATTCCTTGTTGACGTTCTGGAGTGTGAGCCATGGGTAGCTGAAGATAAGCGGATCACAGACAGATTGGACTACCAACAGCTTTTGGTTTATCGAACTCTCATGGTTAGATGTAGCAGAATAGTCTGCTTGGTCTCAAGACTGCTGGCCAGAGGAGATCCCTTCTCAACCTGAACTAAGAGGGGAGGTGAAACCAGCTTGAGGGTTGTAGCATGTAGTTGAACAAAAGTCTACATCTACAAAATTACTGGCTGCACCAGTGTCCAGATAGGTAAAGCTACAAATTATAACTCCACCACAGGTAAGTAGGACCAGGACTGTGACTTGTTTAGCTGTAATGTTCAGAAGGGAAGAAGCGTCTATCTTAACAGTTTGGTTGCGGTTCAAGGGTGGGCAAACAAGTCAGGTGCCAAGGATGTGACTGGCTTCATTGTCACTGTTTCTCTTCTGAAAAGAGAGGAATGCATCCCAGTTGCATGGGTTTGGGTATTGACATCACAGATGGGGCAGACATTTGGTCTGGCATGGTGCCTGCAATCGCAAATGATATTACCCAGGGTAACAGAAATTTGTACTCCTCAAAAGTTTTCGCCTCTCCTCTGCATGCAGTTTCTACCTGTAACTTGGAATGTAGATTCCTTTGATAGGTGATTTGCAGGCAGGAAGATGGGTAACCCAGTCCAGCAGCCAGGATCCAGACCTCCAGTGCAAAGTCCGTCGCTGTCCGCTTAGTTCAAATAAGCAGTCTCCAGGGTTGTGCCTGATGGCTGGATGATTGAACAAAGTGCACTCAATCTGCATGTAGGGTGACCAGATAATCCATGTCAGGGAGGACACTCTGAGCTAGGACAGGATTTGTAAACTACCATTTCAATTAAAAGGACCTGGATTTCATTTGAGCACTGAGTTCTTACTGTGTGCTAATTGGTCAGTCTCCTATAATCGTGCATGTGTCACTAATGCTAATTAGCCGAGCACAGGAGCCTTTCAGTTTGAAATTAGTTTGTAAAACCCAAAGTAGCTCAAAGTGTCCTCCCTGACATGGATAATTATCTGGTCACCCTATCTGCATGTGATAGATACAGGTCTGGATGGTAGGCAATAGGCAGCCCACACTGCATACAGTAGGAAAGCCCCGACACTAATATTAATGACAGACAGAAATGCCAGGAGCAGTGCATGCCAGGTGACTGGCAGAGAGGCACGGCAGCGGTGCTTCCAAGCTGTGGCCCATTGCTCATGCAGCAGGTCAAGCATCTCTGCTGGGACTATTTTCATGGTGAAGCATTATGTTAGACAGAATCACAGAGATCCAAAGAGAGAAGGAAGGTTGATTCAGAGAAGAGGCAAACAGATGTAAGAATCAATAGGCTTTACTCCTCGTCTTGTGCAGAGGGATCAAATGCTGGGGGTATCAGTCCTACAAGTAGGCAGAACAAGGAATGTAAGTATATGGGGCAGGTCCAAGGGCAATGATGGAGAGAGGAACCAGGAACTGAAAGCAATCATGAGAACACAGAAGGTATGCTGGGTGAGACGGCAATACTTTGCACTGAGGGGCAGGTATAATCACTTATGGCAATTGCTGCATGAGGTTCATGACAGTACAGTGATCCCCTGCCTATCGAGGAAGTTACGTTCCAGACCCATTAGCGATAAGTGAAAATCCGCAATATAAAGACCATATAAATAAACATAGTTTTTATAGTTTAAGCCTTAAAATACCGCTCCCACATGCTTTAAACACATGTAAATTTATTAAAACACACTTTGTAAACACATATGATATGTGGATGTTGGGCTAAGGATATGAGTAACATAATAATAATATATGTAATGTATATGTATAAATATACACACATTGCAGAGAACTGTGACGCGTCGGGGAAAAATCTGAGCTATAGCGGGGATCACGGTATACTGAATGGATATACTGAATGGAACTCCATCTGTTTGTGGTCCCTGTGGGTGATTTGTATTGCACAGTTCAATATATTATAATGTACTTTTAAATCATTAGTTTGCTGTCAACCAACGTTAGGTAGGCCCAAAATGTATTGTTCCTATGCAACTGTAGCAAAGTGAAGTATGGATCAGTTTGTGTCTCTATTGGCTCACCTCAGCCCGGGGTGGGGTTTAGTGTCTAATATAAAGGGAGTGTTGGGGTATGAATGGCGCTCAAGCTGTTCTCGGTGCCGGCTGTGGAGGCGGCAGCAGTTGGGTGAGCGTGCAGTGTGGTCAAATGGCGCATTCTCTAGTACTGTCCCTCAGAAATTGACGTGGTGTATGCTAGGGGTTCGGCAGGAAGAGTAGTACACACGTGCGGTAAGCTCTTTTTAGTAAAGATCGCCCTGCAATTACAAAATTACCAGCATTAAGCAGTTCGTTTCCTTGTAGTTAGAGAGATGGTGAAGGCAGCTCCAGTGTTCTTATAGTCATCCATGCCTGCGGGAGGTAAACTGGATATTAGCAGGATTTATTCACCGTTTAGTGCGACCCGTAATCACTAATATATTACAGGTTTACTAGTGGAAGTTGACATCGCTGCTGTTTTGTAGGGTAGCCCAGCGCGGATCAGCAGGACCCGGATATTCATTGCGTTGTGCCCGGTCCGTTTTTGACCTACATGTGTGCAGCCAATAGGCTGCTTAAAGTTTATTTTCTTTATTTTGGATTTATCTGGATTGATTTATTGTTACTGAATGGAGTGATTTCATTTGTAAATTTTCATTTCTGTGATGTTGCATTTACTCTGGTTTGCTTATTTAGTTATTTTGTTGGATGTCTTTTTTATTTTTTATTTTTATTTTGTACGGAGCAGTAAGGGACGCTAAGGTGCAGGGAAATGTACTATTGTTTTAACCCTGTGTCTTGTCTTCTTGCTTGTGTTTCAGGGCTAGTAGTCTAGAGCTGCAAGAGTACAGTCCTCCCTACTGGTGGTGGTGAATTTCACTTGTATGCATGTGCAGTCCAGATCACTGACATTAGCCCACTGAGCACGTGTGTGCTTGTCTGTGTGTGTGTGATCACCAGAGTGTTTACGGAGGTCCTGCCTGTGGTGAGTCCCTTGTCCATCTGTCAGTCCATGCCTTTTACCTTGTTTCGTTCATAACATTGGTGCTTCGGCTTGATGGTTTCTATATATTGTGTTTAGCGTGGAATTACTATTCTCCTTTAAATGTAATAAAATAATTTTTAGCAATTCACGTCTCTGGCCCCCTTCGGTTGACTGGACCTGTGTGCTTGTGCACTAGTTATGAGACTGGGTAATATAGTATTTCCCTGGGGGAAACTTCCCCCGGAGTGGTGTAGTTGGCTATCCATTGGGTCAGGAATCGCTCCGCCACAAAACCATTAAATGTGTATAAACCCCTTCTAAATGAAATGATTGACATTTACAAATCAGGTTTGACACTGTAGTGTGCAGAGTTGTCAGGATGTGTCATAATGACATGGAGTTTCAGATATATTCCAAATGGTCTTCTTCCCTCGCTTTAAGACCGCACATGGTATCACACAAATAGCTCTAGATGTCCACCTGTGGTCCGCAGTTCATACCTTGTACTTACAATCTAACGTGGACAAGACCTGCACAAGCAGTAGTGTGATGTCAGCATGAACAGAGAGAAAGAGAGAATGAGGGAGGGAGCCAAGCAATGGTGACAGCTATCGACCAGGGTGGAGTCCAGAATCTACGCTGCACTCTGCTGGCTTGAGGGAGGCTTAATTGCTATAATTACAGGAATGAGATTTATGGTGGCATGCTACATGCATTATTATTCAAAATATTTGCAGTAATGTAATAAGTAAATCGATCTTGATTTAGAGATTTTGCAATAGATGCTTAGTGTTTGGTGAGACACCAGTTTCTCTCATTTATATTTGATTGGTTTATGGTGTTTAATAAGCACTCCAGAGAAAATGTCAGTATAATAGAGAAAATGTCTACATTCACTTATGTGTTTTAGTGGAAACTGTGAGCTTTTAAGGAAACAAACTCTACAGATCTTCACCAAGCATGTGAATGAATGTACCTGGTCATGAAGAAAAGCCAGAACAGCCTGGTCTTTATGTCCCACCTCCTCCTCCTCCTGTCTTCTTACTAATATAGTAGAAGATACGGATCCACACAAAGCATGGCAGGCTAACATGCAGTGAGGCAGGTCTGGGTTGTCTGAACACCAGAAAAATACCTTCAGAAGAGACCGGAATATTGTTTTTGGAAGATTGTTGAAAGTTGCATACCACCAGTGGATTAAGCAACACTTTGTTTTAATATTTCTTTTTGGTCACCTTGTAGAGAGCAAACAAAAACAATGAAATAAGTTTATAAGAAGAGGAGGTATAGAGAGACACCCTCTGGGCACCAGCTAAGTTGTGTTATCCATCAGGACAGATATTCAGGGAATCGAAGTTTGCCCTGTGAAAAAGTGACAGTTCTGGGTTGTTGTGCCTTTATTTATCAGCCAGGGGAGCCTCTTGTGCTCCATTTTGACTTTTTTTTCTTTGTTTTCTTCCCAGGAGACTATCACTCTCCCCCTCCAGTTAACACTTAAACGCATGTTTACCGCGACACACTTACATACACCCAGGAAATGCTGTGTGTGGAGCCTGCAAACCGCGCCTGTCTGAGTCCACCACATGAGGTGTGAACAAGCTATTTTCTGGTTGAACAGGGGCCTCATGCAACCCTGCCTGAAATGCCCGGCTCCCTGGCTGTACAGGGGCCCTCAGGACCCCGCTTGCAATGCCTGGCTCCCTGGCTGTATGGGGGACCCATGTGACTCTGCTTGTAATGCCCGGCTCCCTGGCCGTACGGGGCTGCATTCTTGCTTAACTGGCACCCCAACTTCCTGAATGGCGTCTCTCTGTGTATCATGAAGATCACAAACAGTAATGAATCGCTTTACTCTTTGTCTCCTTCCACAAGGACACTACTGCATTTCCGCACTGCTGGTAGCGGCAGTAGCCTGACCGCACGTTTCCAAGCTGGGAGAAACTTATAATGCCAAGTGGAAGAAGGGGAAGAGCTTAAGGGAGCAATGTAAAATATAAAACCCTACAATGTAATGCATGACTGATGTGCAAAACTAATACCGATTATCTTGTGTAATAAAGAAAGTGTGGGTGTGTTGTGTGGCTCAGTGGGTTAGGACTGTGCCTGTGATCAAAAGGTTACCAGTTTAAATCCCAGGGTCAGCATTGTGATTTCACCATTGGGCCTCTGAGTAGGGCCCCTAATCCCAATTGCTCCAGGGACCAGCTGCCCCTGCTTTCATGAAGTTTATGCTGCTTTGAAAATAAGATGAATAAATAAAGTATAAATGACTGATTACACTGATGTTGTAAAATAGTAATCCTGTAATCTCATGCGTGTCCAGAGTATACTAATCGTGTTGTAGTGAGCAGCCTGTCATTTTGTTGGCTTATGAGTGGGAGACTTTCTGCTTCTCATATTTGCATGGGACCTACAGACACCAAAATTAAACTCTGTGAAAATCAGCTATATTTCCATTCTAGCAGCTTGCAGATCTGTGTGTTTAACACCTCCTATCCGGAGCTTTATGCTGAAGTCAGGCTCCTCTCCACTATATTCAGCTACAATTCTCACATTTTTCTGAGGACCCCTCTACAGATCATGTAAAAATTTTCAGTTACATTCATAAAGTGTGATTCATATTTGGGGAAACAAGACAAAAACATGAACTACATCATTTTTTCCTGTGTACTCCTGCTACAGCTAACTGGCTGAGGGGTGATTTCTCACGCCAGGGGCCCACAGTAACATGCTGCTCCTCTCACTCCCCACACACACCTAGGGGAGTGATTATCTATACCTGGGCTATTCAAGGTCCTCAGGGGCTGAGCACTGCTGATTCTCCTGCCTTCCTTTACCTGTGAGCCAGGTGTGAAGCCTGGTCAATCAGAATCAGTAATAATTAAACTAACTACCTAGGAAAAATGTAAACAAAGCCTGGATTTGGAATCGAGGGCCAGATTTGAATAGGGGGATCTATACAGTGATTTCAATCACATGCTTGAGAAATGTAGTAGAAAAACAGATTCTGGTCTCCTAGCAGTCTGTGCAGCAATGACATAAGGAGCTAAAGAGTGGTATAATCACTATTTAGTCATGCAGCTCTGAAGGGTAATTATGTTTTCACCTGGGGACTGGATCTACTCCCAGTCACATGGGGGAGGGGGTAGGCAGAGACCTTGGGCCCAAAGTCCCTCTGTGCCTATAAGAACTCCCCACCTGTCCTGCTCATCCAGTGCTGCCTTCCTGACCTGAGCTCCACCCAGTCCCATGGGGAATCCCTCACCCCCCCCTTTTGGCAGAGATCTCAGAGTAGAACTGGGACATTTTAAACAGCTCAGCAGTCCAGCAGCAGGGGAGGTTGCGGGGGGGGGGGGGGGGGGGGGTG
>JAODJU010000001.1:52367023-52381902 GCA_026776725.1 Gnathonemus echidnorhynchus | reverse complement strand
CTGTGCTGTTCCTCCCCCAGCCTCCCCTGGGACTGCTAATTTTATGTAAATAATGGAGTTTAATTCGCATATGACAGATGGCAATGTTGACATTGTTGCTGGTTGAGGACAGAACGCGGGAGCTGGGGGAGAGTAATGGTGACTGACAGATATGATGCAGATGTAAACACACACACACACACACACACGGGGAGGAGGCGTTGACAGTGTGACCTCCACTCTGTCACCTTAACTGCTCCCGGTTTCCGGGGGTTAATAGGTGTCCTGCAGTCAATAACCTGAAGCAGTCCTCCCATTACCAGGCAGCGAAATGCAGCGGGCGCCTCCAACCTAGTTCAGCCTGACAACCGCGTAATGGTGGTGATCTCCTCCCCTCCCATGCTGTTTGAGCGCAGCTCAGCTTCTCTCCAGCCTTCGGATTTCAGTGGACACCCCAGAGACTGACGCATGGTGACTTTTCTGGATCCTGATCTGGGTGACTATCACCATGTTTACCTGTGTGCCCAATAAACTGCTGGAATCTGGGAGACTGGCTGATTTAGACTCTAAACACTGCACCAGTGTGTTAAAATCAGCCTTTATTTTGCACGTTTTACTCTTGTAGAGGAAAAGGCATGATTCACAGCTACTGTTCAGTCGGTAATTAAATAAGCATATCTCATGAAGAGAGACTGAATGCACTTCACAGCTGTCAGGGGCTGCAAACTGGCTTTGACAATCATTGAATCACACGCTAACTTTTTTGCTGTTAATAAAATTATTTACTAGTCGTTTTCACGTTAAAAAGCCAGTCTATTGTAAAACCATGAAGAACACAGGACAACACTGAATTGCACAGAAAGCAGTAAAAATGGTTTATTTATTAAATATACATCTATTTACAATATTCCTGTACAATTATAGCCATACAAAACAAGCTCAAAAATAACTGAATTGTCAGTTTTAATAAAAAGTAATAAACTGTGGTCTGAGAGGTCTGTACTACATGTTTACAGCATATAATGCACTTCAAAATAACGCCCAGGTAAGACGTCTCTCAGTGTTAATCCGAGGCCCTGGATATGTAGAACATTAGCGGAATAGCGCCGATCACCACTGTAATGAAGCCACACTCCATGGGTCAGGGTCTAAAATGGCTGCTTCCATCTCTGCTTCATTATTAGGCCTGATTGTTGGCTTGTTGCTTGTGTAGCCCTCCCTCAGCTTCAGAGCTGGCTAACGTGGCTGCTTCGCATGTGTTGCCAAGAAAAAAGGAGGAAGTGACATCAGGGTTCAGTGGAAACGGCCATCTACAAGCCACAGTGTCGCCCATACGACTGTTGAAACCAAGGAGGATATACCGTTCTGGAAGGTCATCTGAGCACTTCACCTTTGACCTCATTTACCATCCTTTGTGAGATGACCCTTACAGCACGTCACATGAGAAATAACTACACCATAAATGTCCATATTCAAAACATGACAACAATAATCTCCTTAAGTGGAACAGGAGGCTTGAACTGTGTTATTCCAGTTCATTCTGAATTTCCAATGGAGACAGCTGCTCTTTTTAAATGCAATATAAAGGTGTACCTCTTAGTTAATACTTTAAGCTAACCATTATTTATAATTTTCCACCCAGGAGGCAGGACCCCCACCACTCACATCCTACAGACTCCAGCTAAGTTTGTCCACCTGCCGGGTTCACAGAAATTATTTTTTGTTATTTTGTTGTTTGTTAGTATTTATTTGTATGGCAGATGCTATTACCCAGAGTGCAGCAGCATTTTTCGAAATCTAGCTATTTATAAAGCCGTGCATTTTACTGCCATAATTCCAGTTTTGTTTTTTGTTTAAGGGTGAATATGGATCGCTCACTTTGGTGAATTCCGTAGTCCCTAAAACTTTGCCTTTGTAAAGTAGTTTTTACAGATGGTTATATGCATTACAACCAAATATACATATTTATTTATTTTTTCTTAAATGTTTTCAGGTAGAGGGCTTCATCTACACAAATAATACAAAAAAAATTTTTGAACGCATGACCAGAATGGAGTTGCGTGTAAATATGGAGAATAAACATGGCAGCATCAGGGCTGAGAATAGCTAAAAACGAAACTGACATTTTCATGTAAATCATTCTGAAATGGTGAAAATGGATTTTGATGCATGTTAATATCAGACCTCAGACAATTTTTTTTTTCTTCATTACATAATCAGTTTCAAGCCATAATACGTATAGTCATAAACATCACCATAGCGACCCAATCTGTGTCAGGGTGTGCGGATTGCAGAGAGGTGATCTCCCTGAACGAACCCCATCTGTCTTTCCACTTCCCAGGGTCGCAGGGAGCCAGATCCTGCACTGGACTGCAGGCAGTGTGAGCATTTCTGAAGATCATATCTTTGGACTGTGGGAGGAACCAGGAAAAGCGTGCAGGGCTGGATGCCAGTGCATCCTATTGGAAACTGTACCATAATCACATGACTCTTTTTGCCACTCCTCCCTTCCCTGTCCTGTTCGATATGGAAAGTAACATTTCATTTCATTGTGAGCCCCCATTAGGCTAATTCTGTCTCCCCCAACCCCGTGATTCCGCATCACCAATCGATGGCCCCTGGGATATAACACCCTGGGTCATTCACCCTCAGGACAGCACGGCTTACCTCACCATGGCTTGTGTATGAGTTGCATTGCCGTGCGTGTGCTCAGTGCTCGGGGCTCGCCCAACGCCGCGGTGCGTCCGTGAGAGGTGTAGTGCCGCCGGGTGTGTCTGAGGTGCATCATCAGCCATCCAGACACGCCCCCAGCCAATCATAGTCACCTGACTTATAAACAGGGCAGAAAGCATTGGATACCCAGACACACAGCAACATGAAAGACTGTGTAACTACAGACTCAGGTTGCAAAGTACAGTGTCAGCCTGTTCCGCAAATAAACACATACACATTTGGGGCTTCATTACTGCAGCTTGTGGATTAACCTATCTGGAGGCCCCCGACTGACATCAGCATGGACAGTCAGATGCTGCTGATTTAACTAACCACTCCATTTTTCCCAAGGTACAACCCGGGATGGTCTTGGCATCAATTTGGCCCTGGCTGTGTGGGCTGCATGTCTGAGTGGCCCCACCCTCTCTGTATACAATCACGTTCAGCCCTCCGGTTGGCCTGCCTCTGATCTCCTCGATTGCTTCATTCATTCTCACTCCATCCATCCGTTGTCCAAGAAACGTAGCAAACCGATATTTTAACGAAAATGCAATGGAACGACGGTATACACTGGGCAGCGACTCACAGGTGACGTTTATTACAGGTAAACAAGGCTAGGGCACAAATAAAAAAGGAGAAAAGCGACAATAAAAAACAAAGTTAAAAAAGTGAAGTGTACAGAGGGAAGGCCACAGCAGTGCAGGCTGACAGGGGAGCGGGGGGAGTTCAGATGGCAGAGGTGGGGGTCTCCAGCTGCAGCAACACCACGCAGAGGCTTTGGCAGGTACTGCATGTGCCGGAGGTCCACAGCTAGACTGCTGCTTCCTCCCCCTCATAACATGGCTGGAGTCTTCAGGCAGAATAGCACCCCCTGTGTTAGATGGAGGGTTTGCGCTGATTCCAGGTAAATGGGGGTTTGACGGTTGTGAGTACAGAGTGGAGTCCTCCGGTCTCTGCCTTTTATAATGCCTCTTTTCCGAAGCGTCTTGACTCCAGGGCTTCAGGGGACCGTCTGTCAAGTGCTGTAGTGACCGCATTTTCCGGCGCGAAGAGATGCGTCCGTGAGGCCGCCAGTCAGACAGGGGCACTCGAAGCCACGCGAGGGCCCCACTTTTCCAAACCAGAGCAGCTTTGACCCTGTGTCCAGACAGCAAGCAGCACATGACCCAGGGCTCCTTCGAGTCAGACAAGTGTCCAGGGAGCTGTGGAACAGGAAACTGTGTCCAAGGCACCATCGCAGCGTCATGTCATCCTGCTGTCCGCCTCCAAACACCCAGGACGGACCATGCCTCCTGGACTCAGAATGTTGTTTTGCCACATGCAGCGCCCTTGATTAATTGAGGCTTGCTGCAGATTTTTTTTCAAATTAATTTTTTCATCAAACTGGTGTTTATGACGGTTTGGTAATCCTGCCCCCCCCCCCCCCCACGACCTTTTTATCACAATATCACTTTCATTCAGCTGACAAAATAGCTTTCAGTGCCATACTTTAGGAGAGTGACACCTTTGGAACAGTCAGTGGGGTGATTTCCCAGAATCTCCAGGGAAAGAGTTCCCTTCTCCAGTCACTCCGGATGCCTGGACATGTGGGCAGGTGGCTGGCACGGGCGGGAGGGCTTGGGCAGTTTGGGAAGGGCAAAGAGCAGCGTCAGATGTAATACTCCTTGCGGCTGTCCCGCACTGCACTGTGCAGGCTCAGGTCTGGGCGGTACACCGGCTCCAGGCCCCGCCTCTGCTCCAGGCCCCGCCTCTGCTCCAGGCACCACCTCTGCTCCAGGTCCCGACTCTGCTCCAGGCCCCGCCTCTGCTCCAGGCCCCGCCTCTGCTCCAGGTCCCGACTCTGCTCCAGGCCCCGCCTCTGCTCCAGGCCCCGCCTCTCCTCCAGATCCCGACTCTGTTCCTTCTCCTTGAGGCCGGTGGCCCGCTGTGCCTGCCGGTGCTGGTACAGGAAGCGGCTCATGGCTACCACCACGCACAGAGTGATGAAGACCACGGCTGCAATCACCCCTGGCGACAACAATAGCAGTTTCCACTCACTTGTTATGGGTCCGTTTTATTAATTGGTTCGTGCCAGTAGGCCAGTGTGGGCAATATAATCAAAAACCTATTCGAAATCTGTATTTCAGTTGGTTTTTATAAACAGAGTTGTGAAGGTACGGATACTGAGTAAGTGTGTTTACCTCCAATCACTGCCGAGTCCCTCTGCACTGCGTTGGCGAGGGGCTCTCTGCCTCTGTCAACCTTCTCAGAGTCTAACCCCAGAAAACAAGACAGGAAGTGTATGAGCAGCTCTAGAATTCATAGTCAGGCACTCAGTCAGGCATGTATGATGAAATGACAGCATCCATGGGGAATTTGTTTCAAACCTGAACCTGGCCCTCATGTAGACATTGATTAACAAACACATTTACATTTTTATCTATTTAGCAGATGCTTTTATCTAAAGTGACATACATTTTGAGAAAGCAGGATCAGCCAATTCCTGGAGCAATTGGGGGTTAAGGAAGTTGCGCAGGGGCTCAATGGTGACATGATTCTGCCGGTTCTGGGATTTAAGCCAGCAACCTTTTTATCACAGGCACAGCATCCTAACCCACTTAACCACACACTGCCCCCAAACACTCTTGAATAATTGCTGTACTCCTGTGTTTCCGAATCCGGTCCTCACGAGCTCCCAGACAGTTCACATTTTTGCTCTCTCCCAGCTCCCACTGCTGTACTCAACATGGATAATGACATCATGACACATGATAAGGGGTGAAGGGGGAGTCAGCTTTGTGTCTGAAACGTGTCTCTGGGGCATCACCGTCGACAGGACAGACCTGAGAGGGAGTGTGACGTGGTCCTATCTGCCTGCAAGCCGCAGCTGGCCTCCTCCAAACGGCCCCGCACGCTGACCAATGAGCTGCCGCGGTTCAGCAGGGCTGCCTTCAGGGGCGCCACGTGATTGAACTGAACTGATGACAGGCAGCCGACAAATCCCCTGGATGCGGCCTGCTGCACTTCCTCGTCCATGCCTATGCTTCCTGTGGAGGGACAGGCGTCAGGCTGGCAAAGTCTAGCCTGTTGGCATCGCCAACATACTACAATCCATGTTTTGAATGGCTTTGCACCGGGGGTTTATAAAACAGATAGGAAGCTCGTGGGAGCATAAAATCACACCTGTCTCCAAGAATGGAGAAACCCGTAGAGAGATTATGTATCATTTAATCGCTCAGCAGGTACTTGTCATGTGTCACTGTTATTTCACTTTTTGCCAAATAGCTTTAACGGGCCGTGTTTCCACATGGAGTGTGATCGATCTATAATTCTACTGTTATTTGCATACATGACAAACATATTAATAACCAGAGAGACTCATATGCCATCAGCTCCCTGAAGTGGAGACAGGGTCCCTACTCAGTGTTAATGAGCTCAGTATAGTAACGTGAGGCAGATGTCCTCGTACCTTTTCACAGCTTTTTCACCAGATTCTCTTACCTGCCACTCTTCCCAAAGTCAGAGCCCTGATCGTATTCAGATCCGTGTCACGGGACAAGGTGTATTTTTGGTTTGTTTCCTTGTCCATCTGCAGAGGAAATAAGATGAAACATGTAAATGAATATTTCAATGAAAACATGTATAGATGTACACTCAAGAATGTCACACACCTTTTTTTGCATGTGGAGGTGAGTTAACAGACTACAAGTGGGTACCGACCTTGTCCAGCCAGAATGAACTAGCTGGCACAGGGTGGCGTTCACTAGTAACAGCTTGCCGTTGTGTCTGGACTTGGGACTGCCTCCAGTCTCATGCTGTAACAGTTGGTCACAAAGCTACTGTATTTGGATTGCCGCTAGGAGCCTGATAATCCACACCGACTCAAAGGGATCTGATAATCCACACCGACTCAAAGGGATCTGATAATTCACACCCACTCAAAGGGATCTGATAATCCACACCCACTCAAAGGGATCTGATAATCCACACCCACTCAAAGGGATCTGACAATCCACACCCACTCAAAGGGATCTGATAATCCACACCCACTCAGAGGGATCTGATAATCCACACCCACTCAAAGGGATCTGATAATCCACACCCACTAAAAGAGATCTGATAATCCACACCCACTCAAAGGGATCTGATAATCCACACCCACTCAAAGGGATCTGATAATCCACACCCACTCAAAGGGACCTGATAATCCACACCCACTCAAAGGGATCTGATAATCCACACCCACTCAAAGGGAATGAGCACTACATGTATCTGGAGTGTGTGGTAGGGTTAGTACACTTACTGTCCAGAATGATCTCAGTGTTTGTCCACTTCATATTGTGAGGTCTGTTTTACTTGGTCAGGTCACACAAATCAGTTTTCACAGAGAGATTTCTAGTGGTTGCTTCCATATTTTTAATTCTTTTTTTGTAAACTGAAATTCTATATATAGATGATGCTGGGAAATATAGGTGTTGTGTTATGATTAAGCATCCTTTGGTTATTCAATGTCTTTAAAACTTCACATGAAATGTGGGTCTCATCTATAAGGCATCTGCTACTGAAACCTTGCTGACAGCTTGTTGTTGCAGCCTTGAAACAAGCTCTGTGTTTTAATTCTTTATTTAATTTCTGTGTTGAACTCTCCGTCCCTGTCCTAGATGACAGCACCAGTGTCTCTCTCACAGAAGCACTCTTGTCAGTCTTGGCATTGATCTGGTGATCTTCATGTGTTCAGAGACCTTGTAACAAGTTTCACAAACAGTTTCTTTTATCTAAGAGCCTCGCAGCTTGAGCTTATCAGATATAGCTGTGAGGCTGACGTGCTTCATCGCTGATCCTTAGTGGAACATTTTTATTTTTGTTTTGCTGACTGTTATCTTACGGTTGTTGACGTCGACATCTTTTTTAACTGAAAATTCCTTGATAGGATTTCGGCCACCATTTAGGATTTTCTTAGATAAATTAACCTACAGAATATTTATCTGTTATTAAATCTGGCTGAAGATATTAGCGCTGCTCATTCGTCCTGCTCATTCTTTGTACAAGCATGTGCTATCTTGCCGTGATCACCGCTCCTGTCGATTTTGTTTTCCTATATTCAGGTCGTCTCCTAACTGGTATCCCAGCTCTCCCAGTATGACCGCCCACCTGAACGTGGATGTCTTTTCCTTCTCGGTGGATGCGAACTGAGTGGAGCTGCCCATCGGCGAAGTTAGCTGGCACTGGTGTAAAAACATCAGGCTTCCTGTCCTTGTCGAGCCGGTACCAGATCTGCAAGCTTCCTGGAGGAGCAGGACAGAGCTACAGCTTTTTACACAGACCTTGAACAAAATGAGGCTGTAAACATAACCAATTTCCAGCAGCGGTGTTTACCTTTACTCAAACTATGCATATGCAGGGGCCCCCAAGGCCCCCTATTGGCCAAAAACAGTCAGTACACTAGGGGATGGGCCCCAAAGTGGCTCTTTTGAATGGGGCTCCTGAAACGGCAAACCAATCCCTGTGTAGTTCCCCACTTGCCCCTCCCTCTCTCTCCCTCACTTGTTCTGTTACTTTGTTCACCAGCTGCCATTCCTCCTCCAAATTATAAAAAAGTCCATGAATTAGAAATCACAATGGGGTAAGGAGAGTGAAGATCTGAGCACATGTGCTTTGGAAATCCCACCTCCCAGTTTATTTGAGGGAGGCAGTGAGAAGCAAACATCACCAGCCGATTGCGGCCGGGGGTTGGGGACGTTATGAGACCCAGAGAGCTGGTCCTGAGTCATTAAGACAGGGAAAGGCGATGATAAACCCAGCAAGCTGTCATCATCGGCAACATCACCACGGCCTCATCCTGTACAGTACGTCTAATGCTTTCTGAGGTGGCGGGGATCTGACAGCCGTCTGTGACTTGCGAGGATGCCACACACATATTTACTCAAGCGTGTGTACTGAGCTCACTGTTTTCCAACCAATCTAAACCTGTATTCCCAAAATGGCAAAAGGTTTGCTAAGTGATTAGTCTGATTTTCCCATGCATGGGGACAGACACCTCTCTGCTCAGTTGACATTCATTAGCTTAACCCCCATTTTCAGTCAGGTGTTACCTATCTATGCAGACAAGTGTCTTACTGAACTCATTCAAGCTGAGTACCCTGACCGACGGCACAGCTGCAAGCACACAATCTGGCAACCTTCATATTGCAGGCTGGGCTATTTATCACTATGACACCGGAAGACCTACAAAGAGACACAAGCTCATGTACCCACCTAAATCCCATCCATCAAGGAACCACATGTTGAAAGTTATTTCATGACACAATGAGTCAATAAAAAGAGATGGAGGAAAGATTTCTATTTTCAAGCCATTAGTATTCCTTAAATCCCTTCAAAGAGAAGAGCTCCAGTCTAGCTATACATGCACACGTATATCGCTCACACTTGCACACATACTCACTCACTCACACACACACACACACGTACACAGATGCATGCATGCAAGCTCATGCACACACACACACACGAACATAAGCAGGCACGCACACACACACATGCACACACGAATGCAGGCACACACGTGCATGCACGCATGCAAACCCACACACACACACACTTGCTCACACACAAACACACCCCCAGTCCATGTATTAATATTTTTATGGGGACTCTTCATCTCTATGAGCATAACCCTAACCCTACAGTAACTTCAACCCCAACCCATCCCTAACGTTAACCATAGGGCTATGGGTAACCAAACTAAATACAAGACTTTTTCAGTTTTTGATTTCATTCAGAAGTTTTTATAAAATTAAGGTTGACTTTGTGGAGACCATAAAAATGTTTATACAAGCTAAAAAGTTTCAGGTTTTTATCACATTGAAGGGAAATATGGTCCCCACGATGTAATAATTACACACACACACACACATTCTCTGCTCCGATCACCCTTGTTTCCTCTTTAGAGAACATAAATAAATTTCTATTTGAGGGGATATTAGTGAAAGATTCAAAGGCTGAGAATGGACCAGTAATCCAGACAGAAGAGTTAGGGTTAGGGTTAGGCCGGCTGCTAGGGCAGGACCGCAACACTGCTGTACCGTTCTGGGCCAGAATGATGGCCATGTACTGGCCGTAGAAGGTGCTGACGGCTAGTAGCATGGCAGGGCAGTGGCTGGTCATGAAGCTGAAGGCCACGTTCTCCCGGGACTTGCCGCTTTCAGCGTAGACAGTTGGGGACTGGGCACTCCTGTTGTGCATGACGGAGAATGGCTCTTGGAAGGTGTAGGTCACCGAGGAGCCGAGCTCAAAGGACAGGGATACCTCTGTGTCCAGGCGGCGGACAGGTGCAGATCGGGAGGGTGGGGGGAAAGATTTGACAGGGGCGTTATTCTGAAATGTGTCTGGGCAAAAACCAGACACACAGCCTGCTTTAAGGTCAGCGTTTCTAAAGGAATCCTCTTATCTACTATGCAAATGTGGCTTCTCACACAAAGCAGCGACTCAAAACCAATATCAATCATGATCTTAATAATGAGCTGAGATTAAAAACAATTGATACAAAAACGTATTTCTGAATTTTGAAAGAGAACCATATTACAAGGATAGAAAAGGCCCATATTTATTTATATGCACAGACTGCCATTAAACTGGTGAGTGGAAGTGGTGGCTTGGGACTAGAATATGATAGCAATAGGAGTGGCCCAGGGATCTGAGTTTTAGTATCTCATGGAAAGGGGTGTGGCCCGGGGTGCTGGGTGACCTGGGGAACTTGGTTCTCAAATCTGATATGTAGGGGAGTAGCCTGAGGAGCTCAGTTCTAGAATCTGATAAAGAGGGGAGCAGGCTGGGGAGCTAGGTTCTGGAATCTGATAAATAGGGGAGCAGGCTGGGGAGCTAGGTTCTAGAATCTTATAGGAAGGGGAGGGCGGTCTGTGATTGGAATGCTTTAATTGGGGCACTGTTTAGCTTTATGTAATTTGACTAGCATTTGGCTCTACAATGGTTCATCTCTGTCTGATCAACAAAGATGGATCAAATCTATCAGCATACAGAAACCATATCTCAACCCATGTGTCTCATGATGAACCTTATAATGATGTTAAAATGGTGCCCAATCAACACTTTGAGTGCTGATGCTGATTCTGACACCCACCTGTCATGTCATCTATTAGAATACCTACAGCCTTTCTTTCCAGCGTCCTTGTTCAAAGCATGTGTGGGATTATGTGTGCGTTATTTTGAAAATATTTTTCGAATGCTTCATATTTTCATAACATCTTCATTAGAAGTCATGGAGAGGAGCTTAATGCTGCATTATTCAAATTGCCACCTACAAAGGATAGCCTAAGCATTGTGTGTTTACGCCGCACCCTTTCAGAGTCAGGTAGCTTTAAAAGTGTGCTTCTAATCCCTGGGGACACTCACTAGAAACATTTTAAAAGGAGAGGCTAGAATTTAAGGACAGACTGCTAAATATGGACCCTTTTATCTTTGCTAGACACTACTTAGCGACATGCTAGCAGAGCACCTTCCTTGCAGTGAGGCCCCCCATAGGCGGAGTGGGTGCAGTCACAGGTGTAGCCATTGTTGCTCTCCATGCAGCGACCCCGGTTGTGGCACAGGTTGGCATGACCGCTGCAATGTCCCGGGCAGCCGCTGCTCACACCAGGAGTCATTTTGGCACGCTCCTCTAGGTCCAGGGTCAGCCCGTTCATGGTGAGTGCACGGACACAGCCCAGAAAGCCCTTCTGCCTGGAGGCGGTGCCCCCTGCAGGTCAAGGGGAGAGTGGCCGTTTAAGGCACTCAGGGAAAAATCATTCAGGGATTTGGAGCCTTGTGCTCCGTGAAATAAATCATTTTCCAAGGAACTTTTGAGCACAAAGTCAGCGAATAGGAACACAAGCCTAGGAGGCAAAATTAGCCTTTCAGTGAAAACAGCATCAATCATATGTAAGAAAAAAAGGTATTCATAAGCACCTCCAACCAGGAAAAGTGTCTGTGGATATTTACTGATTTACTGCACTGAACAGTTCTGCAAATGCTTCTGTGCAGTGCGACTCTGCTATTAAATCACAGTAAACTGTTGAATAGCTTGGTACAGTTTGCTTACTGTTCTCAGGGTTTTATGTTTATTTGGCTGGCTAGCTCTCAGCTCTGGCAGTAGGAAGTCGGAAGGTTTTCCCTGGGACTCCAGCACCCAGAACCTTCTGGAAGGTTACCCTGTACACCGCCTGCCGAAAACGGTCGACTGCAATCCTGAAATTCCTGACCAGGAAAGCAATTGATTTTGCAACAACTGACTCACTCACCCTCTATAAGTACTAGCTAACTAACTACCTGGGTGGGTAAGGGGATTGGCATTTATCCTTAAGGCAGCTAGGGTGCGTAACTGCTCTAGTACCTTAAGTAAGAGAAAAACACCATTAACTAATTACTGTTTTATTCCTCTCCTCTCCTTGTTTTTTGGCTTTCATTCTTTCTTTTCCTTTTCCCCGTTTCATGCACCATTTTGTATAAATGATGTAGTACTGTACTCTCCACACCCATGTCAACTACCTTGGGGCAACTGTGTCATAAAAGGACACCTAAGGGTCCTACCTACAAAGAGCTGGCTGCTGAGCTGCATGCGCAGGTGGCCATCAGGTGGCGCCTCGCTGTAGCGCAAAGGCAGCTGGTCCACCTGCAGTGAGGCGCCCTTCACATGGCGCTCCGCCCGCACATAATGCCACTGCTTGTCATTCAGTGGCACATGGGACTTGGCTACCAGGGCTACTGGGCCATTTCCCACGTTGAAGGTGAAGGTGACAGCGGATGGTGCTGCGGAAAGGGCGGGAAAATGATCATGCAGGAAGGCAAAACACTCCCCAGCATTTGTTAAGCAATTAGAGCCAAAAGATAATTAAATAGATATCATTATCTCCTCGTTTGTTAATTCTTTGCTTGGCTCGTCTCATATTTATACCGCTAGGAAATGTTTTATACTTCTATAACGGATGCACTGGGCTGAAAAAAATAGAAAGGGAATGCCTTAGAGCGGTGCATAGAGAAAGAGCAAAGCTCTCTCTGGATGATGCTTTATTCCTGCTCCAGAAAAAAAAGATCAGAAAGAAACTCCTGACTCACAGCTCAGCTCCACACGAAAAAAGTCCTTAATTCCCATGTTCTCCAGGAAGACCCCGGAGGGCGCAGTGGTCTTAAAGTAGAAGGAGATGTCAGCGCTGAGCTCAGCCTGGAAAGTCGGGAAATGCAGGTAGGAGGATTCCTGGTAAAAGGATGCAGAATTCCAGAAGAATCCTGGGAGATGGAGAGCACAGTGAAACACAAACAACATATAATCATGGTCATTTTGACAGTGTAACAGTCTGATCTGGAGGATTGTTAAATACAAATTGTGTCTGTACATTTTTTACCCTACATACAATTTAGCCATCAGCCAATATTATAAAATAGAAGTAAATTACAAAACAGATTTTTTTTTTACAGTCGGAGAGCAAAGTGCTCAGGCTCTTAAAATAAAAACCAAAATCGAAGCATTGCTTTATATTGATTTTTCCTCAAAGAAGAAAAAAAGAGACCACCTACTATCACCATGGCAACGCAGAGGCCCAATCCTGTAGATGGCTTCAGAGTCTGTCCGGTTTGTATCCCCAATTGAGATTTCGCTCACTGGCAGGTGGTCTTTGTAGGAGAGTACCCCAGTATCATTGGCCCTGGAAAGGGAGGCAGAGATTCATAGGGAGGTTTCAGAGAGGGGGAGTAAATGTAGCAATCCCTCCCAGCGCTCATCCCCCACCCTACCCCCCAAAGCCCCTGCATTCTCACTCCAGCTGCATCTACACGACAGGCAGAAAGTGTGTTTCGCTTGACAGGGTGGCTTGAATTTCATAGGATGTTTGCTTTGCAAATCCGCTCCCCAGGGAAGTAGCCGGGCCCTAAATTCAATGCTGATGACAAACACCTTGCAGCAAATACCGACAGCAAGGCTAGCGGGCACAGCCCCACACTGGGAAATCTGCTTATGAGCGAGGGAAAATCACACTCCACAGTGGGACTGTCGCTGAGGGAAGGCAGGCTGTCGATACGGTAAATCAGGATGAGCATTAAGTTGTTTACACTTCTCGTTTCACCAAAATGGTGGTTTTTCATGGTACAGGTCTGAGAGACCAGAATGGGGCCGGAGCCTTGGCTGAAGGTGCCTGGCCACTAACAGGCACATTGGAGGGCGACGGCCATAAAGGAGCACACTCATGGCTCAGTAATCAGCAATCCTGCACAGGCTAAAGCCTGACTGCATCTTGGAATAAAATTTGCATGATGCATTATGTCCCATTTGAAGGTGCCTCCATGCTACCCCATATATCACATAGGACTACAGAGCATATGACTCATATTCACGCAGTATCATGTGACATGTCAGGCAGGTATATGCTAATGTTAAAGCTTCCCCGAAGATGGTATGTTGTGTAATGGCATTTTTGTTACCATGACTCCCGATCAGCGTCGCAGTTACAGAAATAGTTCATGTCCAGGCAGTTCTCCTCCAGGCTACAGGAGCACTGCTGCACACCGGGCAGTGCGCCTCCCCAGTAGGTGTGCCTATCCCCGCTGCGGTCCAGCCACCAGGACAGGAGGGTGCCATCTGGAACACAGAATGAGCCCCGGGTCACAGAATGCCATTGCTAACGGGCTAACCACAGGGCAGGGCTGTGTTCTTGGTACATGAGCCCAAGATGAAGTTCCCTCTGCCTTTAAACAGGCAACCAGGACATGTGACATACCGTGTGTGAACAGAGAAGACTCAGAAGAACAATGACTCCTAAACATTCACACATTTATTTAGCAGAAGCTTTCGTCCAAGGCAATGTGGAAGCAATCCAGACAGAACAACAGAAGCACAGTACTGACAAGGAGCCAACTGGGCACAAGGGCAGCTTTGTTTCCAGTCAGGGACAAAAAGCAAGTGCATGTTAGCATTGGAGCAAGAGCTGTACAATACAATACAAAACAATGTAAGAAGTTTTGTGAGTGTGTGTGCGAGTGTGAGCAAGTGTATGTGCATGTATGTGCGCACGTGTGAGTGAGTGTGTGTGCACATGTGGCCCAGTATGTATACGAGTGTGAGAGCAAGTGTGCATAAGAACATAAGAGATTTACAAACGAGAGGAGGCCATTCGGCCCATCAAGCTCGTTTGGGGAGAACTTAACTAATAGCTCAGAGTTGTTCA
>JAODJU010000001.1:52302923-52325012 GCA_026776725.1 Gnathonemus echidnorhynchus | reverse complement strand
TTTATGTTCAACTGGTTGGTTGAAACAAAATCCTGGTTTGGATTTTTACTTTCTGGACCTGAAATGTCCACCTCTGGCTGTGACCTAAAAACACTGCCTGTTACATTAACCATAAAATGTTTACTAGCTGGAATGAATCAAATCCTGCTTCTTTATCAGGTCGTGCTTGTAATGAATGACTGCGAACTAGCTAATCGCTTATTTGCAAGCTAAGTTACATTACTGAAACATATGTACTCTTTGGCATGTTAGGCTCACCTGTTTTCTGAAAGAAACTTGCCAGTAGTTGCCTGCCCTCTTTTAACGTTCTATCTCGCTTTCCGCGCTCCTTGCACTTCTAAAATCCCATTTCCAGGTTTCTTTTTGCATTCAGAATTGGCCAAAGCCACTGCCTGCATTCGTTATTTACAGGATAGCTTTGCGCACTGGCGGATCAAACCACCTTTGCTTTTGATGAGGGGGAGGGGAGAGAAGGAGGGGGCTTGTGGGCAGAAATCAGTCAGAAAAGCAGATAAAAGAAACAACAGGCAGGTAAGTAAAAGTAATTATGTAAATTTTTATTTATTTCTATAATAAGATAGTATTAAAATTAAAAATCAAATTATTTCTAAGGCTTTTAGAATTCCCCCCACCTGGTTAGTCAGGTCCACAGTTACCTGCGGCCCAAGGCCTCTGTCCAGGCATAGATAGTTTTTTAGGCTTTATAGTAGTAAGGTGAATTGGAGATGTCATATTGCCTGTAGGTCTGAATGGTGTGTGTCTGTGTGTGTGTGTATACATACAAAGATCCTCATGCTCATATATATATATATATATATATATATATATAAGCAAAACTTTTTTAAAGATCTTACAGTATAAAGTTGAACATGTTCCATAAATTAGCCTGCATTTAATGTTTTTTATCTTTGAAGATAGCTGTGATATGATAGTAACTCCTCAGTGTCCTCGCCGAATGGAATGAGCCACACTTGACGTGGTAGTTGGGCCCAGATTGGTTACTATCTAACTTTCGTTAAAGACTCGGAGGCAAGGTACGAGGAAACGGCCGGCGGGGAAATCATCCGTCGCCCTTGGTGGAATTGATAAAGCCACAAACTATACGAGGGGCTGATTAAGGCGCCCCCCGCAGGTTTCGGCTTCGGCTTCAGAATCACACATCTCTCCGTTACTTACGGATCGATTGCGTGGAGCCTTGTGGGCGTTCCAGTGATCGATGACGAAGCTGTTAACCGACTCGTATGGGGCGATGATATCCGTCTATTATGATACAATCCCGCTTGTGGTAAATCGGCCAATTAGGGTGTTAAAATTAGCACTAAAAACAATTTTCATTATGCATGAAACCATCATCCTCGTGCTAAGAACACGTTTTAATATGCTGCGACAGAGCATTGGTTCTAATTAACGAAGACTCAACAGTGGCCAGTGGAAAATGGATGTTGTCAAACGGTTTGTGATGGGAAATTAAAAATGCCTTTAAACGGGGCAGCATGCAGTCAGCAGGCTAGGCAACGGCCATACCTCACCTTTAAGGGGAAAAGAGTCCAAGTCCAGTATATATAGCGTGCTTAAGGACATTGGAGGTTTCTACAGTGCCAAATAACATGAAAATTATGTTGCAGTCTAGCCTATTAGGCATTTCAAAAGTATGGGAAATATTACACTGGGTTATATTGCTGACCATTGTTTAAACCCTCACATGTGGGTACATAGATTCGCTGTCACATTCAGACAATTACAATAACTTACTTGAAGGGCAATCTGAATCGTGTAAGGAGGTACAGTATACTCAAACATTGATGTTGCCTAATGGGTTAGTGCATTCAGGTGCTCATTTATTGTATTCTGCACTTGAAAATGAAAAATAATGTGTTGTGTCAGAGTGAATAGCTGATTGCCTGGCTAATGAAACATCCACGTCGATCCTCTCAGCAGATAATGCTGCATGTCGCTGTAGATGAAGCTGAAGGTTCGGTCCTGGTTCGGTTCAGCTAGTTTCACATCTTGCTTCACACTGTTGCATCTCACACCCCTATCTGAAACTTCTGTCACATTGCTTGCCCTCCTGTACCTCTGCAGTCCCAGCTAACAAAGAAGCAGACTGCAATCGCCCCCTAATGAAGAGCAGAAACATTACATTACATAACCTTCTGAAATGTATGCAGATCAAATAATTAGCTGATGCAGTATCTCCATAACATCTCATATTTTTATTATTTTTGGTATTTAACCAATGGCTGTGTTGTGATGTAAATTAACTGAATTTAATCAACCTGCTTCATTGTACACTTTTCTGATTTCATCGCGCATTTTGGACACTGTCTTTGGGTAGATTCGGTGTTTAGCTTTGGCCCTGAGGACATGTGATAAAAGCTGATTTTCATTCTGACAAATCTTTAATTAGGCTTAATTTTAAAAATCAATTTGTAAAACATTTGCTATCAAGAGCAGTTTTGTTTTCTTTAATGTTGAGAACTAAGCCCCCCTGAGTAATTATCAGCACTAATGAGATAATGGAGATGATGAACATTATACATTTAATTGTCTATCTGACACTTTCAATTCCTTTAACCCATTTATAGAGATGCATAATTTACTGGAGCAACTGAGATTAAATGTCTTTGGTCAATGGTAAAACAGCAGGTACTCCACTGGTGGGCTTCAGAGCTGATATGCTAAATGAATATGTTCAGGGTAGCATGTAGACCGAGCTGGCCGTGTTGTGTGCACGGTAACGCATGTAACACCCATTCTCACACAGATTAATGTGCCTTCATGTCAGGGGCTGGATGCCTTCAGTTTACGGAGCACCTGAAACACCAGCTGAGGTCACCTTGGATTCAATTAATTCATTACTTAAGTCTAGTAATTAATAGCAGCACAAATAAATGGAAACCTGCATCCCCAGTGTGGCCTTCTGGGACAAGGAATGGAAAGCAGAGGATTGTACCTGCCGGCTATAACAGAGCTCACCAACTGACAGCGGAGGCATTCCCACATGAGCATCTTTGAGTGGCCCTTGTAACCCTGACATATTCACTGAAAGAGCAGAGGACATCTTTAAGCAGCAGCGTTGCTTAGTGTCTGCAGCAGAAACAGTAACCGGCAAACAGGAAGCAGCGTGGCAGATGGAAGGATGAAATGCAAAGGAATAATGTGGCATCAACTGTTTGTCCTAGTCAGTTCTTGGGGGTTGAAGCTATTTTGTGGCCTGGGGAGGGCAGGTGGGGGGATCAGAGGGACAGTAGGGGCTGTGTCTGCTAACCCTCCTCATAACCACAACCCCCCCCCCCCCCCCCGCCCCCCAGCTTTTCTTGCCTTTCTGCACCCCCCGATCTGTAATTCTACCATTACCCTTTATTTTATTTCTATTTCTGTATTCTACCCTACCATTTATTTTTTGTTTGTCTGTATGATGGTTTTGTTGTTGGTTTTTGCAGTGCTTACATTTTAGAGTTTAGCAGAAATTAGCAGAAATAAGCAGATCTAATACGCAAAAGCTGAAGTGATGAGTTTCTCATGAGAGAATCTGGGGTCAGACCCACCAACGGAACAGGGGGTTTGCTAGCAAAATGGGGGGGATGGGTCACCATGGAAACTGCCAATGAAAATCCTGAATGAAAAAAAAAGAGGGCACAAAAATAATGCAGCGGCACACTGGGGGTTAACAGGACTGGACAGGAAGAGAAAACGGGGCCTAAGACTGGCATCAAATTGGTCTCTCTACTCCTGGGGGTGAAACAAAGCCAAATGCAGTGATATACACACTCTGTGGGAGAAGACAGAACAAATCAATACAAACAGTGCTGGGCAGCAGGCTCTCCCTGGGGGGGCACACACCCACCCCCACCACCATTACATTCCCAGTCATTCTTCTATAAACTTTTAATTCCCACAGGCGATATTTTCTGAAGACACATATTTCATGCTGTAACTAATTATCGGTGCAGACATTTGACAGTGCAACAAAGCGGCACCATTTTTCCCTGACAGAATATTAAAAGGCCGACCAGGTTTTTTAAAGGGGGGGTGGGGGTTTTTCCTGCCTCTCAGATGTTCAGGACCCTGCACTGAACGCACCAGGAGGAAAGCACCATCATGTTCACTGGCTCATCACTCACTCTGCACTCGCATTCCTGACCGGGGCCGTTTGAAATCAGCATGCTGTTTATGCATGCTAAATGCCTTGGGTCTCATGCAGGGGGGGTGGGTTGAGGATGGCAGAAGGTAAAATCATGACCATGATGGGAAAAGGGAAATGATTTTTCTCAGCTTGAAAACACCCTCAGCTATTAGGCAAACACGAACAAAGAGCGTGTGCTGAGATGCCCGTTTTAATTGCCAGCTCCCCGGTTGCGGCCATTCTCCCCCCTGCTTTTGCCTATACAGCACCCCCTTCTTTGTTCAGGTTCTCACGCTATCCTTTTATCTCAATGATCTTTCGGCCAGTTCCTTATGGCTGTGCCAGGGGTCCTTCAGCTGCATACACCTCAATCAGAGATGCTTCCCAGGAGTCACAGTGGGTACTCAACAAATCAGTGTTTAATGATGCTGACTAATGGAATCCAGAGTATTGCTGGCTTGGTCTGAGCCGACTCTGTTACCAAGCTTTACCCTTTTATTGAATAGTTTTTGCCCGAGTCATTGTGCAGTATCTTCCAGAATTATGAAGCTCCACAGGTCCAACATCTGGAATGAACTCCTGTAATGAACCCCCTCACAGCGTCAGCCGCAGGCGACTCTCAAAATTACACTTTCACTCCCAACGGGCTGCTTTGGCCTTATATATAAAAAAAGATGGAGTAAATTGCTTTAAGGCGTCTGCCGGGAGAAAAAAAAATAAAATGAAGTGGGCCATCTGATTTTCCCAGGAAGAAATCCTCGTGTTATGAGGCTCCGCTGGGACTGCGTCAGTGACTGCATCTTTTGCTGAACGTCTTTCTGCATGTTTTCCTGCATGATTCTGTGGGACTCTTTGTCACATTTGGGTTAACGTTTGGGTTTGTTAAGACTGACCCTCCATTCAGTGTCGGAGGAGGTCTCACGAGAGACAAGTGTGTCAATAAATCCTGTTTTCTGTTTGGGGAAGGTGTGTATGTGTGTGTGATGTGTGTGTGTGTGCAGTATACCTGCTACTCGCCAATGATGTGAAATATATCAAATGTATTCTGTCTTCTGTTGGGGGAAGGTGCAAGTGTATCTGTGTGTGTGAGTGTGTGCGAGTGTGTGCATGTATGTTTCTGTCTGTGTGTGTGAGGAGGTTGGGTATTAAATAAATAAAAATGTGGGTGAGACCTCATAAACCATACAAGCACTGATATGGCTGCTTTCAAGGGAAAGCTGAGATTAAACAGGCTGGCTTTGATATCTCTGTCCCGGGGGTGAGCAAATAGGGTCCATCCACTCCGAGGGGGGATGTGGCTTCCTTATCTCCATCAGAGATGACACTGGTTCCCTTTTGTTTCACCACGCTAAATCCGGGAACATCTATTGGCTTGTCGTCCAAGAATATCTGCCTACTTCATCACTGGCCGCATGTCGGTCTTGATTACTGAGCTCGCAAGAAAAGCACACAATGAATGATGAGCCTCTTAGCGTAATATAACGACCCGGACCGAGGGCGATTGATCAAATGGCTGTCAGTTTCGGCACTGTGGTTCGTTCACAATATGAATGACATTCAGAGATAAACTTAAAACCTGGATATTTCACATTCTGTTAAGGATATGGTTGTGATCAGGGGAAGATGAGAAGCAGAATATCTGCAGGATCCCTGTGCGCTGAAGTGAATTTCATCTCACATTCCAAAGCAATGTTTTCTCCATACCCTCATCTACCCAGCCTCGGCCTCAGCCTGCTGGATGCTATAAATCAGCCCAAACACTCATTCCATAACGCCTTTTAAAACCAATGGATGGTTCAAATATCCAGACTGAACAATTACTGACATTTCAAAAGGTATCTGTTCCCCTGCATTAAAGGGTATGAGGTGTTTCACCAAATGCACCGCTGTACAAACTGGTAAAACACCCATGGATGGATAGAGGCTTCAGATAATTGAATCAATAAGCTTTCCATCGATGATATATAATGCAGTGGATTTGCAGTTAAGCTTGTGCTGTGGTCAGCTTGTAGTGGTTAAGGACACATGCTCATAACCGGAAGGCTGTAGGATCAAGCCTCAGGAGAGCCAAGCTATTTTATCCTGGAGCGAGGTACTTAATTCGAATGGCCCATGAAATTTCCAGTATTATAAGTCATTTTGGATGTCGATATCACTTAAGTAGCCAGAAGTACAAGCATCTAAACACAACGATAAAAAAAAGAAAAACAGGCATCATGACAAGCTCACACTTAAACACAAGAAACTATTTTTATATTTTCCAAATAAATGGCACAAAATTACAGCTATAGACGGACAGAAAAACTGGTATGTGTGAGAAGATTTCACATTAACAAGCTTGTTTGTGAATTGCCGTGCTGGCGGGGGAGCCAACAGCATCATGTGTGTAGGAGCACCTCCCACACAGAATGAGGAAGACGAGCCTCAAGCTGAGGATTAGACCCAGATGCACCCGGCACAAGTGTCACAAACCCTATGAATGCAGATTTATTGGGCAGATCTCCCCTTGGATGCCTCTTATGTGTATCTGTTCAGTATGCTTAACATGGTAAGGATGGCAGGGTTGGGGGGGCAGGATGGGGGGTGATTTCCAGCGAGTATTTGTCTTTGAATGTATGGTAAACCACAACGAACCCTAAACCCATGAATCTACATTTGAAGCAGGTTAACCTCCTATATCCTGTGATATGATATAGTACAACCTGCCCCCTTTTCCTGGGACACATTCTTGGTGTCCCCTGTCACTGCCGTGCCCACTCCTGGACCTGGCAGGCAAGTCTATGCCTGAGTGTGGGAAGAAGCTGGAAGAAGCTGCTCGCTTAGCCTTCATCTGACACAAATCAAGCTACTGGTACTATATTACTCCATTTTCACTGTTTTTACTTTGTCCAGAGAGAAAGAGAAAGACAGTTACTGTCATTCCTCTGATGTTGCACTGCTATTATGTATTACTATGCTATACTGTAATACTATTACTCCTGCTACTACTATTAATACATCTCTTCTTCTTCTTCTTCTTCTTCTTATTATTATTATTATTATTATTAATAGTAGTAGTAGTAACAGTAGTAGTAGAAGTACTACTAATATAATAGTTGTTGCTGCTGGTTTATTATTTAATTTAAAACTAAATTCCGAAGAACTGGGCTTTATGTCTGTACGGATGAGGACGCAGAGACGGATTATATCAGAGAAGTTCTCGGAAAACGGGCAGTTTTAAAAAAGAAAAACATAAAAATAATAATAACGGAGCATCTTTTGCTGTGAGAGCACCGGTGACATTGCCCGAGCATCCTCGGGTAGAGAGGACATCCAATTACGGAGTGAAACACGGAGACGGGGCATGATTTACAAGCTGACTCAGACGAGCCGAACAAACTATTAGAGCAGAAACCGCCACGTTTCCACTAAGTTAGCCAGGAAATAGCGTCCTTCAGTCTGTTTCATAGATCGGGGTGTAAACTCTGAGCGCTTATATCCAAGTTATCGATAGGTTTACCTTCTAATTTACACGATTTCACATTTTCCCAACATGGGATACCCCGCTGCGTGTTTAATGAATACAAAACTCTGTCGTTGAAAAAGCAACCCAGTTACGAGTAGCAAAACTGTGATGCCCGAGCGGCATTGATTTTGGGCGTTTTGAATGGGACATTTGGGGTAATGTTTAGGGCTCTTATACGGACAAGCTGAATGAAATAATACTGACCTCTAGTGACAGTGTCACTAAAGACTCTCAACTGCTTATATTAAACGTGGTTTTTAATTAAAAATATTAAATATCTGGGCGGGTCGCTGGCTTGCAGCACATTTCCACGAAGTCGAATGAGTACCGCAGAAACGTCTCTATTTTACAAAATATAACATTTAAGCAATTTGTTTGTACTATTTAAAAATTAAGTTTATATATTTAAACCGTCAGGCTTAACCCAGTTCAGACTGTGACAAATTCTTCTGTGAAAAAAATTGACATTACATATGTTTACACCTCAGATAGTATAGTTTATTTTAAAAGGTTAAAATGCCTGTTTGAATTAGCAGGACGGATCTGTGAATAATATTTAGAGGTCCAGGAGTTAATCCCTGGATCCCGAAGTAAAGGCAATGAGCAAACAAGCATCTCAGTACCTACGCCGCATGTTTCTCACAGGAATTTTAGTTTCCACATCGCAGGGAAGTTTCTGCGCAGCATGCAAACATCGTTAACATTTAACTGAAAATGTAGTGTGCGAAAATAAGGCTTTACCTTATATACGCTCAGTCATAAGGCGACACGCAAAATAACAGCCGTGCCATTGTTATTGCGGATCGCACCTAGGATAATGCTTCATTAATTTAAAGGGTTTAATTAATTTAGGAACGCGATCAAACTACACTTTGTCCAGTTAGTACAATGCAGCTACATTTTATATTTAAAATACAGATGGGCCGGGAACTCGCATTTGAAGAACACTACACAAGGTTTAAATTGAACATTAACATTTTACATATTTGTTCACCTAGTAGAAATAAAACATGCATGGTGCAGAAACGCATGGTGCAGAAAGTTCCATCTTTTGTGATGCACGTTTCTCAGATCGCCGAGTTACTTACAGTTATTGGCCGCCAGCGCTGAACTGAAGACCATCAGGGTGACGGGCAGGGCGTAGGGGCACAGCGGGCTCGGCCACCCCATCTCTAGTGCGTTTATCCAGGCTGAGATTAATCCGAAGTCTGCGTGCAAATAGCTCCAGTGCGCGGCGCATCCGAGTGTTATTTCCAGCGGCTCCCGTTCTGTAGCCCGGAGCCAAGGTGCCACTGATAATATACCGGAGACAGACACTCCCCCCACTGCCTGTGCTTAAAGACGCGCACTGACGGCATCTCCCGGGGAGAGGGAGAGAGAGCAGGGGGGAGAGGGAGAGAGAGAGAGAGAGAGCATGGATGCAATAAAAGTGCAACGCTATTTTATTTTATGCATCAGTCGGCGATTCATAGGGGTGTGTCTATCCATATGCTGTGCCTCTCTGACTGAGACTTTGCTTGTTCAGCCACTGCTTAATCGTAAGTAGTTTATGTATGAATCATGGAATCTTCTCCATGAGGGGCTGTCTCAGAAGTTAATCCCTGTTACTTCAGGACCACTGACGTCTCCCCGAGCTGCGCTGGGTACCCGCCCGGTTTATTTTAGCACCACAAGCGTGGACAGCTCCCTGAAACGACTTTCGTCCACGTCCGGGGAATTTCAGAACCACAATTTCGGACAGCTCCCAGAACCGGCATCAGGCCATGCCAGGGTTATTTCAGAACCCCAAGTCTTTAGAACCGTAGAACAAGAGCCAACGAGAAATGTGTTATTCTGAGTGACTCGCTGTGGCTATTTATATTAATATAAGTTATGAAAGATATAATGAATGGCTCGGCCAATATTTCTTGCCTTTTCCATTTATTGTATACGACAGACTCGTCTATCTGAGTACTTTATTTAACTAGTCATGATACATCAGTGCTGCCAATTTTTACATAAGTAACCACAATACATCAATACCACAGTCATATAAATAGTGATATAAACAGCTATCACTGTTTGCTTAGTACGATAGAGAACAGGAGAGAAGCTTCCTGGCTGAGATTGAACTGCAGGTTGCAAGTTTAACATCTTTAACGTCCAGGAGAATTGCCTCATCTCCCCTTCCTCTCACCCCTTCGTTCCTGTTCCTTTTTTCTTTCTGTCCTCTTCCTCACCCCTCCCTCTCCACTTCCTCTCCCATTCCTTCCTCTTCCTCGCCCCTTCTTTCCTCTTCTGCTCCCAGCAGCAGAACCTGCTACACAGCCTGTACAGACTTGCACCAAGTGCCGGATACCCTGTTGGCTTTAGAAAGTGTTTAAAGCTACAGAAATATCTGTATTTTTATATACTAGCACTGTAACACCCTTACACATTAGCAGTGATATTATAGAGCAATATGTTTCCTCTTGGAGCACTCAAGCTGATATTTATTTCAGCTTTTAATTTAATCTTTTCAATCTTAAGACCTATATCTCATCCAAGTACATGCTTCTTTATATATAATCTTTATCTGTATATCTATTTATATTTAGGTAAAATGATCTCATTCAGGCATTAGGCGTGAAGTACTGTAAATGCTTGTTATTTCTGTTATATTGCATTGCTGTTGTTCATCTTCTCTTGGGTTCAAACAGCTGCCTTATGATCCCTGATGTGGGTCTCTGAGATCAGTCAGGTTTACTATCCCTGGACTTTTGGATAAATCAAACTGATTTCATGAGGTATCGGGGGGGTGGTCACCTGTCTGGTCAGCACATGCAACCAGCTATGAGCTCTCAAACTGGGATAAATCACCGCTCGGCGGCGCTGTAGCTTTCTGTCACACTTGAGATCGCTGTCACACCAGGGGCCTTGAGGGGAGGTGGGATAAAGTGACTGACATATAAAGGCTCCGGCATGACTGTCACACCACTGCTGAAACCAGCGGCTTCTTGTAGTGAAGTGATTCTGTTCACTGCACTTCTTTTCCAGGAAGGGTGGACTTGGCCACACCGCGGACTGTGCTGCTGGGGGGTTTATTCTTGGGAGCGAGTGACTCATTGGCTGGCTCTTTCCCTCGTCCTGAACATCGACTGGCTCTCCCTGGAGCCAGAGGAGCACCCCGGTGGCTGAAAGGCATCTCCATGGTAATTGTGGACCTTGGGGCACTTCCTGTATGCGAATGAGCCCCTGGGACACAGAGAGGAGCCTGCAGTTAGAGCTAGACACCCATCATACTGTGGATGAGGAGACCGCTAAGCCCTGGGGTGGCTGAAGGTCTCATCTGAGATTATGTGACGGTCAGCCCATGTCAGCTGGGCCCACATGCTCTCTATTGATGCTGCTGTTTTCCATTTTGTGAGCAGAGCCCAGAGAGTCCAGCAACTATGCAGACTTCCTCAAGTCATTTTGCTTTGTTTTTTTTTATAACAAAGACCCTGAATCACACGTCATCCAGCATTAACTTTAAAGGGTGCAGTAAGGGGCGACTTGCCAGACAGCATAGTTGGGTCCTCTGCCTCTTCTCCGCTATAAGCTGATTCGCTATTTCAATAAACATGCTGCTCCTCTGCACATGTTGAGCTGCCCTCCATCTCTGTTCCCCTCTGCATTCCAGTTACGATCTTTAGCTGGCAGATTTGAACCAACGTGGTTCATCCCCTTTGACAGTGTGCATTTGATAGAACCAGCTGCTCCAGTTATGTTCAGCCACGTGGGGAACCTTGCTTAACTCACAGGGAGCAGTTCACACCAGCTTTGTTATACAGGTTCTGCTGACAGCTACATGACCATGAGTGATTTTTATAAATCATTGTATAAGCCGTGTTATAATGGTAAAAAGTTTGGCAATTATGGTGCATAGTAATTTTTAAAATGAGTACTTTTAAAAATAAAATATTAACAAATAAATAAATTCTGCCTGATTTTTGAACAGCTATTTCAATGCAATTTTATATTTTACCTTTATACTCCAAAAAGGTTTTCCATTTGTAACTGGAGAGTCATCAGGTTTAGGGGATCCTTACCACAGTAATTAGGGATAGGAGGCATACAGATTCCTCAATGTGGAGGATCACAAATCCAGTGAGCTTCGCCCTGCACACCATGACCCTACTGGAGACCCTCACTCATTTGTGCAGGTCTGCAATTGCTCACATCAGCATTGGATTAAGCCTTGCTATCAGACGTAGATGAATGATGCACCCTGGAAACATGAAAGTGTTTCACTCTGCCAGCATCCAGCATCTGAGAATTCATAAAGCTACTTATGTAATTATGGCACTCCCCTGTGTGGCCTGATTAAACACCCCCCCCCCCCCCCCCCCCCAGCACACACACACACACACACACACACACACAATAAGCAGCGGTATGCCAAATCTCTGCCATGCTTCCTACCACTTACTTGGCAATAGAGCTTACCCAGGGTTTCTTACAGAGCTGAGAAAACACAGACATGATCTACTGAGATGATTGTAAGTAACGTGGAAACAATATCATAAACAGCTCTAGACTGAAATGCCCCTGTATTGTAGCTAAATACGTTCTACAGAGTGAAATGTTCAGTTTACATGAAAGAGGATTTTCTTTTTCACATAACAGCAGTATCTCAGTGCGGATCTAGGATGTATTCCTGCACAGACAGGAAGCTGCAGGGTCCTGTATGAGAAGGAGAACATGCTTGGATACTTCCTTTCCTGGAGAATAGCCTGAGGAAGCAGTTGGGTACACGTCAGATGAGCTACTACTGTGGTATGAAGAAATTGCTTACTGTATGTCACTGTTTCATCCAAAGTGACATTTGTACATATTTATATGGCTGAATAAAGTGCTGTAGTTTCAGGGTAAAATATCAAACAACGGAGCTTCTTCTAAGACTTGAACCTTTGGTTTAGACACCAATACACAGCACTTTTTCCTCAAAAGAGCCAGCAAGGCCTTGCTAAGGCATTCAAAATTAACACATAAGGATAACAATGGCATGTATCCATGCAGCTGCCTCCTCAGAGGACTACGGTTACTCCATACTTACTCTGAGCTTCCCAACAGCATTGGTGACACCATGTCTTCAAGAAGAGGAGGGATCTCCTGCTGGATAAGGATTAGCCAGTCAGATTTAGACAGTCGCTCTGCTGTCGCCCAAGAGGAGGCCCAACAGGGAGGCTTCATACCCTTCGATCCAAGAGTAGAGAGGATTTGTGCGGCCTTTGCTTGGTGCTGATATGGAAGCCTGGAAGAGGCTGTGATGCATTCCGGAACTGAAAAATGGTGAGATGCTGGAGACAGGCTGATCTTCTGAGTCACTCAACCAATCCCCTGCTGATGCCTCACACGTGCAGAGTGAATGTGCGCACAATACCGGACTTCCACTGCCAAAAGAACAGAAACTGTCATCCATTTTCAAGTTTGATGTTAATGTCTGTTCATCCATCCATCCATCCATCCAAACAAAGTTTCTTTTTTGTAAAGGAAAATTCAGCTAAATAGAACATACTTTCAAGGCTTAGTCAGCTCAATCAGATTTGTTGTTGTTGAAACATTAAAGAAAACTTTATCAGCGCCATTATGGTTTTCTTCTGAAATCCAAAGCCAAAAGTCACAACTAGTGTCTCTTAGCGATGAAAAAATTTAATACCTGGTGAGACCATTAAACGCAATGTGTTTTCAGCCAAATGAAAAATAATGTAGAGGAGATAAAAGAACGTTAACTCTAACTTTCATCTGTTATTTTTTCTTTTATTATTCCATTGACTGTTCTCTCTAGCATGAAAAATAAGTGTATTATGTTATAAATAAAGGTAATAACTAACAGAGAACAGCTTGACACATTGTTTGTCAAGACATAGCCAATTTTGGAACTGAATGCAGGACATGCTGTCTTGGAACAAAGTCCAGGTTTTGAAAGAGCAGACAGCCTTGTCGTAATGTTATGAAATGGTGCTGTGTCCATAGTAACTTCATAGTATGTTACTGATCATCCATAAAGGTGAAAATGGATTTACTACAATGATCATATAAGTTAAAAGACTATTTAGGTTCTTTAAGGAAAATCGAAGATAAAAGTTACAAAAATGCTACTTTATAACACATTCATTATGCATTCATAGAATATTCAGCTCAGCTTCATAATACATTCATAATGCATTCATAGAGCATTCATAAGCAGCAAGTAAGTATATCTTAATATCCTAACATACTTAAACAGCTTTCATATACATTTAATATGATATCCATTTAATACACATTTAATATAAAACATGATATAATAATAACAAACATTATAATCATACTTACTGCTTATGAATGCTCTATGAATGCATTATAAATGCATCATGAAGGTGCACTAAATTTTCTACAAATGCATTATAAAGGCATTATAAAAGTGAAGTTAATGTAAAGCCAAGAGAATTAATACACCTTCTCTTCTCTTATCTTTGTAAGAGTCTTTAGAGTCCTGGTGCTTCCTACTTTGCTGTATGGCTGTGAGACATGGATGATATCCAGTGACCTGAGACAGCACTGCTTTGGTACTGTGTCTCTATGGCGAATCCTTGGGTACTGCTGGTTTGACTTTGTGTTGAAGGCACATTACCTGCATTATGAGGGAGCATCAGTTACGGTGCTACAGCCATGTGGCATGTTTCCCTAAGGGTGATCAGGCTCGCTGGATCCTCAAAGCGTAACTAGAACAGGCCTAGGGGACACCCATGTAACATCTGGCTGCAGCAGATAAATGGGCATTTCTGGAAGGTGGGACTGCACCGTGGGCACGAGGGATCGCCAACCGGGGTCCCGAGGTGTTTTGTTGTGTGGTGTGCATGGCAATACACTGTACCAGTGTGGGCTCCCCAACCTGACCTAACCTGACTTCTCTTCAAACATCTGTCTAGGGACAAACCAGGTTTCATTTTACCTTACTAGACATTTGGGGTTTGAACCAGGGTGACTTCCTGCAGGGATGGATGGGGCACCTTACAGACATGTGCTCTGCAAACAGAACTGACTAAACATACAGAGCGTGGCTCCAAAAGGCGGAGGCGGGGAACAATGGACAGAAATAGACATAAATGGGGAATCCAGAGGAACAAAGACTTGGCAGACTGTACTTCTCATGACAAACTCCAGTAGTGAAACAGCATCCTTTTCACTGAGAGGAGGACCTCTGGCAGACTTCAGTCTGGACACGGGATGTCCAGCTGCTCCTTAAACCTGCTGCAGGACGGGATGGGTCAGTGCCCAGGTCAGTGTCCAGGTCAGTGTCCACGTCCGGGCTTTGGTTTTGGCTCTCTGCTCTGGTTTTCTGGTCCAAAGCTATGCAGTTTATGTGAATCGGTATCACTAAACTTCCCGTATTGTGTTATTGATTCTGTTTTTATGTCCTGTGACTGACTGGCGTCCCGTCCAAGGTGTCCCCTGCCTCATGCAGCTCCAGGCTCTACCTGGGACAGGCTCCAAGCTCACCATGGCCGCACATTAAGCTGCAGTTATAAAAAGGAGGCGAATGGATGGATGGAGTTTTTTTAAAAGACAAAATGTTCTTTAAGCATTTATATTCCCACCTGATATGAGTTACAGTAATGCCTAAAATAAGGCCTTCACTTAACACCACAGATAAATGTGTGTGGAAATAATATGTGTCCTCTGCATTATTATTAAATCCTGCAGAAATGGCAGAATGTAAAAACTCCAGCATGGGGCTGGTGACGCTGCAGATGGAGACTGACAGAATGACCCCTCAGGAAGTCGTTCACGCTCTTTACACTCACTTAACCTCAGCCACCCACCCTCCACAATAATATACTCAGCCACCCCCTCCCCCATCCCGCCGGCAGCGTGCCCAGCATCGCAAACGCCCCCGTCGCTGCCTGGCCATTTCTTGCCAGCAGAAACATCCGTAACGTGTGGACAGTGTGGATGGCAGAGCCGTGGGAGCGTACTACAGGGAGAACCGCTCAGTCCTGGAAAAATGTGCGTAAACCTGCCGGCATCGGTCTCTCTCCCAGCACCCGAGTCAGCATGATTCATGGTCGAATCCATATTCATGCTCCGGCCAAATACGCGGTTCACGTAATTTTTTTTTTTAGTTCTTTAGTTCATTTTGTTTTGTTTTTTTTTAATTCAAATACCTGTGTAGAAAAAGTAACAAAACACAGCGACCAAGTTTTAAACCATTTTATGTGTGTAAATATTTCAGACTGACTCTGAGGAGTTTTGCGTTTGCATTAAATTTCTAAAGCAGTGTGTTGGTAAGTGCAGGTTGCTAGCTGTAAGGGTTCTGTGATTTACAGTCATGTCCGGGGAGTATTAAGGTTCCTGATGGCTGTAGACCTCTGAAGAAGGCCTGTAGCTGAGTGGTTATTCATTTTGTTACCTCTGGGAAGTCCCTGGATGCTGCCCAGTGGTATTTATTTTTTATCTTTTTAAAGTTCTGTACAATTTTATTTCTCGTAGTTGTACCCTCATGCAGAGCATGATAAAAACCATGAATGATCAATTTGCTGGAGAGGAGATTCCTCTTACCAGTGGAGAACGTCTCGGACCACAGTTTGCAGCAGATCGGGCCTCTTAAACACAAACGCTGTTTCTTTGGAGACCTCCGTCAAATCATATCATTGTTCGATAAATACTTGGCCGGAAGCCCATTGATATCAGACTAGTTTTCCCTCTCTGGCCGGTGAACGCAGACACTTGTTAACACCCTGCCTGTTCCTTTCTCATAACTGCTTGAATTGAGCATTGTAATTGAGCATTGAACATTGAATTGGTGGCGTAACACCATCTTCAGGTGCCGGATAAGGTCTCCGTACCACCAGTGACCTGTGGGTTTTCACCACCAGCCAGGCTTATATAAAAATAGTACGTAGCTACGTTATAAGATGCTGTTGGATGCCCTAGTCAAAAATTTGTGTTTTTTTTCAGTCTGGTAATTGTTTTCTTACCACTTGCAGGAGAAAATAATTTGTACATTTTAATATTAAACAGGCTTACTGGCTTCCCCTAGTGAATTTTAATAAAATGTCATTCAGAAGCTATTCCGTTTCTGTAAGCATCAGCTGAGTCATCTCATGGTCGTCTCCAGGAATGTTTATTTGCATCAAAAGTAGGACTTAAAGGGGTTTCCAGTGACCCAGGTTGACTCTGACCTATTTGAATTTGACTCTGTAATATCCTTGGTGCATTTCAGACGAGAAGAGCTACAGCGAGGTCAATTTATCAACCTCCGAGGAGTGGGATGTCAAAACTATAACCAGTGCTTTGAAGGTGTTTTTGAGGTGAGTGCTACTCGACCACTATCCATTCTGCATAAACACCTGGGTCATTTTCTGTTGACAAAGAAGTTGATCCATTTCTAGCACTTTGCTCAGTCATCACATACATTCACGCCCCTTTTCCCGGGACTCGAACCCGAAGCCTTCCGCTCTGAATTTCAACTTTTATACTGACCCCCAAGATGAACCCCATGAATGTAATATTTTTCCAGGACATCAAACTTACCCAACTACGTTATTTAACAGTATTTTAAAATGTGTATAGAAATAAAGGTTAAAACTGAAGATAAGTGGTTGCTGTGCAGAGAGAGAGTATGGGCCTTAGGGCCCAGCCTGTACAGGTTAAGCTGTGATCTGTGCGCTTTCCTTGTCTCCTAATGAGCTACTGCATCATTTCGATATTGATTTTGGTGTTTAGGGAATAAAATTTGGGTCTGTGATTCCTTTGTGTTGTTTTGTAGCTCTCTGAGAAGCTTTGAGCTCCAGCAGGAAACAGCGATCCTGGATTTCGGGTTCGGTTTTCCCTCTGGCACACGGCGTGCTGCGTTATTACCATTTTATTGAATTAATTGCAAATCAGTGAGCACCTTGACTTAGGAATGAGCATAGATCAGGGGTGAGCACTATCCAGAAAGGGCTGGTGTGTATGTGGGTTCTGCAACTCCCTGATTAGATTACTAATTAGAGGACTGATTGGCTGAAGAGTCCTCACACCTGGGTTTGAACAGCTGACCTAATGGTTACCCCAAAAACCTGCATACACACTGGCTCTTTGCAGATAAGATTGGCTACTCTTTGCACAAATGGATTCAGCCAAAACCAAGAATATGCAATTCTTCTCATTCATAAGTAGTAGTTTATATGTAAGAAGGTAGCTGGGTGTTCAGTGGAGATACACTGGAGAGTTGTCATCCACACAGAGGATTTTCATTAGCAATTCAGTGTTTAGTAGTGTGAGCTGTGCAGGTTAGCTCAGCCCTGCTGTTTTCTGTTTACAGCAGCCCAGGGATTTGTCTCCTGTTACACTTTTCTAGAGATCCTTTTATGCGTTGAGGTGAAATGTTGAAAACAGGAATTGGAACCAAGTCAACGAAGCAGCGTCTGCAGAAACTGTGTTGTTTCCTGTTGAAGTAATGTGTGTAGTCTTTTATGTACCAGTAAATGGATGCAGGAGGGTCTGGTGGGCATTAACTGGGCCATCTGAACAAGTTCAGACTGGATTGGAGAGTCCTGCTAGCATTGTTATAAATTGCTCCTCCCACCCGCACAAGTCTGGTGGACATGTGATCACATGGTCTTACTATTAAAGCCTCGTGATCCTTTGCAGGTTTGGACGTCCAAGTGGTTTTGGTGGTAGTGGGAGATGCAAAAGGTCACCCCTGCTTTTCTGGGGCACACTCACATCACAAAACCTTTAGGGAGATCTATTCATGTCATCATATGTCTCAGAAAACTATCCATTTCTCTTCAGGAGCCTTCCGGAACCTCTGATGACCTATGGACTGTACAAGGAGTTCATCATGTTGGCAAGTGAGTATCCTGCTTTGTCTCCCCAGCCTCTCCCTACTTGAGCTCCTTTCCGTCCTGATTGATCGATAATGACTTACGGTAACGATTTCCATTCAGTTTCTTGGTAGTTGAGGCCTGTTATGTTTACAGGCGATTCTGAGATGTAGACTTTGTCTGATTTTTTTTTATCTTTTCAAACACACAGCAGACACAGGCCCTACACAAATGTTTTTTCTGTCTCTGTGATGAAAAAAGGGATCGATATAATGTCTTATCCCTTGCACCATGCCTGGTAGTGGTTTCGCTTGCGGCCGTCTCCTGTATGAATCAGATGTCGTGAAAGACTGTAAAATGGCCTCATTTTCATATTCAAATAACACCCTTGCATGCCCTCTGTCCGAGACTTGGGCTCTCTTGAATCACGCTGCCGCGTCAGAAATGAGAAACAGCTGCAGGCTGTTCAGGGTCAGATCTCCAGAACTCAGTGGGAACGATCTAGTTCTGGACTGGATTGTGGGTTTGGCTCACGCTTATGGGGAGGAAAATGTATGGGATTAGTCACTAGCGCTCAAAACAAATTTCTGCTGCTTGGGGTCTCTACTCTGAGGGAATCACAGGTCAGTGATCGTTCCCTTTTTACCCCGAGAGCTGGCAGAAGCTGGAAATTTACCTCATAAATGGAAATCTGGCAACGTACTGGGGATTTTTCTTTTTTCAAGCTCTGGACCTTCTCTGAGAGCTGAGTCGCCTCCGAGGATTCCTGGGACGGCAAAGCGACGTCCGTTAGCGTATCTCGTTACAGCTGGGTGACTGGCTCGGTGGTGAATCGTGCCTGACATTTACACTCACGGGGTGACTGCGCGGTGGGTCAGCACTGCGTCAGTCCATGGGGGAAGGCAGTGCTGGGCATCACCCGGTCAGAGGGGTGAGCGTATCCATGAGACACCTGCACTTAGCAGCAAACTCGAGGCTTAACGGGGGAAACGCTTCCCGTTTTAGGGACAGCCTGGGTCCTGGTTGGGGGGGGCGGGGCAATAGCAACAGAAAAGTAAAGTCAAAAATAAAGGAATTTCTTTGTTGGGTACGTTGGAGATAAAACAGATGCCTTATTACCGTTACAGATCTTACGGGGCTGGCATCGGAAACAAGTGTGGTTAGACTGAAAACACAGGCAAGGTGAATAGAATGAACCCCTAAATCCTAGTCACCTTCCTCTCCTCCTGGTCACCTGACTGTTGTTCCTGCCCATACACCCCCTAACCCACAGACAGACTAATTGATTCAATAGAAGCACATGCATGCTGATCTCGGTTATGTGCCGTGAAACGGCAACTTAATGCACATGAATGCGTTCAACACTGTAGCGTTTACGGTGCATTGTGTGTGGGCAAATGACACAAGCACCACGCACCTTCTCACGGACGTGCACAGCCTGTGTGTAAACGTTGTATGTTTTGTCTTTTCTAAATGAACAGATGGGATTACTAGCATTTCTTAAAGATGATGGAAGATGCCGCACTCTGGTGGAGTGGTGGGGGTACTAGGGGGGGAGGGACTGGATTAGAGATGAATATTTCCTGAAGGATGACAGCGTCCGTAAGGAGCCGTTTGCCTCTAGGAGCTCGTGTCATTCCTGTGGTGATGGATCTCGGATGCGTGGGCGGTGGTGGCAGCTATCAGGCACTAGATTGTGTGAGGAAATTTGAGGAGATGAGGTCTGGGCGGCGTCAGTCCTGCCATTCGCATGCAGCAGCTCCCAGATTTGTGTAATTTGTAAGCTCTCCATGCCGTCCTTCTGTTGGTTTGCCGGACAGAATTTGGATTCTCATCTATACATATTTTCACCTTTGACCTTTGTTTACGCTGTGATGCAAAATGAAGTCTTTAAAAGGATCAGAATGACAGGGTAATGGTGAATAAAGCTGGCTTTAGTTGTGTAAAACAATGTGAACGCGGTGGATAATTGGGCAGGTTGCTGAAAGGCCTCCCTGCACAGCATGGCTTCCAGTCACCTTTCGGGACCTTAAAGCACTTTTTTTTGTGTGTGCGTATGTCTCTGTCCGTCTTTTCAAAACAGAGAGTGGCAGCCCTGAATCCCGTGTGCAGTCGATTCACGCCCTGGTCCATAATCTTCCAGAGAAGAACCGGGCCGTGCTCGGCCTTCTCATGAAACATCTGGCCAGGTAGGCTTTCGGTGTTACGCCCTACTGGGCGGTATACTTAAAGGACCTGGTTTACATGCTGTGGGGCGAGTGTAATATTTCTTCTCCAGGGAAGGTCGGGAGAGAGGGACTTGTCGTATCATTAGCTCTTGTCGCATGGTTGTAACTAACAGAGGCTGGGTGTTGAACTTGATTGGATCGTGCTGCAGATGTGCATCCCCTGATGTGGTGATGACCTCCCGGACCTTGTTCTCCATAAATATATGATCTGCTGTAAATGTTGACCCCGCAGCTCGGTCTGGAGTCAGAAGAACTGCTCACGAAGTAGAGGAGGAGGTTATCCTACCCAAATCGATTTACCTGCACCAGCTGTCGAGTATATGTTTATATGCCTGTGTCCTCGGTCGCACTATTAAATATGGAAGCTGTTCAGAAACGACGCTTACATTCTGCCCTCAGAGTGGCTGAGAACAGCAAGCAGAACCTTATGACCGTCGCCAATCTGGGCGTGGTCTTCGGCCCCACGCTGATGAGGCCCCAGGAGGAGACCGTGGCCGCCATCATGGAGCTGAAGTTCCAGAATATCGACGTGGAGATCCTCATTGAACACCACCAGAAGGTACCAGCCCGCTCTGTCAAGGCAGCGCCTGCTTTAAACTCCCACTTGTACCTCAGGGGAATCTACAAAGGAGGCTGATGATACTGCAGTGTCTGAGGGCAGCCGGATGCCGGGAAGTCCCGCCCACTCTCTCCCAAGTGGGCGGAGCTCTGCTTCACTAGGTTTACTCTGGATGAAACGCCGAAATCCCGCAACATTGGAACACGTGACAGTTAGCATGTTTCTATTCTCAATTCCCCACTGAAAATATGACATAAAATAACTGTTCCGCTTTTCCAGCCCTCGTTAGCGTGTCTCCAGCTGTGTCAGTAAATTAAAGATCATTTTTTTTCATTACACACTGTTTTGCTGTAAATTTCTAAACTGATTGATGTAGTCTGTAACACATTCAGCATTTGGCATTAAGCATTCCGCTCGTCTTAATTACCATGATTCTGTTTAAACTTTGGCTTTGATGATATATGATAAGCTGAAGTCTAATTCATTTTTATAGTTCATTCATTTATTCTGTTTTTAAGAATTGTGTTTGGCTTGATCGGGCACTCGTATTTTTCGTTTATTTTTTTTTTTATGTTGTTGTTCCTCAAAACGCCCATCTGCACTCTGGTTTTGAAATTATTTCCTGGAAGTAGTATTTGCGGCAGGAGTTTTAATGAGGCAGCCGCAGTTCAGTGCGAACCCGGAGCCCCGGGGATGTCGCTGGGGGGGGCGGGAGCGGGGGGGGGAGGAGCGTGTTCTGCTCTCCTCTCAGTCATGCCTTTTCCAGACTGTTCGTGCCCCCAGATGCCAGCCGGTAGATGGTGTTTTGCATTCTGCTCCTTCGATAGACGTGCCGGGTGGCTGCTGCCGATTTTTAGCGGGGGCAGGCTCACCCC
>JAODJU010000001.1:52269920-52295616 GCA_026776725.1 Gnathonemus echidnorhynchus | reverse complement strand
GTGAAATGCATGCTCAGTGGGGTTGAGATCGGGTGACTGACTTGGCCATTCGAGAATATTCCACTTCTTTGCTTTAAAAAAGTCCTGGGTTGCTTTTGCTGTGTGTTTTGAGTCATTGTCCATCTGTATTATGAAACGCCGCCCAATCAATTTGGCTGCATTTGAGCAGACATGATGTCTCTGAACACCTCAGCATTCATTCGGTTGCCTCCATCCTGTATCACATCATCAAGAAACACTAAAGACCCAGTCCCACTGGCAGCCATGCACGCCAAACCCATTACACTGCCCCCACCATGTTTCCAGCTCTTCTCCATACTTTCTTTCCATCATTCTGATACAGGTTGATCTTGGTTTCATCTGTCCAAAGAACTGTTCCAGAACTGTGCTGGCTTTTTAGATGTTTTTTTGCAAAGTCCAATCTAGCCTTTCTATTCTTAAGGCTTATGAGTGGCTTGCATCTTGCAGTGAACCCTCTGTATTTGCTTTCATGCAGTCTTCTCTTTATGGTAGACTTGGATATTGATATGAATACCTCCTGGAGAGTGTTGTTCACTTGGTTGGCTGTTAGGAAGGGGTTTCTCTTCACCATGGAAATGATTCTGTGATCATCCACCACTGTTGTCGTCCGTGGACGTCCAGGCCTTTCACCAAAGCTTTCTTTCTTTCTCAGGATGTACCAAACTGTGGATTTTGCCACTCCTAATGTTGTGGCAATTTCTCAAAATGTTTTTTTCTGTTTTCGCAGCCTAAGGATGGCCTGTTTCACCTGCTTACTGACCGCATGTTGTATGTTCAAACCTCAATCTTCCAGATGCAAACAAATCACCTCAAATCAACTCCAGGCCTTTTATCTGCTTAATTGATAATGAAAGAACGAAGGAATTGCCCACACCTGTCCATGAAATTGCTTTTACGTGAATTGTTCAATTACTTTTGGCCCCTTTAAACATAGAGTGGCACATGTTAATGAGCTGAAACTCCTAAACCCTTTATCCAATTTGAATGTGGATACCCTAAAATGAAATCTGAGGATCTGCACTTTATGTCAATGCCCATTGTATAACTTCAATTGGAATATATTTCAGTAAACAGGTAAAATATTAAAACTTGTGTCAGTGTCCAAATATTTATGGTCCTGACTGTATGTGTGTGTTTATGTGTGTGTATATGCACGTTTTTGGTATATATGTGTTTGTTATACATGTGTGTTTTGTTAAATGTGTGTGTTATATATGTGTTTATATATACATGATTGTTATACAGTATGTGTGTTTATATATGTGTTTTTATTATATGTATGCATTTCCTGGTTATCAGATTCCCTCTCCACCTTCAAGAAATGCCTCAAGTCCAGAAACAACTCCATTAGCCTGACACTGCTCCATGTTCCCTGAATGCTCTTAACGTCACACTCTTTCTTTATTTGAATAATTGTCTTATTAGGGTCTTGCTTTGTCTGTAAGAAGTGTAGCTCTTGCTGCTATACTGCTGGCACTTGTACCTAGGCGTTCATTGGAAGTTCAGTCTAGCTGCACTTATGCCCAGTTGATTCCTTGACAGCTGCATGTTTGTATGGTGCTATCTGCCTCACTTGGATGTTGTTTTGGACAAAAGCATCTGCTAAATAAAATAAAATGTAAATGAAAGCTGGGGAGGCAGACGGTGCTGTTCTGCCTGGTCACGGCTTGGATTGGGCAGGGACCCTCGCTCCCGTAGGTACCAGCTTGACTGGAATATGTTCCCTGCTCCAGTAGTTCTGGGAATTGATTTACATTAACTAAACAATGACTCATATGCCATTAATAAGTTCCTTTATTTATTACAGAGAGAAGTTCTTTGATGGGGATGTAAAGTTGTATTATAAAGCGAGAATTGAGTTTGTAAAGTACCACCTATGAAAACCTGGAAGAGCAAAGACACAGCATGTGACCCATAAACTTCTCTATATTTATCAAAAAAAAAAAAAAAAAAACATTAATTGTTTTCCAGAAAAGAAATCAAGGAAATAACTCGAAAAGAGGACAGTTGGGTGAAAGTGGAGCATTAGCACGGTAACTAAGGGATATGTTGGAGTAACAATGTTATAAACAAAGCAGAGAGGAGCCTCTCCCTGCAAGCAGACCTACAAACCCATTAACCTACACAGCTGCTCAGGGAGCCAGGCCACTGCTTGTTCATGACCCAGCACAGTGCGGCGCCCCCTCCTGGGAGACGCTAGCATGCCAGCTCTGGTGCTATCCATCTTCAGACCGATCCCTGTGCTTTAAATCATGTACAGGATAGATACTTTTGTTACTTTAAAGTGTATGATATTAAAGCAAGATAGAGGCACTTTCAACCACAGGAGCTGTATGCACACACCACACACGAAGGGCACTGAGATTTTCACTGGTTGTGGGGCCCAGGGTACAAAGAATAACAAAAGGATGGAAGAAACAAAAGGAAGACACCCGCCCCCCACTTCTGTGGGACATTCCCCTTTCTTATTTTGGGGTCTATTTCAGTTGTGTATGGTGCTCACCAATGTAACGTCTGTGCAGACTAGAAATTAGAAATGGAAATGACTGGAAAGCTGTAATGTTGGTCAGGCATGGATGCTGTTAGGCAACCAACCACTCAGAAGCCCAGTGGGTGGGAGGATCCACTGGGTGCAGGAAGGCAAACCATTCACTCTTTTCATCTTTGAATGCATTCATTTAAAATTCAAACTTTGGCCAAACCCAACGGAGATTAAATATCTAAATGCAGCCCGTCTATCTTCAGCTCTCCCTTAAGCAAAAATATTTGCATATAAAACATTTTAATGAGGCATCCATACACTCGATCCCACAATCCCCTGGTTTATAAAGTTTACATTTCATTAGCTGTACATATACCTTTTCCCCTAGCTGCTAATGCTGTATCCTTGAGAGTCACATGACACAGACACCATCTTTGATCTCCATATCTTGGCACCTGAGCAGGAATGACAGGACAGGAGACTAAATGAGGCATTGACTCAGGGGTCATTGGCATTTTACTTTGGTTCACGGGCTGATCTGCTTCTGTTTGTTTCTTATTTTATATGTGTTTTTGTTGTCTGTTTCATTCATAATTTGAATGCACTTGTGATTTCCTTCAGCAGGTTACTCAGCATTCAGGTCAACCCATCAGGCCATCTTCTGGAGGGTGTCAACTTAGCAAGCCAATTTCACTTTGTCTCAGATGGGCGGCACTGGTGGTGAAGCTTGCCTCGGAAACCTTAAGGAAGAACTTCTGCTTGAGATCCTGCCAAGGATGGCCTTCAAGATCTTCAAAGCACATTAAGCTCAAGTCCAGCAGTCGATGTCCTTTCTGGAGTTCATATGTGCATAGAGTTTTTGCTCATCCTGGGGCGAATGAGCAATGGGTTTGCACTTTTCTCTCAATGCCTTTTACAGTAGCTGGACAAATGGAAAGGTTCGCCTACGGCCGTCTTTGATGTTTAACCATGTTTCAGATTCCCACCCGGATTTACACAGTCCTATCTGTAACATGAGACTTTCATCAGATTCCCAGTTGCACTCTAAGAGAAGTTTCTATAAAGTCTGAGAACCCAAAAGTTTTTGCAAACAGACAATCTAGCGTGATCAAGGCGTGCATCTGCCATGCGCCAATAGGCCCAGCGTGACCATAAGTGTGCAGCCTGGCCTCAGCGGACTCCATGAGGAAGCGTGGAGAGAAAATGTCTTAAAATGTGAAAAATGGAGTGTGACATTTTCTGGAGTGTGCAGGAAAGTGCTCCCTAACCTTCATCAAGACTGGAGAATGTGAAGGCTGCCTTTATAAGTGGGCTGAAGGCATTAAGGGGTCTCATGCAGGTTTTCCAGCTGGTTCTGTGGCAAGGAACTCACTAGAATTACTCTGAAACACTTCATTAGACTTAACAAATCATGCCAGAGTTGTTTTAAAAGAAATGTCATGATTGAAAATCCTGTAACACTGGAAAAGAATTGAATGGTCTGTTTTATGGCCAGGAATCTTTTATTCTAAATGAATGAAGTACCTTAATATCAGCGAAGGTCAGGGAATGGAAAAAGTCTATTTCATTTGCGGATTCAGTTAGAAATGTATTTACGTTCTTCAGAAGGAAGTTTAATCACAGAAAGCTGTTATATTGCTTCATTTTTAATGGAAAATTATTAGGCGATTGTGAGAGTAACCAATCAGAGAGCAAAACAGGAGAAATTACATATGAAACCTTTCTCCCTGCACACACCACTTCTATGACATCTCATTCACCTCTAATATCTGTGAATGATTTCTGGAGCCGAATGCCCCCTGTTTTGTCATGTTATTCTATTTTTTTTTAAAATTTATACTCTGTTTTTCACTTTTCATGACAGAATTTGGTGTCTGTAGCTAACATGCACATATCACTTCCTGTTTTGATGGCTGAGTTTGGCTGATGTAAATGGTTACTTACCTGGCTGTACTCTTTCTTGTCTATCTTGGATATGGCTGCATGCCATTTCTCCTTCCGCCGCTGTTACAAATGAGGTTACTCAGTAGTTGCTATAGAAGTGCAAGTTACGGCACCTGTCCTTTTAGATGTAAATTAAGATGTTTACAGACCTGCAGGGATCTGGGTCTTGAAGGCCAGAGGTGGACATGTGCACTTCAGCTCACTATTCAATGAGAAGCGCTCCCTGCGTCATCATCTACTCTCTCGTCAGCGGCTTCCAGGCTCTCCTTTGTTTTTGTGAATGGTGGAGAACATTCCAGCTGGGCCATTCGGAAGGAAGACACACCTCCCACTCTCTCCCCGTCTGTCTCTAACCTGCCCCCCGCCCCAGCCCTCACCACTCGATCCAAAGAGCCTCTTTGTAGTGCCTGAAGTTCCCACCTAAAACTCCCACTCCCCCATCATGCATCACTTTCCCTGCACTCTTTGGACTCATTAGACGCTTGTTTACTGTTACCTGGCTCGTACTGGCTACCATAGATTGCCGCTCGCTTTAATGATCACTGCTCCTTGTTTGTTAGAGCTCATTATTTTTATTGTGTTTTCTCCTTCTGTGTTTGTTTACTCTTCCCCACATGTACAGTACTTGCTTTGAAACAGTGTAATTAACGCCACTACCTGTGTTCGACATCCTAGACCTATAAAGATGCCATGAATCACATGACCTTAGAAGGAGATCTGCTTCATGCCATAAAATTTAAAGAGATTACATTTTCCATATTACTATTAACACAGACAATATCCATGGGCCCCAGACAAATAATTTGTTTGTATCAGATTTCATTATAAAACATATGCCGGGGCCATTATAGCATTTTGAGCTGGCCAGTGACAGGGATTTTAATAGGAGTGCAATGGTACAGGTATCCCACGGTACGGTACGTACCTCGGTATTTGGGCCACGGTTTTGGTTCAGTATAAACACAACACTACAAATAATAACACAACAAAACAGATAATAAACTGCCTCTTATTTATGCATAAAATATGTATACATGTATAAAATTCAAACTTACAGAATGTAAACAAAAACACTTAAAAAAATGTTAAAGTGCCTCTTAAAGTGCTCTAAACACTCTATATTCCACTCGAGGCTCTGTGTTTGAGCCAAATCGTTTTCGATGGCTTTGCGTACTTTGTCATAGAGGTCGGGAATTATAACGTCGCTGAAATGTGTACGGCAGGGCACAACATAACGTGGGTCGAGCGTTTTAATTAAGTGGCGAAACCCCACATCTTCAACAACAGAAAAGGGTTGCAAATCTTTAGCAATGAATGTTTTTCTTATGTCGGATGTGGCAGGGTATGTTTGTTAACTGAAAAGATTTTTAGATAGACACTTGTTTACCTGCAGTTACCTTTTCGTCTGTCCTCCGTTCAGGAACCGTTATATCAGCATGACTACGTTTGAGATGCTTAGCCATATTGTTCGTGTTTCCATTAGCGTATGGGACACGTGTTAGGCAATGTTTACAAACAGTGACATTTCTATTAAGTGTTTTGGTTGTTGTATTCTACAGCGAACCCGAAAAAATTCCATACTGGAGATTTGTACGAAGCCGGTACTTCTTCAGACTTCTGCCTCTCAACTGTTCCGCTAGTGCTGGCCATGCTTGTTTGTTTTTCTGTTTTTCCGCGTCTTTGTACCGAGCTGCGAGCTCAGCTCCAGTTACGTCAGTGTGAGAGAGGGCAAGTGGGTGGAGCCACAACAGTGATTGGACATTAACTCACGGTGGAGGGCTTTCGCTCATTGGCGCTTACTGCTTAACAGTAGCCTGATAAGCATTAAGCGCCATTTTCAAAAGGAAGTGCAAAACCGAAATACCGCGGTACACAAGGGTGTACCGGACCGCGCAGCGCGTACCGAACGGTCTGGTATTTTACCGAGTACCGTTGCATCCCTAGATTTTAAAGTGGGTGGGGGTTTTCTTCAGATTGAACAGTAATGTTAAAGAATGACAATATCACCATGAATGATGAATATGTGCCACTTTGCCCTCTTGTCCTCGTGACCCTAATTGGTCACAGAGAACACCTGGACCACTTTAAATTCCACTCCAACTGGATCATGTGTCTCTCCCTGTCCTGTGACACAAAAGACAACACACACAGGTCAATGATGATATGAGAACCTTAGTGATATGGCAGAGAGCGCAGAAGCCATAGCATACTCGGTAGAGAAAGCACAGCAAGATAAAGCGTTAATGAAGAGCTAAGCTTTAATATTAAAGGAGCGTTAATAAACAGATATTCAGGGTCAGGGGGTGTCAGCGGTCCCAGGAGATAGATGCCTGTCACTCAAGGGGGCAGGCAGTAGATTTTTGTTGGGGTGGTCAATCTCTCGTATTTAAGGGATGCAACATTAAGTCTGTTACATTCTGCCGTCCGTGTGTCCAAGCTGGATGTGCCACTCGCTTCGAGTGGCAGGGGGCTCATGTGCTGAGAGCATCACCGCTGTCCTTCTCAGTGTCTTGCTTTCAGGCTCCCCTGTGTTGTACTGTGTTGCACATCTCACATCTTTTTTTTCCAGTTTAACACTCAGTTGTTTATTATATTTACTATGTTGTTACCTTTGTGACTTATTGCCCTCAAGTATTTTTATTCTGGCGGAGTTCACCACCTCGCATTTCACTGCAAAACTTGCACATGACAAATCCCTTGAATCCTTGAATCCCAGCCTCTACATGCAGATAGAGACTCCACAGTAATGCTGGATACATGAGCATCTTACCATGGGGGTGAAATGAAGACCAGTGACTAGCAGAATGAAAAACACCAACTAGACACAAGAAAACAGACCATGTAGTGTGACTGAAAAATCAATCCATCCATCCATCCATCCATCCATCCAATCACCCTGGTCAGGGTCTCGGACACAGGAGGAACCACACATGACTCAGGAAGAACATACAATCTCCACATACACGCAGAGGACTGAAGCCCCTAGACCTGGAGGTGTGAAACAGCGACCTTCACAGCCACCTCCACACCAGTGAAATACATAATCTTTATTTGGAAATTTTGAATTTTTTTATAGATGAAATATTCTGAATTGTGATATTAATGCAATGGAGATCCCTCTCAAATGACCTCCTGAAAACAGCATAATGAGTCCACATGAAAAACCCTGCTTTACTGAATAAAACAGACCTTTCAAATATTTTCTGTGTGACCTTTGTGTGACCTCTGTGACCTTTCTGTGACCTTTCATTTCAGCCTCTGCCTCAGAAGAGGACAGTGATGTGTCAATTATCACAATTTTTTTGCACAACAGACCGTGGAGGATGATAAACAGTATTTTCTAACACAGAAGCAGCCGGTCGACAGAGACCCAAGATCAAAGAAAATGCTTTAAGCTAATCTGTGCAGCACCTGTACCGAGATGAACAAATCACATGCAAATCACTGTTGTTTATCCTGCTGAAAAACAGCCATTTTCAGAAATTAAAATGCTGTTTCACCTGCATATTTTCCTGTTAGGTCTTTTGGTTAGATGCCCTCTCAGATTTCAGTGAATTTGGACAAAAAAATTATAACATTAAAGTTTGAAAGAAACATGTTTTAATAGTTGGAGAACAGTCATTAAACACAACAAATGCTGGATTTTTCTGTTGAAAATGGGGAAATAAAGAGGGAGTACAGCCTGTCTCCAGGGAGAGCCAGGTGACTGGAATCACTCTCATCGATTAGTTCCACCTGTTCCTCATTCCCTCTGTTTGTCTGTATTAGTGGGCTTTCCAGTGTGCTTGTGTACAGCCTGAAGCTTAAACCATTTTCTCTCTGCTTTCTCTGGAAAGCCTTAGCTCAAATTTGGTGTTCAGCACTGTATGGCTGACCAGAATGGCTTCAAATAATGAAGAACAAACATTTTAGTCATTTAGTATTTCAGTTATTTAGATACATTTTAGATAATTTAGATCTTTTGCTTGAGATAAATTAAAGAAACAAGCTGTGCATGGTTGTATGAATTTTGGTCAAGGTCTAACTATAATTACTGTGTGATCAATAGAGCAGGTCTGACACCTTTTTAGACACTGATTTTGCTCCTCTTATTGAAGCTACAGATATGTATAGAGAGAACAGAGAGAGTGTCTATTTTCTGCTTCGTTTCACCTGCCTAAATACACCATTTTTGTCTATAGTTTATTTACCAAAGCTATTTTGTCTGTGAAAGTCAAAGTAATCAGTGCCCTTATCCTTAAAGATTAATTACTGGTCAGCCAGATAATGCATGTTCATCTTGTAAAATAATACCATACAGTCCTTAGAAAGTACCTTTAGTCCAATTCATTTATTTTCTATGGGGGAGAAAATGCATCTAGGATCAATCTCATTTGCACTGGTTGCATTTAGTGATTGCCTTGCCATTGTTTTGATCCAAAAATACCTATGAGAAATCACAAGTACCTTAAAAGGGGCTTCTAGTGCCATGGAACATCCCACACAACGTGTTCATAGGTCAGAAATTCTGTTTCCACGCCTGATATTCTTCTCCTCTTCTAGATGCTTCTCATTCTGCTTTTTCATAGTTTTTTGTTCCTAAAATACAAGGATGCTAATAAGTTTACACTTGTTTAATCTTCAAAGCATCTGATATTCACTTTCGTTTTTCAACACAGTCATCGTATAATGTCCTCATTACCAAATCAAATGCCAATGACATAAATCCAACCATTTATTTTACAATCGTTCTCACAGTTTGTATTGCCAATATGGGAATGATGATGGTCTGTTATTGCGATTAAACTGCATGGAAATATAAGCAAATCATAATAATAATGAATCTCCCTTTTGATAAATGCTCATTTGGCATGCTGAATATCCTGAGTGCTGTGGGGCAGGGGTGGGGGACGGGGTGGGGATTGGGGGGTGTACTGCTGTACTTGCTCATTACCACATTTGCCCCAGGCTGTAGACCCAGGGACTTTCATTAGAACTCTAGGCTGTTTTGTCCACCATGGCCTGGGGCCGAATGTGGGGGGCTTTCAGGAAGGCTCAGGTTGACGTCACGAAGCACATGACGCATTCCCCTGTTTGCTGGGGGCGGAGCTGAAGTTTCTGGGTAATCACTGTGCGATGCAGGCTGTGGTATCTCATACCAATAGATATGAGGCCGGGACAGGATCTTGGTGTTCGGGAAATTAATTGAACGAGGACCCCCGCTACTCTCAGAGCGCGCGTGTGTGTGTGTGTGGGGGGGGGGCTCCTCATTCGATTAATGGGGGGGCTCCTCATTCGATTAATGGGGGGGCTTTTTTGTGTGAAACAACCTCTGACATGTTAGCCTTCCAGCAGGATGCCAAATGTCCAGCATCTCCTGTGTCCAGCAGCAGTGTTTAACATCACTCAAACCACCCTTCTGCATGGGCCCCCCAAGGTTTGGGAGCCTCAAGGCCCCCTGTTGGCCATAAAGTCTCTACAGTAAATTATTTAATAAACAGCTTTCTTATTTAGGAGATGCTGAAGCAGCATGTTCTGCTAATCAGCTAGCTACCCACGATCATCTGTCTCTTCTCCCTGGCTATGTATTTGGATACCACTTGGGGGCAGAAACAACATCCCTGCCCCTGCCTGCCCCCCCCATCTCTGTCCCTTGTCAGGGAATGTGATCTCTGTGACTGTGGAATAAACATGATATGTTTCAATTGCCAGGTGAATTCATTCATTACTGGGATATAATTCAGCCTTAATGGAGTATAATTGAAGATAAATTTTTAATGACTGTTAAACAAGGTTAACAAGTGTTTCAGCCCAATCACAATTAGCTGAAATTCATGGATTGCTCTTTCCGGAACATGCTGGATTTGGCCTGAACATTTATGCATGCCACACTACCTCTGTGCTGCGTGGTTGCTTCTCCACTGTGTATTTCTGCCACTCTAGCTGGAAGTTGCTAGTTGCTAGCCGCTAGTTACTCAGTCAGTCTGCTACTCCCTCAGGGCCCATTTTGTACTGAGGATTCTCGCTTTCTGACCCCTGTCTGCTGTACTTCATTACTCTGACTTCCGAATGCAGTCTGTGTGTCTCCGTTTGCCGTCCCGTGCTGTGAAGTATATGGAGACTGCTTTCCAACTCTAATCCAAGTGACAGTTTCCCAAGACCACTTAATATAAAACAGCAGAGTACTGATTAGCACCCTGATGCTAATACTGAAACCATGGTTCAGACCCTAAACTGCTGTACCTGTCTGACATGTTTGATGTGACATCTCGCTATCTCTGATGGAGAACATCGTCCAAATGGTCTCAGGTGTCTGTATCGATTTGCTTCACCTCAGAATGCAGTTTTCCATGGGCCCAACAGTGCATGTGGTGAGGTCACCTCTCACAATTACCCGCTCGTGAGGGGACATCTTCTGGTATCTGCCTGTTGGGGTGGCTTCTATATTTATTTCAAGCTTGTGGTTGATTTCCCTCATTCCTATCAGGGAAACGGCTGGCTGGGCACCTCTGTCAAGGTCCCTGCTGGCTCATCTCCGAGACTCCGTATGGTTCGCACTCTCAGCATGTCCTCCTACATGCCATGCAGCTGCTGGTCATGTGAGCCTGTGCCTCAGTGCCTCAGAGCAGTCCTTGGTGTATCCCAGCCGGATGGACTGGTTTCTTGTGTTGTTTGCATTGTCTCCTCCTACAAGCTGACCCTAACCAGATAAGCAACTGTTGAAAAGGAATGCAGTTCTGCTGTGCAGTCATAGGCGGCATAATCTAATAACAGTACTCAAGACATGACCGCTATTCACTGCTGATTTTAATTAGCTAGTAATACCAGAGGAAAATATTGGGGGTATTATTATAGGGTTAGTATTTCTATCCTGGGAGACCAGTGGGAGCTTTAATGACCATAGTGACTCACTATTGGTAAAATAGTTCCTCCCTTGTCGTTGTACATGATGATTACAGGAAGACATCTGGGTTTCCCTTACTGGCCAGTCGATGTTGCGTCTGGTTCCAACGTCAGTCTGCTTAGTTCGCTGGGCGGCTTAGTGTAGATGAGAAGGCTTGTGTCCGGCATGATCGAACAGCATCGAAAGCCCAGCATTAATGATCCTCTGTTTGTTACAGAACGTAACTGTATATGCCTTTAAGGACCAGAAAACTGACTTAAATAAGCTGGGCTGTGTGCACTGTGCCCCTAGACTGCAGTTTACCTCGTATCCATATGATTTCAGACCAAGGTAGTTATCAAATTAAAATATAAATAAACCTACCTCACCAAAGAATGTAAATGACTTTCCTGATACCCTTAACATTTTAAAGTCATGCTATTTCTTTGCTTACCTATTGGCTTATTTAGACGTTGGGACCCGTCTCTGCAACACAGATGCATGTAAGATATGGCGGGTTTCAGGATTCCCTCATAGATCATTTTCATCATTGCACTGATTTCCCTGCCATGTCTGATGTGTGTGTGTAGCTTTTACATAGGTGGTGCGGTCAGGAGAGCTGTTAGGGTGTGGTACATTGTGAAATGTGGCACCCAAAATGACCAGACTGCACCGCAGTGCAGAAGCAGTTTAGTGGGGTTTCATTTTGTTGGTTCAACATGTCCTACTTTGGGTAATTAAACATGTCAACACAGAGGGGGAGGACACCCCCTGCCCCCTGCAAACCGACACCTCAGCTGGTAGAAGGTATAAAATTAGAAATAATTAATATGCGAACATCCGTCAGTGATGAGTGAGCAGCAAGGTTCCGCTGCGGGCATGAGGACGCGGCCAGGACTGTTGCCAGATCCAATGCTGGCTCCCGCACCTTGAGTTCCCATTTGGCCTTTTACCATGATCCTCGGTGGCTCCCTCAGCCATAACATCTAACCTTGGTGTTGGCAATTTCTGGCAGTCCAGACCGTGGGATGCATCAGTGATGCGGGATGTGGTTGTGGGGTGTAGGGTGCATGTGAAGGCGCTTACTCTTTAAATGGCTCCAGGTGCAGCTCAACAAGACATCGAGGGACTGATTCCTCATTAAAGATCATCTAGTGACCTAGACCCCCTGCTCCACCCTTTGGGAGAGAACGCTCAAAAAGCAATTTGATACAGCTGGAATTTTATATCAGTTCCAATACGCACCCCCCAAAATAAAATTGAAAGCCAGTTTGGTTACTGGGTTTCTAGGCCACTTAAAAACTCCCAAGTTCTGCTGCTATCTCAGACATTCCGGTTCTTTCCGTTGAAAGTATATCCCCAATGAGACCATGTGTGGTCATGTTGGACATTAACAGACTCATAAAAGTCCAGTTTAAGGTGTTATCTCATAACACCTGTGCAAGACCAGTGTGTAGTTTTGCAGGATCCACATTCACTTCTTCTTGGAACGCACGTTTCCATCGGCCCAGCAGTGCTTGTGGTGAGGTCACATGTCACCATCACCTGTCAGTTTGGGGACATCTTCTGGTGTGTCCTCGGCTGTCACACCACCTGGCTCATCTCCAAGACACCATATGGTTCACACTCTCAGCATGTCCTCCTATATGCCATGCGACTGCTGGTCATGTGACCCAATGCCTCAAAGCATCCTTGGTGCATCCCAGCCAGAGGGATTGGTTTCTTGTGTGGTTTGTATGGGCTCCTCTTATAAGCTAACCCTACCCAGATAAGCTACTGTTGAAAATGAATGCGATGTCATTGTGAAATTGTAGGCATTTATCTAAAGACTATTTTTGCAGGATCCACATCTGGATCCATATTGGAAGATTTGACTGCAATTCCTTGCTTCACAATGTTTTCCCTCCTTCAGCTAGTCCCAGGTGGCATTCATAGCCCTGAACATTCGTAACATCATTCACAGCAGCGCTGATGTAGAGATGTTTCACACTGTGTAAAGAGTTTACAGAGTGTTAATCCAAACACTGCAGAAGATGATAACACATGATGGTCTTGTAAACACTCCTTGAACCTGCAAAAACAAGACAAGCAGCCAGTAAACAGCTTAAGTGCACAAGAGTCATGCTAATTCATGTAGCTCTGACAGTGTACATCACATAATTATGGGGTCAAATTACAGCACATGACATGAAAGAGTCAAATTATGGGGAAACTTGGAAAAGTTTTCTTCTCCTGTAATTAAACATGTAGTCCTCGTTAATGATTTCGGAAAGCAATAACAGTTAAGAACAACATACTGATTAAATGTCAAAGTAAAATTTCCATCTTGTTTAGAGATTAAAGGTAAGAGATGTGGGTATTTATGCTAATGATGGACTATGGGGGATTCCTTTCCTGGTGTCTGCTGTAAATCGTCCTACAAACACATGTCACTATGTAACTGTTTACATCATTTTATATAATGTCAGAGGCAGCACCTTATAGATCATGAAGTTGGCTTTAAGAGCGCACATAGAGACACTTCATGGTAAGCTGGGCTGATTCACATTCACATGCGTATCCGTGGACCTCTCCCAGCCACTGAAACTCATGTGACTCAGACCCTTACTGAAGGAGGACAAACTCATCAGGACACCAAGAGACCCATTCTTTAACAGATTCTGAACATCAGTAGGTATGAAGCCTTCTGGATGTTAAATTAGACAATGACTGAGCTTACTTTGGGTTAGGTGGTCAAACTGTTGAACTTCCAGCTTGGCTGGTCAGAGAAGTAGCATAAAAGAGTCTTCTAGTTGGTCAACGGCAGTAGCTGGAGAGGTTTTTTTATGTATGTCAATAAAGGAAATCTGAATCATACTGGTACACTGTTTGTGCAACTTCTTTTGTATTTTTAAATGTAGTTTTTCTTCACATATTTCTTATCTACTTTTACTTCTGTTATCTTGTCTTGGGTTAACCCTCCTCTCCTCTGCTTTACTCTGATCACTCTTTCTGCCTGCATTAGGCTGTCTCTCTCTGCATCCTTCTATGTGTCTGTTTTCCAGCTTTCCCGCTTCAGGAAGGTACTTCACCTTTGAGTGCCTCACTCCCCCTGCCTCCCTCTTAATGAATCGCCTGCCATAGCCCCCGCTCCCTCTGTTAATGCTGCTCTCACACACGCCGTCATTGTTAACGTTAAATAAGGTTAATACTATATCTCTTCTCAAGGTTATTTTCTGGGATGGGATTTCATTAGAGTGTGTTTAACAATCAGCTAGAAAATCAGCATACACCCAGATGAACAGTAATGAGTATATCGATGCAGGTCTTCTGTGGCTCACTGTGTGTGGTATTTACTGGGTGTTGGTGTTGACGTCCCAGCTCACGCTGCCCCCAGCTCCATCCTGTCAGGGGGAGCAATTGCCTGCCAGAGGTCTTGGGTCTCAGGCTAGACACCTTGCAGCTGCCAAAACACTGAGATCCTGCAGCCACACCAAGAGACATGAGTGGCTCTCGAGAAAAGTCCAGCCTCGGGAGTTAAAGGTCAGCACTGAATGTGTTTACTGCTGAATTATTCTATTGTGTGAGATTTCAGGACATTTCTGCATAAATGTCAGTGGAGAATGAGGATCCACAGCTGGTCTATCTGTGTGTGTGAGGGAGTTGTTTATATTGCATTGTGGGGACCAAATCTCCCCCACAATGTAATAAAAATCTGCTACTTTGACATTGTGGGGACCATTTTTGTGATCTGTGTATGCAATCAAGAAACTAAAAATGCCAAAAATCCCATGTTTACTTTGGTTACTTATGTTTAAGGTTAGGGCTGGGTAGGGGTTAAGGTTGTCATTTTGGGATTAGAATTTTTTTCCGCATAGAAATGAATAGAGAGTTCCCACAAAGATATAATTACAAAGCTGTGTGTGTGTGTGTGTGTGCACACTGCTCACCATGAGGCTGATTGCATCAGCTGCAGATGAACATTGCACATTCAGGAACCTCTCACATACATGTGTGCAACTATATGCTTCATTAGGGAGAAACACACATGCACTGCATTTGTTCTTCTGGGTCAGCTTCCATAATCAAAGCATAGGGGGCAGCACTGAGCTCCTGCTGTTTATTATGTGCTTTAGGCACAAATGAGTGTTTTAAGCAGGGGTTGGTCTGTTCTTTCTGGGATCAGAGTTAAAAAGACACTTGGGAGCCTCCTGTTGCCCCTTATGTAGTGACCAGACAAATGTCTGGTTCAACTGCTGGTGAACACCGCTGCTGGTTTTAAGGTATGTCCAGCACACTTAGATTACAACAGAAACAGCAAAAAGCAATGGTTCTTGCACGAAGTGTCAGATCAGGGTCCTACAGACTGGGCTGATGTTTCACCGTGTACCTGCATCTGTTCTTGTTTCTGTGAGGGTATCTTCCCAGGGTCAGTATCTAGTGCAGGGTTATTCAAATCACGGACCTCGAGGTCCGAGCACTGCTGGTTTTCCAGCCTTCCTTTACCTGCGAGCCAGGTGTGAAGCCTCTGACCAATCAGAATCAGTAATTATTAAACTAACTACCTGGGAGAACTGAAAACAAGGCCTGGATTTGGAATCAAGGTCCAGATTTGAACCCGAATCTAGTGCATAATAAGTTGAAGAAGGGCTGCATACTGATGCACACGCGCCTTCTTTTCCCTGTGTCTGCTGTGTCTCTGAGCCCTCATCACATGCTGAGTCCCTCACCTCTGCTGAGACTATCTGCCATTGAAATTAGAGTCATTTGCAATTCCCTTTATTAATGACCATTAATCGTGTGCTTTTTTCTGTAACTGTGGTCGTCATTTCTGGGAGGCGGAGTGACACATGCGAGATTCGTCAGGTAAAGAGTACGAGACATATGTCAGAGCCGAGACGCACAGATGGGCATCTTGTGGTTTGCTGAGGCCTAAAGGACAGGGTGTGTTACCACTGGGGCACTTAAGCGGAGGCATTACTGCAAATGAGAACTGTGTACCATGAACTCAAATGTTTTCAATTACTGCAGCTGTGTAATCTGGAGCACCTTTAAGGTGATGGATTGGGTTATCAGTGTCCTGCCTGCCTCTGGCCGTGCCATTTCCGAAGGGCAAAAATGTAAAAGCTCTGGTGATTTCGATATGTGTATCCACTGACTGTAATGCTGCGGTCCTCTGTACATTAGGCTTAACTGTGGGAAATGGAAAGGAAAGTTTAGCACAGGACATTAATCGGACAGTCGAGGGATGACTCACTTGTTGAACGGCAGCTGTTCTCCATGGTGTGACTGCCTCTGAGCAGGAAGCCTATGGGTAGGGCCACAGCACAGGATGGGGGTGGATGTCAGCTGGCAGTGCCATGACGACAGCTGTGCTGCAGAATGCTCCAGCTGTTCATTCACCTGAAGAGATGGAAAAGTAACTCAGTCGGTCCAAATTACCCATAATCCTCCTTCATCTCAGACATCGGTAATGGGTGAACACATGGTCTCTGAAGTGGACCATCATTTTTCTGTTTCGGATTATATTTCATGTGAAATCTGTGCATGTGGACTCTGTGTTTCCCTCTGTCTATCTATCAGGGTCATGCTTATCTCCTCTGTCCCATTTGAATGCTAAGAGCTGCACCCCATTGTTACGCATTGGATGGAATCATTGGTGCAGAATAAGGCCTCCTTAGTGTGATGGATGTTGGGCATAGTAAACTCAGCGTCCTAGCCGAGGTCACCCATCTTTCACGAAGGATGCCTCCCCTCAATGACGAGGCTGAGCTTCCAGACAGAAACTGGGCCTGAGCCGGAGCGGGAAGCTGGAAATGAAATAGGAGGAGCACAGTAAGAACGTGACAGAGAATCTGTCATTTCCTCCATGCGGACGAGCTCCTCTCCACCTCAGGATATGGAAGGTTGACCTTTTCCCATTGTAATTACATGCACAAGTTGCTTCTGCTGAGGATTACAGTAATTAATTGCCTAATTCAGGCATTTTATTATCCCTGTGGTTACCCAGCAAGAGATGCTACACTGGTTTAATGTGGGCTGACCTTCAGTAAAGGTCAAAGCGGTATTCAGTTAGGGGGCATGTGCTATTAGTCGACGTTTTGAGGGCTGAAATGACAGCAGATGGTGGGAGAGGCCAGTTCCCTGCCCGCTGCTCACCAAGTTATAGGCGTGTCCTCCTCGGTATGTCGGGGACCTGGAACTTTCATCCCATCATGAGTGATTCAGAAACAGGTCCTGAGTGATGCCAGCTAATCAGACAGCCAGACAGCTCCGTGCTATCGCTAACAATATGTGAATTCAGGTCCAATTACTCACCAATAGGATTTTTGTTTCCTATGGGGTAGAAAGGGAAAAGCGAATGCACCTTGCTTCTGGCAGTAAACACCCATGTACGTTGACTTCACGCAAATGGAAGGAGTGGAGCCTGTTTGGAGGTGCATGACCCCTGAAATGGAGGCCCATACAGGAGAGACGGAGGCAGAGCGTGAGCACGGAGGAGCAAATCCATGGCTTCCCTGAGTCATTAGTTGGAAGTGACCTCATTCCTCAGATGCAGAGGAAAGATGTCTGTGTGAATGACATGATGTCATGCAGCGTGTGGAGGATTAATACATAATCAGGGAGGCAGTGTGTGGACTCCTCTTCCCTTGGCATGTTTTCTGAGCCTCTGAGATCTTACCCCACATTCTGGTTTGCAAATCTAGTCCAGGAATCCCGACCAGCTCATGAACCATCATGAACACCTGTTAGCCGTGAAGTGATGTGGGACTGACCCTCCCATGATGATGACTTTGACACAGTGGGCATATGATCCAGCTCAGGGTGTGAGAGATCATGCTACTGACCACATCCCCTACTTCCTGAAAGCAGTTATGCTGACCTAGTCGTATTTAGCTTCCTACGTACTTGGGGGAAGAACCCCGTTTCTGTGGCATCTGACATGGGACCCTGTGAGTGCCTGACAGCTGCTGCCATCTTAAGGTCACTCACATGGGATTCATAAAGATTTACCTGATAAATACCATGAACACCACAACACTTCGGGTGAAGGGACCGGCCCATGTGACTAGTATGTCTGCAGGTCTCGTCTCTGAGACAGCGGTTACACACAGAGCTGTTTGGCCATTCACAGGCTACCCACTGTCCCAGCTTTGGCCCTGGAGGACGATTAATGGATTCTCTGTTTGCCAGACACACCAGCTTGTTCAAACTTGCAAAAAGAGACCCTGGATGGGCTACATTTTATTTACTTAGGCGATGTTTTTATACAAAGCAACATACATTTTTGAAAACAAAAAATAGGGTCAGCCAGTCCCTCAAGCAGTTGAGGGTTAAGGATGGCATCAATCTGCCAGCCCAGGGACTTTCAATCACAGACACAGCATCCAAGACTACTTCCATCGAGAGCCCAACCTTTTCTAAAGTAAATGTTTTCATAATAGCCACAGAGTGCTAAGCTGTTCGCCTTACATGTGTGATACGAAAAATGGGCAGTTTGGAACTAACTATCATTTGGTGAAACATTCATTTGTAATGGATAAGTGACTTTCAGTCCAATGATGAATCACTAGGAGAGTTCACAGCAGTCAGGAATCTGCTTGAAGTAGTAATCTGTGCATTTATCCAAATTAAAGGAAAAAAAAAACTGATGCTAAGTTATCAAATATCAATCATTTTTGCCTCTCTGAGACAGACCGTCATCTGTAGGGGGCATGTGCATGACATGCAAGGATCAGGGCAAACACACAACATGAAATAGTGGTGTCCTCGTAAATAATGCATTAGACTGGCCCATCCTCCAGTGATATAGAAGTTTTCGTCTTAGCATCTGAATTTGGTTGCTGTTGAAATACTCTGGCACAATGGTGACATGTTGTTGTTTGAGGGGACTCTTCGTCTGCACTTTCTGCTGAAGCTCTCACTTACTCTCTAACTCTTAATCCTTAACAATGCAATGAGAGTCAGGTATGGGATGGAACAGCCCCAGACAGGGCAGTCATTGACCCCCCCCCCCCCCCCCCCCCCCCCCCGAATCTCTTAATGGGAGGCGGGGGGTAGCATACTGTATGGAGATCTGAGGGTTCAGGTCATCACACGCTGGTTTGTTTGAATGTGACGGTGGTAAATATCTCCACCCCATGACATGGAAATGAATCAATTTCTGATTCAACTTGGCAAATGGGAATTGGTTTCGCTGCATTCCATGTCATTGAGCGATAGGTCACTTGTGGGTGGGGTGAAGAGTTGAATATCCTGCATGATGAACATCCGAGGTATTATAATGGAGAATATGAAAGTCACACCGTGAATGGAAAGGTAATTGATGGCGAACATGGTTACCATTCATGCCATTCCTATGAGGTCATTTCGCTCTTGCATCTGACTCAAGTGTTCCTGTGAGCCAATTTACATATATGACACTTTACCCAACAGGGCTCACTTGCTCCTCGGGGGGTCCAGCACTCTGGCATTCTCTCTACATATGTTTGATTAGGTGTAATTTAAGCAAACTCCAGACTGCTCTGAATTATTATCTTTATCGGAAATGTCTTTTAGATAAGTAAAAGTACATAGTAGTAAATGAAGTACTGAATAATGGGGGTGTGATATTTATAAAGATTATAAGTCTGGGTTAGATGCTGATGCATTGAGGGCATGATGAAGTTGATGATGATGAAGATGATGATTTTAATACAGGGCTGTAAATGAGCAAGTAACCATGGCAGCCACTCTCAGCTATTAAAATTGCTCTTCAGTTATTTTTAAACAGCCGCTCCCTAGTGAGACTTTATGGAGGCACATTGCAGCACACAGCCACTCTAGTCTAATGGGCATGTTACGGGTCCTTACGCCCCTGCTTCCCTACAGCTAAGCAGCCTGGTCACTCTGTAAAATGTGTCTTAACCTCAGGGGCAAATCTCATGTGGGAGTTTCCCTCACGGGTAAGGATAACTGCACACTCAAGCAGTGGAGTGTGCCAAGGCCCATCTCCGCGGTAACCTGAGGGGCCATCTGGACTGAACCACATGCCTGGTCACCGGAGGGAGGTAATGGGAGGGAGAGGAAAGTGGTTTTTAATTACTTGTAAAGTGGAAAAAGTTGGCACCAGGTGCCAGTGAGCTCTCATGCCCTCATCTTTGTTCTTAGTGTTCCCATAGAAACATGAGAAAGGAAGTGATTTTGGGCCCGTGAAGGTTTGTGAACGTCACTAATTTGGATGGTTTCTTTTGGTGCCAGCTGACAGCCATGATGGACACATAATGAGCTGCCAGCGGCAGACTCTGCGGAGGTTGCTCCCCTCGGACAGATGAACGACAATTGTCCACAACAGTTTCTCAATGACCTGAGGGCTAGAACATGGCTCCCCTCGGCTTGCATCACTCAAGAGCATGGAACTCAGTGCTTGTGTGTTCTTCCTGGCTCCATTCAGACATTCCATCTTTACTCATTTTCTCAAGAAAAGGCTAAATCCAAGCATAAAAATGAAAATAGTTCACCAAAATATGGAAAAAAACTGGAGGTTCTACAGTGGGAAAACTGAAAGCTGCTTCCTCGAATGAAGAGATGACAGATCCCCCCCCCACCGTGATATCAAATTAAAAACTTATATACGGAACAGTCACCCTTAACAGAAGGTTTCCAAAGTTTGCAGATATCAGTGCTGCAAGGGACTGTTACAATGGGGCATGATGGATGATGAATCCAGTGTGGCTTAGAAACACAAACGGAGCTCAAAGACAAGAAACATGAGGGGTCTAAACACAGGCAGGTAGGCAAAATAAAAATAAATTCAAGGCTAAACTAAGCATAAAATAAAAAACGAAGCACAAAATCTACCACAAAACACATTCAGGATCCACAGATCCACCTTCAGGGACCACACAGGAACAAAATGGAATGACTGCCTGAGGCCTACGGTAGGCACATATATACAGAGACAATGAGGCTAGACCAAGAACAGGTGCAAGCCATTGACAATGAACCAAACACTATGAACTATAAGTAGCAAGAAACAAGTGAGGGCAATCAATAATCAGTACAGACTCATACACAAAGAGAGACTAGAAACAAGGGAACAGAACATTGCTACAAGATCAGATACAAGTAAGGATACCTAAGAACAAAGGCACGAAACAACCAATACAGAAATATATAACAAGAAGAAAATAATTAATGTGCGGAAAACAAAACTGATATCTAAAGAGTCTCTGGCCAGCCTTGTACCAGTAACAGATAGGAATGCACATTCTCAGCTGCATGCTGAGTCCATTCAGCCATGCAGTGGCCTGGGGAGAATGCTAAGTTCTGTTAGCTATCTTAAACTTAATGAAACACAGGGAAAAGAATGGGTTGGTCAGCAACACCCCCTGGCCAAACAGGGAGACAATGGACAGGAGACAGATGGGCAAGGCGGGGACTGAACCTGACAGGGGACCAGGACATAATAGAGTGCCCTACTCCCCCTCAGCAGAAAAGCATCCACTTCAGAGTTAAATGATAGATGAGCAAGGGTGTCAGAAGCATTTTGAATGTGTGGGGGGGACACACTAGCATAGAACTAATATTTTATGTTAAATGTGGAATGGGGGGTCCGAATGAATAATTATGAAATGTGAGGGGGACACGTCCCCCTCAGATTTAATGGCGGCAACACCCATGTAGATGAGTATGTGTTTGTGTGTTCCTCCTGTGTGCACATAACAATGGCATTTTCGTTTGTAGTTTTTGTGTTTTTTCTATGTGGGTGTTATTCCCAGACACGCTTGGACCTCTGACATCAGCATGTGTTCAAATGCTAAAGAAAAGTGCAGGATCGCATCACTGAAAACCCGAAAAAGTACTGAGGAGATCTGGAGGAAGCTGACTGGTGTGATGATTCAGTAATTTAGAGGAAGCTGACTGGCTTAATCACAAGTGGCTGCGCAGGATCCCGTATGCGTGTGCTTCAGCTACGACTGCACGCAGCTGCGTCTGAGCACTGGACGTTTTTGAGTTGAGCCGTCTGCGTACCTGACAGCAACTCTTTCATCTGCCTCACTGTCTGATCCATGTCTGCACAAAGGGATATCTCTGGATGTGGTGATCCCACAAAGGGTCCTGAGGGTCATCCTAATGCAGCATCACCCCCCCACTGCCCCTACCACCACCACAACACCAACGCCCCACCCAGACGGCAGTGAGAACAACACAGACAGTCCATGGGCAGCTTGATTGATTGGAGTGCCTTGCACCTGCTGATCCTTGACCAGGGTTAGACTGATGCAGTTGTGCACTATCCATATGGCTTTGACCTCAGTCTCCATCTGTATAGAAACACCTCAAATGGTACATACCATTTACAGAAGGCTTTTAGCTCTCCACAGGGCAAACAGGTATGAATGCTTATACTGACCATAACAATGCATTATAGATGTGTAGGAAAAAGTAGCTCAAGTAAATTTAAATATCTCCACCAATGTGTAGGGGAATTAAATAAATTTTTTTAATTAATTAAATTGTTACGCCAAATGGTTTGGTTTCTCCAAACTCAGTTGCGGAATCCCCGTGAGTTTGTTAATGTGCGACTTACATGGGATTCATTAATTACCAGTATCACTTAGTAACCTGGGTTACTACCGAACTACATTACCGGGTAATGTAAACGACTGGTAGCAAAGCTCTTCTCATGGCCGCTGAGAGACAGTATCGCAATATTTTCAGGCGACCTTGCGGTTTCAGAGCTTAGTAGCTTAGTAGTGATTATTGTGAGCACTCAATGAACGTCGGCTGAAGTTGTATACAAAGGCATACATTTATTCTTAACTAACACTATACTATCATAAGACGGACATTACACTTAACATAATCAACAAAACACAAAATAACAGAATATAACCAAACAGAATGTAATGTGAAAATGCAGTGACCGGATTTAAATGGGTAAACTTAAAAGGGAAATACTCTGAGGTACCAGGTTTTATGGTCTAAAGTTCATGAATAGGGATGACCAGGAACCTGACTCCTGAACCAATGGCTGGCCATCTAGTTGGCGGGCTTTCGGAGGGGTGTCTGTGGCAGTCTGGACTGATGCCACTTTACTGATGATTTTCATTAAACGAGTGTAACTTTTGATGCATAAAATTTTATGATAAAATACTGACCAGATTCGAACTCAGGAGTGATGATCAGTTTGACACCAAACATGCCATACCAGCCTGGAGGTTCACACCTCATACCATCTGTATTAATTAGCAATTTCTTACATTATGTATGTTAATGAATCACATCAGTATACGCTATAGGTGTTTTGTATTGTACATCAACAGATATTGCTTTATAAGCTGTACAGACACTACATTGCATATTTACATTCAAACAGCACATCTTACCCTTAGGTAGGTGTGGCCGTTTGTTGCAATACCACTTTCAATTACACATCTGGAAATGACATATATTGGTTGGTGTGACTTATTCCAATGATCTGCTCTCCAGGACTAATAATATATACATTGATTCAGTCTTTTACACAAAATAGTAGAGGACAGAGAAGTGCTAACTGACCACAAAGATCAGATAAGGGCCGACAGAGAAATGCAAAAAGGGGGGGTTGTTAAACAAAGAAAGAAAAGAGCTCTGATACTTAGGAGACCAACTAAGATACCTGGTTACATTACTGTATTTAACCTTCACAATTCCTCTGGGATAACCATGAGATCATGTATGCAGGGGTAGCGATACATATATATTTATCCATATTTATATCATGGTTCAAGTGAGAAGGGTAAAATAGGTGATACTCTGTGAAAACATGGTTAAAAGGGTGGCACACAAAACACTAAGATTGTCTAAGGACACAGACAAACATAACCTATATGGATATTGAGACTAGCACTAATAAGTAAACACATATACAGTGTATACACAGGCCAAACTTAAAAGAGAGCTTTCTTTAGGGTGTTGGGTTAGTCTGTGCTATGTAAGGCAGGATGGACTGGGACAGGGTTGCGTGCCAAGTTGAGGGACCCCTGTCCTTGAGGTCCATTCTGCTGTCCGTAGGTCCCTAAATCTTTGGGCCATAAAAGCTGGAATGCTGGCCTCTCTTGTTTTCTGTGTGTGTGTGTGTGGGGGGGGAATCACTAACCCCCCTTTTGTACCTAGGCCAACAAGTACCTCTCATACCAGGCTAGGCCTTCTCTCAGGCAACCTAGAATCTCAGCCCTGTCGTATGCGTGTGTGTGATGCTACAGGTGAGAGCTTCACAGAGTATACATAAAACATAAAGACATGGCTATAATGAGTTATGCCTTTTTATAAATAGTCATTGCCATGTTTATAATACTTTATGAATGCCTTGCAATTCATTATGAAGGTACCATAATGCACTATGATTACCGCTTTAAGTAAGAAAAATCTATTTGCCTCTCAACAGCACTTTTCCTCTGATTGATCTAGTCATGCATACACATACCTCCTTCAGACAATAGTTTTATTGTATTGTATCGCTCACTGTGAGTGCTGAACAAGTGGGCCTTGGGGGGGGGGGGTGGGGGACCCACCCACTCCCACCTCTGCTGCATAATATATTTATGTCTCCTTATGATTTTGATTCCTGCAACGCATTTTCCTATTGTGTGGCTCATCTAGTGTTATGTGGAGGTTATATATCCATATATGGTCCAATGAGGGTGGTTCTTTATTTAAATTACAGTTGACAGTTGGGGGGCTGCTATAAACATGCTTGTAACCTCCAAACTGACACTGTACATATATTTTACGCAGTTATGAGTTACTAAACTTTTTGTGTGTTGTCTGCTGACCTTCGCATGTCATCTGCAGCTTTCACAAAACTCCTAAAAGCTCCCAAAACACTGCCATTTAATTTCTTATGCCCACCCCAGAATACATTGCAACTACAATGAAGAAAACTGCAATGGAGACGGGTCGACTGTAATCTTGCCGTGGAATATCATTTAGAATCCATGAGATTTATCAACATTCATTTCATATATTCAGTTCATATGCATTAGTGATAAATACCACTTAGTGAGCATGTAACCGCGATTCGCATTTATGGAGGTTGCTGCATATAAAGCCTAAATATTTTTAGATAAACATGCTATTTATAATTCAGATTATGTTTACTTTAAAATGTACAGTTACTGGATTATTAATGTAAAAAATTGATTTGAGAAGTTCTCTGTCTCTCTCCAAGCCGAGCTGTCTGCCCACATGGTCCCCGCTATCATGGGCAGTATGTTGTTATGGTCCCCGCTGTCCTGAGATCGTGTGGTCCCCACTATCCAGTACAGCACCCTGTCATGGTCCTCTCTGTCCTGCCCTTGATGCCATTGTGGTCCCCACTATCCAGTACAGCACCCTGTCATGGTCCTCTCTGTCCTGCCCTTGATGCCATTGTGGTCCCCACT
>JAODJU010000001.1:52238785-52249715 GCA_026776725.1 Gnathonemus echidnorhynchus | reverse complement strand
TTCAAATTCATATTCATGTCCAGTTTTTTTCCTTATGTGGCAAGTAGCCGTGTAATAAGCGGGATAATGTACAGGCAACCGGTAGTTATCGCGAAATAAGCCCCTTCAGTGTGATACAAGACCCTCCGCTTCGCGGAAGATTGGCGTCTATTTCTGCGATAACTACCGGCTGCCTGTACATTGTCCCTTACATAAACACTACATACATTGAGCAGTGTTCATTTTAGAACTATATATATTTTTTATTTACATATATATACTATATACATTGAGCAGCTGATATAGACAGGAACACAGTAAACACCAAGTTCATTTTAGAACTATATACACATATTTTTATTTATACTATATACAGTGCATTTAGAAAGTATTCAGACCCCTTTCAATTTGCAACCATTTGTCATGTTGTAGCTTTATGCTAAAATGATGTAATTTCATTTTTGTTCCTCATGAATCTACACTCAGTACCCCATAATGACAGCACAAACATGGAATTATAGAATATTTTGCAAATTTATTAAAAAAGAAAAACTGAAATATCACGTGGACATATAGGCCAAAGAGTTCAGTCTTGGTTTTGTCACACCAGAAAATCTTATTTCTCACAGTCTGGGAGTCCTTTAGGTGTTTTTTGGGAAACTCTGTGAGGGCTTTCATGTGTCTTGCACTGAGGAGAGGCTTCCATCAGGCGACTATGCCATGAAGCCCAGACTGGTGAAGGGCTGCAGTGATGGTTGTCCTTCTGGAACTTTCTCCCATTTCCACAATGGATCTCAGAGTGATCTTTGGGTTCTTGGTTACCGCTCGCACCAAGGCTCTTCTCCCCCGATTGCTCAGTTTAGCTGGGCGGCCAGCTCGAGGAAGAGTCCTGAGACAATCCACAGAATACATCACTGTGTCGATAGCATGCAAAAAGACAGGCAAAACAGCAGCGATGTGCACTTCCACTGGTAAACCTGTAATATATTATAGTGGTTACAGGTCACACTAAACTGTGAATAAGTCCTGCTAATATCCAGTTTACCTACACTGGAGCTGCCTTCACCATCTCTCCAACTACAAGGAAACAAACTGCTTAATGTTGGTAATTTTGTATTTGCAGGGCGATCTTTACTAAAAAGAGCTTACTGGCAATATAATACAACTTCCCGCACACGTGTATTACGTTTACTGCCGGACCCCCAGCGTACACCACGTCAATTTCTGAGGGACAGTACTAGAGAATGTGCCAATTGACCACACTGCACGCTCACCCAACTGCTGCCGCCTCCACAGCCGGCACCGAGAACAGCTTGAGCGCCATTCATACCCCAACGCTCCCTTTATATTAGACACTAAACCCTGGACTAAGGTGAGCCAATAGAGACGCAAGCTGACCCAAACTTCCCACTTTGCTACACTGACAGATATATTGATGCAAATGCTAAACTTTACCTCCTCCATTATTTAAATTTTATAATCAAAATAATGTTAACGATAGAGCAGCTGTTTTCAGCAGGAGTTGAAAAAAAGCTGTTGATCGCAGAGTCATCATGCTTCAAATTCCATAAAATGCAGGTGATGACTCTAGAATGTTTGTGATGATTTGAGATGCTGGATGCCATGGATGTGTTGGGAAATGGCATAATAAATATCTAGGTTGGCTAGGTAGGGTGTGTCATTGATATTTCTGGCTAGCGGAGATGACCTTCAGGCCTGTACATGTAAAACCTGTACAACTAGGCTGTTTGGTCAGTTATATTTAATAAAGCACATTACCACAGCATGAATTATAGTTGATTCTCCTCTATGAATTGAAACACCAAGGAATTTATATAGTAAAGAAAGAGTAGTAGTTCTTCCGGAACAACCAATTTTCTATCAGCCTACAGTATACTGGTCAGGGTCTTGGAAGGCCCAGAGCCTCCCAGTTCACTGGCTGTGCCCCCTTTCTAACACTGGATGGGATGGCCAGGCCATTGCAGGGGAGATACATGCACCCAATCATATACTATAGACCAGGGGTGGGCAATCATCTGCAAAGCTTGACCTTTCCTGCTAAAACTTGTATTGGTCGAGACACGTTAAACTGTAACAATTCGGACCTCGAATGAATCAATTGAGAAAAATCTAACCACAACTCAGCTGAAAACTTGGAACACGACAAAACAAAACAGACCTGCTGGATCGAGATGCGTCTCTGATGAGTTTACACAAAGGCAAACAGACCTACTGGCATGCTTATGCCGATAAATTGCTCTGTCTTGCGGTATGTCTTGACCGAGTTTGACATGCGAAAGTTGTGTTCCTGTGTTCAGTGTGATTTTTTTTGTGCCTTATCTACAGTACATTTAGTGATACAGTAATCATGGCTCCTAAGAAAGTAAGCAGTCATAGCCTCAAACCAAAAAGGAAAGTAGTGAGAGTAACTTCTAAAAGTTACAGATATTATAGCAAGACTTGAAAGTGGTGCACGTGTGTCTGCTCTCGCTTTGGAGTACGGGATTGTCATTGTTTTCACGTTTATTGCTTCAGTGTGATTTTTCATGTGTGTATTAGTTTTATATTAATTGCTAATGCCTTTTATCTTTAGTTTGGAAGGTAGATAAGTTTAAACAGACAATCATTTGGGGGTCTGGAATGGATTAAATTCATTTACATTATTTCTTGTGGGGAAATTCCAATTGGAACTCGATCAAATCACAACTCGACCAGCCTTCTGGAATGAATTAAGTTCATGTTCCAAAGTACCATTGTTATTGTTTATGATGTTGTCAACATTATTACTGGAAGCATATCTGACTTTTGCAGTGTTAATTAAAAATTAAATCAAGCCCATTTTTAGTTGATGTGATATACCGGTCTTTACTTTGATTGCAATTGAGGGTAGTATTACATTAAAAAGTAATTTGAAATTATCAGAGAATAATAATTTACTGGAGATATGATCATGTTTTTTACCAGAACTAAACTGGAAGTGAAATAGATTTTGGGAGATATTCAGCCTGCGATTTCAGGTCACATGGCTGAGGCCTGCATGGGTAGTGCTCTGAGTGGTGGGCAAATTGTTATGTTCTTTAGAAAGACTCATGAATCTCTCCAGCAGGAATTGAGCCCATTCCTCTTACAGTATAACCACGAGCAGACATGGGCAGTAGTCGCTTTAGTTCACAGCCAGGGATGTGCGGGTCAATATTGAAATATTGACTCTTTTGATCTGAATGGTTCATCTTTGAGAATCAATTCTAACATTGAAATTCCGATATTTTACCTGGTGTTTAAATGTTTACATTATTATTAAAAGGAACAGGACATTAACTACTACCAGAACCTAAATGTCAGTGTTAGAAAAGGAACCACTCCGGCTTCATCCTGCTTTTGCTGCTCCAGACTGAGAACCAAGGCTCCCAGCATGTCAGTCAGTCATAGGGATTGGTGGGAGAAGGAAGGTGCAGTCAGTGGGAGACTGAGCAAATAGAAAGACAATGTAGCTTCGTGTGGAGTTATTTTACTTCATAGGAATGTCACAAAGTAAAATTTGATGTTTGTTAAAGCAGTGTCCAAAAGTACAGTATTTTGTATAATGGTTCTCTGGTACTTTCAAATATATTTTGGGTGGACTGCAGTATTTTGAAATCTACCATTGTAGTAGTAAACCCAGAATACCGCAGTACATCGTTTTACCTTAACTTTTGGGGGTAAATTTCTCAGCTCCATCACAATATTTATTGAAAAAAGGTAAAAGATTACACTGTAATTCCATACAATTTCCCTATTTAACACATTGAAAAAACGAAAATATCTGGATCAGTATCGGCGATACCAGCCTTGATATTGGATCAGATCGGATCAAAAAGAAAATCTGTGGTATCACCCATTCTTACTAACCGATCTGTACAACCTACCCAATCAGTTTTTCACAGATCCAGTTCACATATCATGGACATGTGCACATGCGTGCCCAATCTGTATAGTCTACCTGATATGTACACAGACAGACAGTCACATGCATGCACAGACACATTATCCCATCAATGACAACCTTAACTCCTACATAGCCCTAACCCTAACCATAAGTAACCAAACAAAATACAAGAGTTTTGGTTTTTAGTTTTTTTGATTGCAGCCACACAATAAAAATAAAAATACGAATTTCCCCTTGTGCAGACCATTCCAACAAAGGAACATCTTTATCAACATTTTTGAAATGGATGATTGTGGCACATATGCAGTATGTATCAGAATCATCACAGGGGAAATTCCTGAATTTGCATTTCTCACTGACTGACGTCCATGCACAGGGCCAGCGAACGGGGAATCAGGATCAGGCAGATAGAAGTTCAAAAGCGGGTTTTAATGCGGGCAAGCACATAAACACAGAGAGCACTTCACAACACTTCAATGACCGGACTTGGGTAAACTGACTTGAACGCAGACTAAATACACATGACAGACATACAGAACAGCTGAGAACAATCAGGAATTCACATGAGGTAACGAGGGGGGCGTGGCACACAGGAGGATCGGCCGAGCAGGTCATGACACTGACGGGGGACCAAACCCAGTGTGGCAAAAATGACCTTTCATGGGTCTATGCTTCACTGCAGAAAGTGGGCAAATACTACCAACAACAAAATAGGACAGTCTTGATGACAAAATGATGATGATGATGATTATTATTATTATTATTCTATAGGTGGCTTTGAGGCTAGGGCTCTGTGCCAGCAACCAAAAGGTCGCTGGTTCAAATCCTGTGAAGTGATCTACTCCACTGGGCACCTGAGCAGGGCCCTTAACCTGCAAATGCTTTGTCCTGGGTATGACGTTAAACTACATCAAGCCTTGCAAAGAGGTCCTCCAACTTACAGGGACATTTGGGAGTTGGTGGCAGGATTGGCACTCCCGCCACTGGAAATAAACTCACACTGGTCCATTTGAACTAGTTTTGTGCTGAGGTATCGCCTGCCACATGGCTGCACTTAGGTTCTCATCCCTGAGGTGGTGTGGTGGGTGCAGTAATGTGCTGTCAGTGCATGCTCCTTACCTCCTCCTCTATTATTATTATTATTATTAGTAGTAGTAGTATTCATACTAATGATAATGTTAGCAGTTGTTAGATGTCATAATGTGATAAAATATGCTCAGTCAGTACTGTAAGCTTATGATTTCAGAAAAGAAACCAGAATCCCTGATAATTTTATGATCCCATTATTTGAAATATATGTATTTAACATGTAATATTCTGTGAAGAATATTCTGTCAGGTACTTATGTCATACCTGGGTCCCTAAAGGTCCCACAGGTGAATCTTATCCCAAATAAGGGGAAAAATTAAGCATGGCTTCACTGTACCATTTTCCAGGGGCTTCATTAATTAAAGTCACCCCCCCACACACACACACACTTCCTGGGCACCGTTATGCCAACCCCCTACTTGGGCATCCGGATCGTGACTTTGTCCCTGTATGAATTCAAGGACAGGTGTTTTATAAATAATACATTTTGCAGAGTTGCTAATCATGCCCCTCACAGATGCCAGGGCGCCATTGCTGCGGCGATACAGGGGAGTGGATTTGAGGCACAACTGTGGTAATGGAACAGCCAGCATCCGAGCTTCGGTGTCAGCGCTCTCCTGTAATGCGACGTGTCCTTTAGCTCACCCATGAAATTACTCACATTCCTGGCCTGTCTGGACCGTGAGGCTGTTCAGCATGATACGGCGAGCATAATACAGAAGCCGTCCGTAAGGGGTGTGGGGGGGGGGGGAGGTAGCAGATGCAACTGTGCTTGTTTATTTTCCATTTTCTCCCCCAGCATTTCCCTCTGACTAAGTGGTTTGGCTGTAACCCAAGGTTGTTTATATTTTTAGGTGGCATGCAATTTCAGGGAGACCATCCACTGTTCACATGTGTTCAGAAACACATACATGCTCACATACACATACAGTTCATATATCATTATCATTGTGGGGACTCTCTATTCATTTCTATGTGCATATCCCTAATCCTAATTATGATAACCCTATCCTTTACCGAACCCTACCCTTAAAAATGTCCCCACAAGCTAAAAAGTAAAAAAAAAAAAAAACAGATTTTACAATATTATGGGGACATTTGCTCCCCACAATGTGTTAAATACAAACCCACACACACAGACACACACACACGCACATACTCATATGCTTATTCACAGTAAATGAATAAATAAGGCCCCTGTTTGCCAGCACTGTACCCGCCAGGTCTTTCCCTGCTCTGGGCCCAGCAGAAGCTGCTTGCAGGGTGATCAAGAGCCTGAAGAATCATTTCTCACTCTACTCTAATCAGGAATAAAATTCTATGGGTACGAATCCACCATGGGTGAGGCCCCTGTGTGTTTACCAAGGGAGCTTGTGTACTAGTACACAGAACAGTACGACCCAGTGGGCCTTGGCACAACACAATATAGAATAGCACAGCACGGCATGGCATACCAGAGTTCAGCATAGCATGGCACAATACAGCCCAGCACTGAGAACTAAGAGACCTCCATTATCTTTGAAAGTTGTTTCAGCATATGCAGTTCCTTCACATTTCTAAATGTGTGGAGATTTTCCAGGGGACCATTGTCATTCTGTTCTGATCAGTAACATCATAGGCCCTGCTAGTGTGCTGCACTTGCATGACGGAAAATCCCAAACGGCAGCAATACACCGGTACAGATCCTGCACATGCATTCATATCACTCCTTCCTTTCCGGGTGAAAGGTGCTCAAAAGTTTAGGTAATCCGGTGGCCAGGGCACCAGAATGGCGGGTGAAAGGGGTTTGCTGGGAGACATACGTGGGTGCTGTCAGCTCTGGCACGCGGGCATCGGCGAGGCCTGTTTGTCTGTGAGTCCCCCGCCCCCCCCGATTGGTGGCAAATGGGCCACACATTTGCTGAGGTGGCCATACTGTTGCAACGTAACCTTCATACGTAAATTATTATTATTATTATCATTATTGTTATTATTATGCTTAGCCTAGAAATATTTTACATTAAATTTTTTTACCCTCTTCATAAATTGCCACCTTATCATGTTGGAATGGTTTATGCGCCTCCATGATCCTGGAAGCTATATTGTCATGACCAATTGCCCCTGGAAGAGTCTCTCAAGACAAACTGCAGACCTACAGAGGGACCCATGTGAGTCAAGTGCAAGGTAGATAGTGTGGCTATATACCTCTTCAACATTGCGTGGAGGTTGAGGACAGTGCCTTTGGATTGCTAGACTGGGGTGGTGGTCCCAATCTCTAAGAAAGGGGACTGAAAGATGTGTTTCAACTTCAGGGGGCTGACATTCCTCAGCTTCCCTGGGAAGGGCTGTGCTGGGGTACTGGAGAGGAGGGTTGGTTGAACCTCAGATCCAGAAGGAACAATGCTGATTCCATCCTGGTCACAGAATGCTAGACCAGCTCTTTACCATCACAAACATACTGGAGGGTTCATAGGAGTTTGGACAACCAATTTACATATGATCGTGTTCCTCAGGGGGTCTCATGGGGGGTGCTTTGGGAGTATGGGATACGAGGTCCTTTGTTATAGGTCATTAGGTCCCTGTATAACCAGAGTTTTATGGACAGAATTTCTAGGCATAGGATTTGGTTTTTGCAAATGATGTAGTCCTGTGGGCTTTATCAGGCTTTGACCTGCAAAATGCACTGGGGTTATTTTGCAGCTGAGTCTGAAGCAGCTCCAAGTTTGAGGTCTCGATTCTCTACCGGAAAGGGGTAGACTGTCTCGTCCTGGTTGGGGATGAATTACTACCTCAAGCAGAGGAGTTTAAGTATGTCGGGGTTGTGTTCATGTGTGAGGGAAGTAGGAAGTGGGAGATTGACAGCTGGATCGGTGCAGCGTTGGCAGTTATACTCTGTTGTGAGAGCTGAGCTGGAAGGCAAAGCCAGAGATTTACCAGTCAATCTACATTCCTACCCCAAAAGAATGTGATCGCAGATAGAAGCAACAGAAATGAGTTTCCTCCACAGAGTTTCTGGGCTCAGCCTTAGAGATCGAAGATTGGGGAGGACCTCGAAGTACAGCTGCTGTTCCTTTTCATAGAAAGGAGGAAGTTGAGTTGGTTCAGGCATCTATCTGTGATGTTTCCCTTGGGTGGTGTTTGAGCATGACCAACTGAGAGGAGACCCATTATACCTCTCAGCTGGCCTGAGAACGTCTTGGTATTCCCCTTTTGGAGCTGGAGGAGGTGACTGCTGCCTCTACAGCCTGGCAGAAGTGGCAGAAAATGGACCAATGGATGGACATTAGTTTATTGTTATTATTATTATTATTATTATTATTATTATTATTATTATTAATAATAATAATAATAATAATAATAATAAAAGATACATCGAAATAGCATTGGCAAGCACAAAAATGGTGTTTCAGATGTTTGTCTTCCCTATTAAAAACACACTTTAATGTACTTCTTTATTGGCCAAATTGTTCATACACAGGGCAGGCTGCCATTAGAGACATTTCTTCATTTAAATTCTGGGAACTGTAACAGTCACATCAATTTTAATATCTGGCAAAATGAAAGAACTGTGTGCAACATCAACAGCGGCTTTTCATTAATTTTGACAGGCCCACCACCCTTTGTGGACTCTCAATGAATTGCCTTTAAAACCAATTTCCATCTCCTTTATTCGCAGAATTGAATGAATTAGAGTCATTTAGAGCCTCTCCGTTCCATCCCATCAGAAGGGGGATTGAGTCCTCAATTAGCCGTCAGATGGCCCGTGAAGTCACCGCGAATAATTAGTGCCCCTGCTACCAAACTCATAACTCAGATGACTGGATAGTCGCACAACAAGCTGAAAAGAGCCAGAAAAACAGAGACTCTAGTACAGAAACACAGACAAGTGCACATCCCCTTTCATACTTCATTAGAATGAGTTATTCAAGGTAATAACGGTGCTTCTAGCATGTGACTGTCATCTACTACTTGCAACTTTATTTTGTACAGAATCTTACAGAAAAGCACAAATACCAAAACATTTAAGATGTGTGTTTGTGTTTCTTTGTGTGTGTGTCTGCGGATTTACATTTACCACATTTTGGGAACCAAATGTCCCCATAATGTGGTAAGACCTGATACTTTATAGCTTGTGGGGACATTTTCCAAGTCCCAAATATAAACCTCAATTTTATAAAAATCTGTGAATGCAATCAAAAAACGAAAATAGCCAATATTTTTGTATTTTGTTTCGCTCCTTATAGTTAAGGTTAGGGCTGAGTGAGGATTAGGACTGTCATAATTTGGATTAGGGTTATGTCCCTAAAAATGAATGGAAAGTCCCCACAATCGTAGGAATATAAGAAGAGTGCATATGTGTGTAAATGTGTGGTGGATAAAGGAATCTTGAATTGCTTTGAAGGGTGACAAGTTTATATAATACTGAAAAATAAAAAAGGGATTATGAGTATATAACCTGCAGGGTCACTCATTTATATCACGTCTACTTGATCTTTCTGAATCGGTTTCTGGGATGCATAGGTTTCTGGGTTGCTTATTTTAGACGAACAGTTTTTCTGACCTTAAATTTTGGATTACGTTTCTCAATCATCGAAATCACAATTCGTTTTTCAACAACAAATTTACCGAAATGTTCCACTCACTATGCTTCTATACAGATGCTGCTCCATCTGTGGGTTTCGGTGGATATTATCAAGGCTCTTGGTTCGCAGCGCATTGGCCCTCGGAATTTGAGGCTTTACATCCCCTGCCGGCGTCCTCGACCATCTATGAACTTTATCCTAATGTGGTTGCTTGTGTTATATGGGGAAAAGGATGGTCTCGTAAAAGGATAAAAGTGTTCTGTGATAATGAAGCTGTTGTTTCCATAATTAATAAGGGTCGCTCCAAAGTCAGCTCCTTTATGCCCCTTGTACAACGTCTTACTTGGCTCTCCCTCTCATAACTTTATTCTCATAGCCGAATACATTCCAAGAGTCAAATAGCTGACTACCTTTCGCGTTTCAGTTTTTAAGGAATTCCGCCAGTGTCAGGGTCAGCCCCTGTTGACCCACTCTATGTCCCTTCCCCGTTTGGTCAGCAGGCGTTGCTGGTCATCCCGTCCCTCGTATTGGCAGTCTTTCGTGTTTTCCCCTGTTGCCTGTTGGTTGCAGAGCTTGACTTGTTGAGCATGTGGTTGTCTATGAACCCATCTGTCCCATGTTTGAATCCCAGCTCCTCTGCTTTTCTGTTTGTGCCTAGTGTTTTCATTTGCATGAGTTTTTCTAGTTCCCATGTCTGGTGATTTTCTTGTATTCTGTTTTGGTTTCTTGTTTTGAGCCTTAGTTATGTTTTATTGGGTTTTGTTACTCCCAGCGTTGAGATTCTGTTTTTCCTATTTTCTTGATTAGCTTAGTGTCCCTGTTTTAGTTTCTTTGAGTTAACTAGTTTCACCTGTGACCTGTTTTCCCAGTCTTTGTTAATTAGTCTCACCTAGGGTTGTAACGGTATGAGATTTTCACGGTATGATAATCGTCTCAGAAAATATCACGGTTTCGTGGTATACGGTATTAAACTATAATAATTATTATTATAATCATCAGCTACAATGACCCTTAAATGAATAAAAAGAGATATGGTTTTTGGTTGAACATGGTTTATTGTAACAAACTTTTTTTTAATGAAAATAAGAAAAACTTATGGAAGTATGAGTCTAACTAATTAGCATGTTACTACATATAACCACATAATGAACCAACAACATGGATGTAAAAGGAACTGAAATGTGGCTATAACTTGGATGGGTTGTCTGATATAATTGGTCTGGATTCTATAATTCAATACAAAATATATTATTGAAAATGCAATCAGATGAAATGTAACAACTTTTGTTTCTCTACACGAGAGGTTTACTAAATTAAAACATGGGCAAAAAAGCTATACACAACAGTAATATATTTCAGTCATTACTTCTTCAGG
>JAODJU010000001.1:52214359-52237563 GCA_026776725.1 Gnathonemus echidnorhynchus | reverse complement strand
ATACAGCACTAAGCCACGCCCAAAACACAGGGGAACCAATAGGGCAAAGGGATCAATATTCCCCACTTGGCTACACAAACAAACACACTGGCTGTTAAAATCATTCTCATTTATTGGTAAAACTTCCTAATTGTATTTCCATATACTGGTTACTTACCACCATTAAAACTTCCTGAACTTCCTGGTTTAGGTGGGGATAATGCGCCCGAGGCTTGTCTCCTTGCTGCTTCGCTGCCTATGCCCGAGGCTTGTCTTTGACCTTCAGGGTCAATACTGGCGGGTGATGGGGCAGTGCAGGACTCCCTAGAGGCTGTCTCGCTCCGTAGAAGACTTCAAGGGGAGTTTGCCGCCTTCACCCCAACTTCTTTGCCTCGAGAACTGGAGAAGATGGTGGAGAGCCAGAGAAAGCTGCTCCATTTGAGGACAAAGCAGGCTTCCTCGGCAGGAGATGTCACTTCGTCCTAAGTTGCGCCCAAGGTCTCTGTTGCTCCTTTCCCTGCGGAGTGTACCGCACCCAAGGTGCAACCCCCGGCCGCGCCCGCACCCAAGGTGCAACCCCCGACCGCGCCCGCACCCAAGGTGCAACTCCCGGCCCCAGATCCTACTCCCGTGGTTCCTGTCCCGGTGGTTCCTACTCCAGCCCCCGTGGTTCCTGTCCGGGCGGTTCCTGCTCCGACCCCTGTGGTTCCTGTCCCAGCGGTTCCTGCTCCAGCCCCTGTGGTTCCTGTCCCAGTGGTTCCTGCTCCAACCCCCATGGTTCCTGTCCCGGTGGTTCCTGCTCTGGTGCCCCCCGCTCCCATCTCCGAGGAGGTCTCTGATTTCCCAATTCCTGCTCCCGTGCCCCCAGCTCCCTTCCCTGAGGAGGTTCCTGATTGTTGGACCACTGCTCCTCCACTCTCGGTAGAGATGGAGGAGGAACTCTAGTGGGTACCCTTCAGGGATTTCCTTGATGACTGCCCCAGTGAATCCCTCCGGTGGGCCACCCCAAGCACCACCCCAGTAAGGCAGATCCTGGCTAGGTCCCTGTCTCTCGTTCTCCCAGAGGACTCACCCTGCCCCCTGGCTCGCCTTCAGTCCCACTGGCTTCAGCACAGTGGTTGCCTACAGCTCCTCCAGCTCCTGCTCGACGGTCGCCTACGGTCCCCCTGGCATCGCCTCCTCAGTCAGTTGTGGTTACCCCTGCGACGCCTCGTTGGTTGCCTGCAGTCCCACCTCTGACGCCTCGTCGGTCGCCTATGCCTTCGCCGGCTGTGGCTATGCCGTCACCTGCCGCAGCTGCTGCTCCCTCCTCACCTCCTCCAGTGTCACCTTCGCCTCCCTCCTCGCCTCCTCCAACAGTCCCTCCTCCTTCCTCCTCAGCCCCTTGGGTGTCCCCTCTGGCTCCAGCTTTGCGGTCGCTTGTGGCCCCTCCAGCTCCCGCCTTCTGCTTACCAGGGTTCCCTCCGGCTGCCTGGTTCTCCCTCGTTTTTGTGCCCCCCTGGGTTTACTCCCTGTCCCTCTGTTTCAACTTTGGTCCCTCCTGGTCCCTTCGCTCATCCTGTTGGTGTTCTCCCGGGTCCGGTGTTTATTTCATTGGTGCCCCTTTTTCTGTCTGCATTCCCTGTGGTTTGTCAGTTGTTATCCTGTCCTTGTATTTGTTCTGCATGTTTGTCCTGTTCCCAGTGCCCCGTTGATGTCTTTGCTTTTGTCTCCCTCCAGGTGTTTCTGGTCAGTTCCTGAGTCCTGCGTCGTGTCTTGTCTGACCCTCCCTAGTCCGGTTGTCTGCTCCCGGTGTGCCGCTCTTCCTGTGTGCCACACCCCCTTGTTAAACTCTTGTCGAGTCCTGTGTTACCAGCTGTTCCTAGTCTTGTTTAATTGAGTACATGTATTTAAGTGCTTCCCTGTCTTTCCCCAGTTCTGTCATTGATGTCTATCATTTGTACAGCATCGTGTTCCATACTGTTCTCCCAATAAATCCCTCATTCCCCGATTCTTTGGCTCCTTCTTCTGCTTCCCTGGTCCGTGCTTCCCCTTCGGTGTGGCAATAGCCTAGTTGTACAGACTTTAAGAAGACCTGAAGGTCATCCCTGATAGGTAGAATTATCAATGAGATTCCGTCACTAGCAAGCCTCGATATTTATTATGCCATTTTCCAACACATGAATAGAGTTTATGTCGTTTATACACAAATTTGCTGTTTACTTTGCGCACTCATGGCATCCAGCATCTCAAATTATGACAAACATTCTATCGAGTCATCGCCTGTATTTTATGGAATTTGAAGCATAACTGACAGACAGATCACTCTGCGATCAACAGCTATTTTCAACACCTGCTGAACGACTGGGAATGGGAAGGACAAGACAACCAGGGGCTAGGAGAAGATCCCACGCCACACGCCTTGTAGGCGGAACTGCATATTTGTTATAGCCAAACTGAACTACAGCTAAAAGTGGCCCTGGGGACCAAACTGTTTGTCCATTATAAGCGAAATTCCGTTATATGCGAGTCCGCTATATCCAGTGCTTTTTCTGCATGTTCTTAAAGGCACACGGCCGGGACCAGCGGACCTCGTCCGTTATAGACGATATTCCGTTATAAGCAAGTCTACTATATCAAGATTTTACTGTAATTATTTTGGAATTAATTGGAATGCTAAGACGTGATTTTATAGGCTTTATTATATTGACTATGTAGCAATCTCAGCCCTGTTCTCCATATTATGGAAGTATCACGCAGAGCTTTACTTCAGAAAAGATGGTTTTTATTCTCTGCTTTCTCATCTTGTTTTTACTCACAGCACTGACTACCGGGTTCCATTTTTTTATATACATATATACAAGACTCATTCTCCCACTAACTCAAACAAAATCATGTCATTTTGGTGCACCTTACAGATTAGCAAAAAAATTCAATCAGATAATCTAAAATATAATGTTAGATGAGGACATATAATTCAACAGATTACATGACAGTAAGATCGCGGAATTTCGTCTGACTTAACGATCTTTTAGGAATCTGTTCCCACACTTCGGACGTTCTTTGAGACAATGCTAAACTAAGCGAGACAGTTAGCCTGGTCCGGACCAGGCTTGCTCGCAGGTATAAATTACCATGGTAATTCAGCAGGGATTCATTTAAGACATGTTGATGGAACGGAACTGTCACTTAAGTAAGACTGACTTGTCGAAATAAGTCAGACTTTCCCTTAATCCTGCTTCATGGAATACCCCCAAGGCCAAAGAAACAAACAAAAGCACATCTACCAAACACAGTCCCACTCTAAGTTAAGCTTAAGTGAAAACCAAAAGGTGTAAACGAAACAATGCCCAAGCCTAAACTTCCTAACCAAATAAACAGTAATCCTCACGACACGGAAAAACAAAAAGGCAGGCACCCTTACACAAACCTAGTGAAACACGTAAACACACACAGCCAAAGCGAAGGTATTCAAAGAGGTGAAGTCGAAGTACAGGCTAAAGTTCCAAAACCAAGCAAACAAAACTAACTGAACTCGCTGGAGTAAAAGAGGCAATTGGAATCAAAGAGATTTTTGTCAGTCCGGGGCTGAAGGCCTAAACCGCACCCCCCTTATCGAGATGGACATTAGCCCCCAGCCAAAGAGCCTGCAAGAAAAAGAGCAAGACATATACCTGCTCAATGTAAATAGTGTATATGTGTAAATAAATATATGTATTTACTTCTAAAATGAATTTGTTGTGTTTGCTGTGTTCAGATCTATAAGATCAGAGTTTGAAATTAACTCATTTCAGTCATCCCCACACAGATATCAGTAAATGCTACTACTGCTCCTTGACACATTTGTAAAATAACACATTTTACAGATGTGGCAGACTTTTTGGGACCAGTACTAATCACATTTATCGGCTATATGTTAAACTGTATGTAAAGCTTTGAGAACAAATATTGTCATGTCATCTGCATAAAAACTGTTTTCTTATTCCTATAGAATTTTCACCAGTAGCCTGTATCATAAAGCCGAATTCTGCACCCCTGCCGTGAATCCCCTGCACCCCTGCCGTGAATCCCCTGCACCCCTGCCGTGAATCCCCTGCACCCCTGCTGTGAATCCCTTGCACCCCTGTTGGGAGCGTGCACAGCTCTTTACTTGGGTTTAAGGGGGAAAAGATGTTGTTCCGTCCATCTAAATGTACAACAGAAATATTAAATTGCATTTCCACATTTGAAAGCCGTTTATCACTGTTTCACATCGCGAAAGCTGCATTTAAGCCATATAATAATGTTCAACTATGCAATGACATGCAACCAATGAGAACATAGGTTATTTATTTATTAGTCATGTCATTAGTTTACTAGTCTATGAACAAGGAAGTCCTTAGATTTATTAAGGAGGAAAATTACGCAATATGATTTCTTATAGACATTTAGTAATTTATTTTTCTCCACAATGAAGAGAATGTTCTGGTACAATAATCTGAAATACATAAACAAAAAATATGTTTTTCTTTATGATGACTTATCTGTGAGGAAATGCATTTCCATTCTTTCATTTGATTCTATAACAAAATGATGTTTGCAATCAATACTTTTAACCAACTACATAATGATTACTGAATTTCATAAATGTAATATCAGTGCAACACGCAGCAGGTGCATTTTATCCCAGCTCACTTGTATGAAATTTAAGAAACTTGCTCCATAATTGTGCTATTAGCAGCTTTCAGGGTTCGCTTTCTTGATTGACCTTGGTCCACTGTGTGAATTGTGAAAAAGAGCGTTTTACAAGAAGATTAACTGATAGGAGGATGCTAATGCGGGGGGGGGCACATCCTTATGCATAAGGGTGTGAACCCCTTTAACATATGGAGGCACTGAAATTGAATCTATGAAGATTGTTCAGGTAACAACTTTAGGTCCACTGTGTGTATTATCAAAAACATTGTGATCAGCTGAGACTGCAGATGCAGGCGGGGTCCATTTTATGGCAGGCTACCTGCTGGGAAATGCACCCCCTTTAAATTCTGGCCTTGTTGATGCTACGTAAATGAAACTTGCTCAGAAACTTGCTCAGAGAGTACCTTTTCACAGAGTACACTGTGCAAAGCATTTTTTAATATAGTCACCTGACACAAAGATGCAGGAACGGTGCATTTTACGGCAGGCTACCTGCCTGGAAATGCATCCCCTTTGAATTCTGGCTCTTCTGGTGCTACTTAAATGAAATTTTCTCAGAAAGTACATTTTGCTACACAGAGTGTACTGTCAAAAGCATTTTTGATATTGTTACCTCAGATAAAATTGCAAGTAGGGTGCCATTTACATTTTTACAGGGTACCTGCAGGGAAATGCACCCCCTTTGAATTCTGGCTATGTTGTTGCTACATAAATGAAACACACTTAGATTGTACATTTTCTACACAGAGTGTACAGTCAAAATCATGTCGTCACCTGAGACAAACATGCAGGGGTGTTGCATTTTACGTTAGGGTACCAGCCAGGAAATGCACCCCCTTTGAATTCTGGCCCTGTTGGTGCTACGTAATTGACACTTGTTCACATAGTACCTTTTCCTACAGGTACACGGAGTTTACTCTCCAATGCATTTTTGATATAGTTACCTGATGAAAAGATGCAGGGGGGTGCATTTTACAGCAGGGTATCTGCTGGCAAATGTGCTTCTTTTGATTCCTGGCCCTGTTGCTGCTACATAAATGAAACTTCCTTGTATAGTACACTTTGATACATAGAGCATACTATCAAAAGCATTTTTTGATATAGTCACCTGAGACAAAGTTGCAAGGGGGGGTGCCATTTACGACAGGGTACCTCCCGGGAAATGCACCCGCTTTGAATTCTGGCTTTGTTGTTGCTACACAAACGAAACGTGTTTAGATTGTACCTTTTCTACACAGAGTGTACAGTCAAAATCATGTCGTCACCTGAGACAAACATGCAGGGGTGTTGCATTTCACATTAGCGTACCTGCCTGGAAATGCACCCCATTGAATTCTGGCCCTGTTGGTGCTACCTAAATTAATCTTGCTCAGATAGTATATTTTGCTACACAGAGATTTTGATATAGTTACCTGAGACAAAGATGCAGGGAGGTGCATTTTATGGCAAGGTACCTCCTGCCAGGAAATGCACACCCTTTCAATTCTACTAGAAAATAGTAGAAATTATTTAGATTCCCTTGAACCACTGTCTTACTGGTATTATGTTGTGACCTACAGTTAGATAGAAACAGAGGGCTGTTTTATGTCAAGATTACTTTTTCAATTTATGTAAATTTTAACTGCTAAACTTGTGTTTTGGTCCCAAGTGTCCAGCATGCATGGAAGGATTTGTTTGTTTATTAGTTTTGTGTTTTATGTAGGGATTAGGGATTAAGGTTACTAAGGTAGCGGCTCCAGGTTTACACAAATGACAAATTAATCACAAATGACATAAAGGTGACAGTTCTATGACTAATACTACTTAGTCTTGATGTTTCTCTCTGTATATAAAAAAATACCATTTGAAAGGGCCATTGTCTTTGTTGGACAATCATTGCAAAAATGAAGATGAAGGAGCATTCCGCTGATGTGAGAAACAATGTCATTGAAATGCAAAAGGCGGGAAAAATATTGAAGAGTTTGAATGTTCCATTAAGCACTATTGGATCCATCATCAGAAAGTGGAAGGTTCATCACAGCACCCAGACACTTACTTGAACAGGCCGTCCCTCAAAAATAACCATCAAAGCATGACGTTGACTGGTGAGAGAAGGCTACTAAAAATCCAACCATCACTCTCAGAAGTCTCCAATACTCTTTGGCTGAAACTGGAGTGAAGACCGCTATGGGAGAGCAGCCAGAAGCCATTCCTTAAGAAGATAGACATAACAACATGTATAGCATTTCTTACAAAGCATGCGAAAGACCCATGGAAGAAGGTTTTATGGTCAGATGAGACCAAAATAAAACATATTTGCCAGACTTCAAAGAGGTATGTGTGGTGAAAAACGAACACTGACCATGCCTCAAGAAACACCATACCTACAGTGAAATATAGTGGTGGCAGCATCATGCTATGGAGAATCTTGTGAAAGTTGAAGGGACAATGGATGGGGACAAATACAATATTTCAGAAGAACTTGCTCCAGTTTGCTATGAACTTATGGCTTGGGAGAAGATTCATCTTTCAACATGACAATGACCCTAAGCATAAGGCCAAAGCAACACTGGAATGGCTCAAAAGCAGAAAGGTGAATGTTCTGGAATGGCCAAGTCAAAGCCTGATCTTAACCCTATTGAGAATGTGACACTATTTCAAAGCTGCAGTTACGAGGTGCTGTCCCACTGACTTATAGGATCTCTATAAATAAATCCTGTATAAACCCTAAGCACAAAAGAATTAAGGCTGTTATTGCAGCAAAAGGGTTCTCACCATAATATTACTGTGCAGGGCTTCAATACTCATGCAAACACTAAATTCTGAGTTTTTCTTTTTCAGTTAAGTATCTACAGAAAATTGTGTATTTTGACTTTGGAAATGTACAGCATATGAGTTCACGATAAAAATACTGAATGGACAAATATGTGTATAAATCTTTTGTCATGCAGAAAATTATAATGACTTTCAAGGAGTCGAATACTTTCGTAACTCACTGTATGTATGTCTGTCTGTGCATATGTGAATGTGTTTCTGTGGGTGTGTCTTATGCATTAATTTTAATGAGTTTTGAAGTACGTTGGCTTACGTATGTGTCATGTCAGCCCTGGACCAAGCCAGGGTCAGAGTGGGCCAGAACAGGGCCAGGCCCAGCCTGGAGTGATACGAAGTGGGCTTGACCCTGCTGGGTTGACCCTCCACGGGGCGGGGGTGGGGGGGGCATGCCTGATGACTCTCCCTGGCATACATATCTTCATGCACATCATTAACACTCCGGCAGCAGATGGAATTCACAGTGTGGCTCTTCAGCACGACTTAAATGGATAACTTCCCTAAGTGAAAATGCAGCTTATTCATTACCTGGGGACCTTCTGCTCCTTGAGGTGACCTCCAGTGCTCATCTGACAAGGTTTCCCTCCATCCTGTTCACAGGTACATTTCTACAGAGGGGGCTGCATTCCCTTCAGCAGTATCCACTTGCCACACAGTCATGTTCATGTGCCATGCTCAAATGGAATTGTGGGTAATTGGGTTTGTTGTGATTAATTACAAGCAGCTGAGGGTGTCAATCACTGCTCTGACATGTTGAGCTACATGCTTGCGGACAGGTTTCCCTCATGCCATATGATGATGTGGCAGTGCATGTAGTTGGCTGGGAAGAGCAGGAGGAGAGTACAAAAAGCAGAACAATCCAGGTAGAAACAAGATGAAGTGTAGAGGCTGTCCGCTCACTTAGAACACGCTCCACACCCTCCACCAAAGACCTCTGTTACTCGCATATCCCCATGGGCTCTGAAAATGGCCCCACCAAATGCCTCTGTGTAGTTTGTAATACACATAATAATATACATTTGTCCCCTTATATAGAATCATAGTGTTTCATTCTGGTTCAGTTTACTTGTTGCAGCAACTTCTTAGAGAAAGAGCCCTCTACTGCCAACAGGCTCCTGCAGATCCTCTGGGTAAATATGGAGATACATAGGTACATATCTGTGGCAGTGCGAACACAAGGCACATACTTTAGGGGAGCCCCAGTAAGTTATTGTTAATGGTAGGCTGCTGGTTTGAATCAGTGTGATCTGAGGGGTCTTGACATATTATTGTATATTATTATTGTAAAGCTGTTTACCTGACATCACTCCATCACCATAAACTATGCAAAGCAAAGACATGAAGCTCGTAACCTGGGTTTATTTTCATAACCTTCCCTGGTAGCTCATTCTGTGGCATTCAAACAGCCATAGCACACAGAGCCACAGAAAAAACTGCTTTCCAATATTAAAATGACCCTGCCCTCACCCTGAATATATATACACACTCCCCTGGCTAAAACATGAGGGAAATCTTTGGCCCAATGACATTTCACTATTTCTTTTCTTTTTCCTGAACCTTAATGGATGTATTTTTACAGTTGTTTTTACAGGTAATTTTGTGTTTTTTTGGTTTATAACATGCACAGAATCTCCTTGATGATGAGTTATTCTTTATTTTACTGCTTTATTCCTTCGGATTTCCTTGAGTGATTTCTCAGTGTCTCAGTTTTTAAATTTAAAAAGTACTGCGCATATCTATTTAGACACTAAAAAAGACACCCGCTCAATTCAAGAAAGAAGGAAAATTTCAGTGACATTTCTGTTTATAATGATTTTTTTTTTCATTATAGCCCAAGCTGCCCGGTGCATGGGATGGCAACATTGAGATTACAAGCGTTTAACTGTTACCTCCTGCTAAAAACTTCCAGAATCATGCCAGGGGCCTCAAGATCAGCTGGAGTGCCCATTCCGCACAGCTCGTGTCTAGACTAGTTTGTTGCCATGGTAAACGGCTTTTTAGCTGGGGCACATTCTCATTCATCATTCTAAAAACAAAATGCCACAGGGGATCTTGAGTAACCCACTAGATTTATTATCCTATCAGATCCAATGTGCCACACTGCCAGCACTGGGCTGGTGTGGTTTGATTTAGCTTTTGAAAGGGCAGTTGATGAATCCTGAGCTTTTCTTGGGATTTCAAACCAACCTAAAAATGTCATTTGAGGACAAAAATATTGGGGAATTCAAGGCAAGAAAAAATTTCGGAAGCTTTACAAAGGGATAATGCAGCAAATTGACAGCTGCTAGCCATGTACAGAAAGAACTCAGTGCAAACTGGAATAACTGATTATGAGGGGTGATTATGGGGGATCTCTCACAAGCATCTGAGGTATCCATTGTCCTGTGACCTATAGGGTTTCCTTGTGAAAAAAGGGATGCAGGAGGTCAAAGTCAAGTCAAAAAGTTGATGTATCTTCAGCTTCAGATATATCATGCAAGGACGTGAAATATTGATGTCATTGGTCAAATGAAAAGTAATAAATAGAATATAAAACTTGACATTTTAAAACATGGACATTATCACATACAGAATTACAGTTATCCACCTGATTTTTGGGGAAGGATTGTGCAAATGTGGCATGGCATTGGATGAGCAAAAATGTGCAATAAATAAATAGATTTTAGTTACAGAGGTCTGAGTCCAGATTTATTAGTTCTTCTCCGCAGTATTAGACTGGGAGGAGCCAGAATGTTCAGCAGAAATAACCTGCTGTTCATACTGTGTGTTAAAATGTTTTCTCCTTTCATCAAGTTGCCAAGTTTCAGAAAATGAAATTTGAAAAACATTATGAAAACACAATGAGGGTATAAATGTAGGCATTCACAGGGAGCTCACTATTAGCGACAACGAAAACACTCACGTTATTAAATCAGCATTTGGTGTCAGAATGCGTTGAATCACAACTGTTGCTTTCGAATAGCTCAAGCAGGCCTGCAAAGAAGAAAGATGTTGGCTCTGCAACCCCTAATTTGATCAGAAGTATAAAAAATAAAATTGGTCTCTTTGTTGGAAATTCACATTTAATGAAGGTTTCACAAAACATGGGAACAGTAAATATTTATCATTTCATCATAAAATTACACCCCTCATTTCCATATCGGCCATTGGCCAAATAAATAAACATCCAGAATATTATGGATACAACAATAATTGTACTCTGGGATAAACAAGTTTTTGAGTTTGAGGACATACACTAGCAGGACAGGTGAAATATAAATAACGTTCTCAACTGTGGTGATTATAACTTCGCGAAGCTTTGATTTAGCAGCCTCTCGATTTCCGCCATATTCCTTGAGTGAACACACCATATGGGGCTATTTCTGTTTACGTGCACAGCTAAATCAAGGCGGAGGGTACATTTTTGTAATGCCATAAAGCAGCAACATTGCATTCATTTTTGGCCAACTCCCATCTCTTCTAAAAGTAAAGCTATGACAGTCAGGCAGACAGATAGATGACTGTATATTCCTTCTTTCACTGATGACAGATGAGCTACAATCTCAAGGATTTATGTCGGTGTTCATTAGTCAGCACTGTGTCCTGTGAAGTTTTCCTCACATAACAATTAAGGAAGCAGAGGGACCACCGACTTCAGGAGCTGCTCTGGCTGAGTGCCTCTGCTCCAAATCCCCTGCCGAGAGGTTTTTAGCTGGATAAGGTTTTTCGGGAATCCACTGTAAGCTTCTTTGGCTTTCTCTCATTTTGATAGCACTTTGTCTAGATGTCTTAAGATAGTTTTCCAGAACTTGGTGTCTTGATATAAAAATTATGTTCTTTCTCATTTTGGCTGTGGTTATATTAATTTACAGCATGATAATCACAGTTATGCATTTTAGTGCATTGTGGTTAAGGAATTTCTCCTTTGGATGTGGATATGAATACAGCACGATATGATATGATATGAATTTATGCTGTGTCCTTTGCCACCTCCAGCCAAACAGACCTGTAAAAGAAGGATGGGTCTAATTTAGGCTGAGATTTCATCATTCTGGCCCCTATTGTCTTGTCCTTGTCACCTTCCGTTCATCTTCTGTCGACTGTCCTCCAGAGGTACATTTTCCCAGTTTGAGGTCTTATTACTTTGGCCTTGAATAACTAAATAATCCACGTCAAGCATATAATTTATTTTTAGCAAATCATAATTAAGTAGTCTTTTGTTTCTGATGTGCTCCCCGCAAAACTAGAATCCATGTAGTGTTAAATTTAAATATCAAAATCCATAACCTCAGAAAAATGCAACCTACATGTCCAGACACAAACATCGTGTTCTTTTTTAGTTTTTAAGAAGTGAATTTTTTGAGGTGGTGCAGGGTCTGTTTCTAACATCAGTAGTGTGACACTTGTGCAAAGAACAAAATGCCAGAAGATGCTTAGCAGCCTGAACATGCCCTTTGAAGGAACTTTATTCCAAACCAGGAGGTCCCTTCAGATTGGGATTCAAGGTTTATTTCCAAAGAATGCACATTCATACCAATGCTTATCATCAGACTTTTCAGTAGTCCTGTTGGGATATACTGTAAGGTATTAGTTATAAGTACAGCGAGGAATTTAATTACTGTATGTGTGTGACATTTATAAACTGCTCCCCGTTACTGCTGACCTTTTATTTTAAATGACTCTGGAGTATTTTACCTGTATCTCAGACCTGTGATCAGCACCATCATACACTGTGGATTGTACATCTATTTTTGACAGTCCATCAGCACCATCAGACACTGTGGATTCTACCTGTATCCCTGACACTCCATAAGCCACCGTGGGCAGTGGTGGCTTGATGGTTAGGGAAGCACACTTGTAATCGAAAGATTGCAGGTACGAATCCCCCACCAGCAAGTCACCACTGAGGTACCCTGAGCAAGGTACCGTCCCCAAGCACTGCTCCCCGGGGGCTGAATTAGCTGCCCCCTGCTATGTCACGAAAGTCACATATGGGTTAAATGCAGAGGACACATTTCATTGTTGCGCACTGTGTGGTGTGTTAACAATGACCACTGATCACCAAATTCCAACTCTAAGCACCGTCAGACACTGTGGATTCTACCTGTATCTTTGACACTACATCCGCACCGTCAGGCACTGTGGATTTTACCTGTATCCCTGACAATTCAGCTGCAGCATACAGTGCAAGGAGACTGTAGCCAGTAGAGGAGTAGGAACAGGAGAGGAAGAAGTGGAGTTGAAATGTGCAAAGGGAGCTGAAAGGCGCTCCTGTACCCTCTCCATCTTTCTAGAATGACTTACTTTCTGCCGAATGATGAAGTAGAGCAGTCAGCTGTCTCTGGGGCATGCAGAGGAAGGGAGCTGGGAATCTGTCAGATGCCCAAACTGGAGGGGCCGTTAAGGAATCAGCAGATGGAGCAGAGGAGGAGGAGGATTCAAAATATTATCACCTTCAATGTGAATCTTGTAACATTACAGGTTTTTATCATTTTTCACACCAGTTCTATACATTCAGATATCCCTTAACACCATCATTCCAGCAACACAAGAGAGCACCTGTGAGCTTAATGAACGTATAGTTCAACCAGAATCAATGACACCAACTTCCACCCAGCTCTGCACCTCAGCCTATAATGCCAAGTAGGGGTGAGTAACTACTAAAAGCTAGTGCCCCTGTAAGCTAAACTAAACACGTGTGTTTTTAGTTGAGGATGACAGCCTAAGAGCAGACTCCACGTTAAGTGTATGGTAGGGACTGTTGGAGTCTCCTTGCTTTCTGCATGATTCATTTGCTTTGCACGTGCACATTATCCAGGGTGATTAACACAGCTTATATTGCTCACCCTTCGTTCAGCCTATTCATAATGGAGATTATATATAATGAAGATTTGGATTAAGTGCTTTTGGTGAAGCACCAGGCCAGGCTCTCCGCTGTCCACCGTCTGATGTCACTCTTGTGAACCCCCTGCTCTCTCCAAACCCACCCCCCCCCCCTTTTAATTTCCTGTCAGTTTCATGCTGGAACATAAACGGCCACAGGAGCTTAGTTCTCAGCCATGCGTGGAGGTTCCAGATCTGCCTGGTGAAGAAAAGGGTTTTTTTCTTCTGAATGTGACCAAGGAGAGGGATGGGGCGTCTGTACCATTCTCAGATGGAGACGGTCATGTGAATCACTGTGGATGGTACTTGCAGTGGTGACCCTCACATTGGGCACAGGGAGGTTCAGACTTCAAGGGCACAGATGTTAAACACATAGGAGAAGCAGCAGAGCCAGACATTGCTAAACAGCACCGGGTCACATGACACTATCGATTGCAATAAAAAAACAAAAATCAATCGTACACACCCCTTTGCTCAGATTCCCAGTCCTGCTCAAACTTTCCAGTAAGCCATTCGGGATTTATTAATTTTACACTATTAATGCCTGAAAAATAGCCTGGAAGCCAGGACTCAGTTCTCCCCAAGATTGTCCACTATATCTTCATGGTGGTCCTGAGTGTCAATGGTGCATAAGGGGGTGAAATGTGATCCTGGCTGCTGGCAGTCCAGCGGGAGCCGGGGTCTGTGGCCCTCTCTGTCCCCATTCTGTTTCGGGTTCATGTTTCAGTACGGGGCTTTGGGGGGTAATTGCTTATCATTCACCATGATCGGGGAGTAGTGGCTGTGTGTAGCCATATCGACAAACACTGAAAGTTTCTGTTTTTACAGCTCCATTTAATTTATCAGTTTATTTGTTTAAGCACTTCAGGATGAAATTCAGCAGCATCATCTTGGTATGTGCACCTATGACCTTGATATAGACCATCCACAGAACTGTCTGGATATTTGCCATTCAAGTTAAATCATATTTATTATAGTAAAACAGTCAGTTTTACTATAACCAACACCCCACAGGATATAATTCTGTCCTGATGTTAGTGCTTTCTGTTGGCATATATATGTGCATGTGTATGTGTGTGTGTTTGTGGACACCCGTAGCATCCTGTTTTGGGCGTTTAGTCGCATGGTGAATTGATAGGACTCAGTTCCAGTGTAAGGCATCCCAGTCGGTGAAATACAGACATAATATTCTGATCCAACATATTGATTCCAGAATGAGTTAATGTCATAGAGGAAAAGTTCCCACAACAACAGTGTATTGATCCAGTCCAGAGGAACAGGAGGACAAAGACAGTGTTTTCTGTATGGGCTTATACAGCTCCTCCCACACACCTGAGAGAGGAGGTGGGGAGGGCACATAGAGGCCCTGAATGAACACCTCGGGGGACTTAATTTGGGTTCATCTGCCGGGACTGTCATGTGACAAGTCGGCTGGCGTTGCATGTGGGACACACTAGCAGAAGTTCCGGTGGTGGTAAAATCTCAGTATGGTCTGTTCCAGAGTCGGTTGAGATAATATCACAAGCAGCACATATTCCAAAGACCTACACAATGTGTGCGTGTGTGTGTGCTGGGGGAGTGCAGGTGGTGGAGGGAGTGTCAGTGTCATTGTGTATTGAGATTATTTTGTACCGGTTTCCTGCTGTGCGAAGAGTGTAATATGAATGTAATTTGGAAGTTATAGGACACAAACGTGTGTATCACCAGAGATAGTGAGGGAGAGCATGAAGGAGAAAGTGAGAAGGCAAAGGAGAGAGTGAAAGGGACACGCACAGTTTCAATTAATAACCGATTGATAGATGAATGAGCAATCAGCCCCCTCTGATCTTATTTCTCCAATTGTGCAAACTATTCATATGGTTATTGTGCTGTATTACATCAACATGTTGTGCAAAGAGTCCATAAAGTCCCAAAAGTCTGAGGAAGCGAGAATATGGAAAAATCAGTGCTTTACACAGGTCAAACGGTAAGATGGTTGGATGCATGGATGGATGCATGGGCGGATGGATGGATAAAATAGAAGAGATGCATCACCTCTTCTGTTTTTAGTAAAAGGTAGTCGACAAACCTGAACCAAGTTGAGAAACCATCAATAAAAATATCTGTCTGTGTCTGTTCGCTACCCAAAATATGTGTATAAAATAAAAAACATGTATGGCAACGTCAGATGCAAGCACAAGGCATTACAGCATTTCTCCCTCTGAGCCTTTTATCTCTCCCACAGACAGACAGCTCTTTCTGATCTTTTCTTAAGCGACTCGTTTCATTAAAACCAGCATCATGTGGCGCCGCAGAGAAGGCCTCGGGACATGAATCTTCCCAGAAGTAGATTGCCCCAGGGGCCGCTTACCTCCTCCCGCTCTGCACTCCTCCACCTTCTTTGTTCATCGCCATGGAGCTGGGTGCATCCGTATCAGCTCATCAAGCCACGAGATGGTAACGCGCATTACAGCACCTTTGTGAATCACAGCTGAAGGAGCAAAAAGGGAAGGACCCCTTGAAGTGGGCTGAGGTTACGCTCCTCAGCTCTTCTCAGCTCTCTCTCCTGCATGTGCGTGGGTCCTCTCGATGCTGAGGACCAGCACAGACATGCTGAGCCAGAGCTTCTTTCCCTGGGTGATTTGGGCTCTTAATAAGGACAGTGTCTAGGACACCATGGATCAATGTTCGAACAACCTGCTCAAGATACGCATGTACAGCTTACATATGTGAAAACTGACTCTTATTCTACAGACTCTTTGCACTCCCACCTGTCATGTTACTGCTAGTTGCACATTATAGATATTTATGATTACTGTTTGTTTATTGTTAATGTTTGTTTAATGCATATAATAATGTTTATTTCTTGTCTCTTTATACTTATGTGCCTATATATATGCTCCGTGTTTGACACCCTTAGAGCTAGGCAACCATGTATTTCACTGCACATTGTACAGTGTATGTAACACATATAACTATGATTGATTGGTTGGTTGGTTGGTTGGTTGGTTGGCTGGCTGGTTGGTTGGTTGGCTGGTTGGTTGGTTGGTTGGTTGGTTGGCTGGTTGGTTGGTTGGTTGGTTGGCTGGTTGGTTGGTTGGTTGGCTGATTGATTGACTGATTGATAGATTGAGTGAGTGGTTGGTTGGTTAATTGATTGAATGACTGATTGATTGGTTGGTTGGCATCCAACCAGCTGTCACTATAGCCTGTGGGACTCTCTCCTGGTCCTGGCTGATGAATTCCTACATACCTGCCTCACCCCCTGCTGGGGGCTGAGTGCCGCACTCAGCATCGTATCGCTATATTCAGAATGTCACATGGGGGACAGTCTGTACATGCAGAAGCAGCCTGCGAGGGCCTGTGGACGGCCCATGGTGACCAGCCGTGGGTGAAGCTGCAGCATTGCCACCCTGGAGGCAATGCTGTCTTCCTGCCCATTAGCGAGCTGCTGTCCTCCTGCTCTTAGGCAGGATTTTCAGATGGGCTGAGTAGCGTGTGAGCTAATGGAATGGAATGGAAGTGTGTGTGCAGGTGTGTGTCTGTGGGTGAGGGTAGATAATGTGCGATGACTTCACTCCCCAGTTCGAGCTGAATACACACCTCGCTTAAATAGCAGCCTGAAGGACTTTCACTCTCTCTCAGACCAGAAATGTCCGCTGTTCTTCTAGACAACGTGTCCACTACTGCAGAAAAAATAACTAAATATATCCCTTAAATAAGCAAAAAGCCTCTCCACCCAACCCCAAGGCCGCCAGAGGGGTCAGGCCACATTTCAAGACACGCGTCATCAGTGGATGCATTCAGGCCTGAGATCCACAATTTGTAGCAGATCTTATGGGTGTGCAAGCATTCTGGCTCTATGTAAATATTTGCTGACTATCACCTTCTGCATAAATGCAACAAAAGGTTACATTAAGTTGGTGTGTAATAAGTCACAAGGGTCCATGTGTCATGACCTATGCGTCCAGTCCTCATTTGTGCCACGCCCCCTCATTACCCACACATACTACCCCGATTGTGATCACCTGTTTCCTGTTATTTCAGCTTGTCTTGTGTATTTAGTCTGTGTCTGAGTCCGTTTTTCCCAGATTCGTTACTGATGTTTTGTTGCCCTCTGTCTGTCTTTTCCCCAATACACCCATGAATTTTGGCTCGTTGGACAGCGGTCATTACAGAATGACGGATCTCGCTGACAACTCTGCGAGCCAAGGAATGACATCTCTGTTTGCTCTGGGAGGTGATTTTCTGGTTAAACCAGCACGAGGTCCAGGAAGACCCTGTGGCGTTGGATTTGGCCAACCGGAGTGGCGACCTCCTGAGTATGATGTCCCCGCCCGGAAACACGAAAACCTCCGGTTGCTTGTGCAGCGCGTAACTGCGAGCAGGCTTCAGCCAGTCACGCTGCGCACTGCTGAGGCTGTAAACCCGCCATCTGTCCTCCCAGAAATGGCGCAACCTCCACCGACAACTGCGAGTCGGAGGAAGAAGAGGAGGAAGCAAAAGGAGAAGCCAGAGGAAGGACAGATAATCTTCCTGGGAGCCGCCACTCTCTCCCCAGCTTCTCTCCCTGCCAGTGATCGGAGGGAATCCCCGATGACCTTGGACATCACTGCCGCCGCAGCACCCCTGCAAGTATTTAAAACCCACATTGCTGCTGCAGAGCTGCCACCTCTAACAGCGTGCCACTACAGGGAGGCACGGCTGACTTATAGACTTATAGAGGGGTCAGGGCTGTGTGGGATGCCGTCCCGCGGGTGGTGAGGACTCTTAAAGGGGCAACACCCGCTCTTATGGTGCAAACCCTGGCAGCTATCATAAATGTCCCTGTCCTACCTGTCCCGCTTGATCTGCCTGTCCTGCCTGTCCCACCGGCACTTGACGTGCCTGTCCTGCCGGTGCCTGACGTGCCTGTCCCACCGGTAACTGACGTGCCTGTCTTGCCTGTCCTGCCAGCGCCTGATCTGCCAGTCTTGCTTGTCCCGGTGGCTGCCACACCGCCCCCTGCTGGTCCCAAGTCGGCGGTTTGTACACCGCCGCCCGAGCTCCCTGCTGCGGCTTCGCCCACACCCGAGGTCCCAGCGCCTGCTGTGCCTGCAGGTCCTCCCACGTCTGTGGCCCCGCCTCCGGCTGCTGCTCTGCCCGAGGCCCCACCTCAGGCTGCTGCTCTGCCTGCTGCACCAGAGGCACCTGCTGCAGTCCCGCCTCCTGCTCCACCCGAGGCCCCTGCTGCGTTGCCGCCCTCTGAGGATCCTGCTGCGTCGCTGCCCTCGGAGGTTCCTGCTGCGTCGCTGCCTGCTGTGCTGCCCGAGGTCCTGCCTCCGGCTGCTGCGCCGCCCGAGGTCCTGCCTCTGGCTCCACCTGCAGCTGCTTTATCCGAGGCCCCAGGTCTGCCTGCAGCTGCTTTGCCTGAGGCCTCGGCTCCGCCTGCAGCTGCTCCAGCTCCTGCTCTGGCTCCGCCTGCGCCTGATGCCGCAGCCCAGGCTCTGCCCATCCTGGTTCCTGATCCTTCTCCAGTCCCCCCAGCACCAGTCCCAGTCCTCGAGGAGGTCTCAGACATCTGGTCTTCCCCATTGGAGGAGGAGGAGCTCGAGTGGGACCCCTCGGGGACCTCTCTAATGACTCCTCTGCCTTCGCCCCAGCGCAGTTGATCCCAGCCAGAACCCTGCCTATCAGTGTCCTGGAAAGGGAGAAGACATAGGCGCAGGGGTCCGGTCCCATCCGCCCTGCCCCCTGACTCGCCTGTGGTCCCCCGGGCTCTTGTTCGGCTGTCGCCTGTGGGTCCCCTAGCATCGCCTCGTCGGCCGCCTGCGGTCCCGCCTCCGACGCCTTGTCTGCCTCATCGTTTTCCTGTGGGTCCCTTTGCTGCAGCATGTTAGTGGACGGCGCCTCCGCCTGCTAGAGCTGCGCTGTCGCCTTCTGAGGTTTCCCCTCCCTCCTTGCCTTTGCCGTGGTCCCCTTCTGCTCCCTCCTCGCTTTCCCTGGTGCCCCCTTCGTCTTCCTCCTTAACCCCTCCATTGGTCCCTCCGGCTTCCTCCTCGGCCCCCTCATGGTCCGCTCGGCCATTCGGTCGCCTGCGGCCCCTCCGGCTGCCGCCCGTCGCCCACTGTGGCTCCCTCGGGCTCCCCTTTGTCCCCCGGCCTTTCCTGTCTGGTCTTCCTTGTCTGTTCCTTGTCCCTTTGTCCCTCCTGCCTCGGCTCCTCGTCCCCCCATGGTCCCTCCCTTCACTCCTGGCCCCTTCGTTCCGTCCGTTGGTGTTCCCCCGGTGTCTCCCTTTCTGGTTTGTCTGTCCGCGTTCCCTGTTCTGTGTCAGGTTCAGTCCTGGCTTTTGCCTTTGTGCTTGTTTTGTGTTTCGGTCTTGTTCCCTGTGTATCGATCTGAGAAGGGGAACAGCTGCTGTGCCTGTGTGTATTATTTATCTGCACGGGTGAGTGTAATGGTGAGTTACTGGGAACGACTGCATCAGCTACACAATTATTTCATAATGAAAAGCAGCTCCGATTTGCAGGGGCGTGGTGTTGGTCTGCCTCCCCGCTTGTTTACAGGAATCTGCTTAATGGCTGCCTTTCGGGAATGCCGCCTGAGGGTGTGGTCAATTGACACCCTTCTGTGTACTCCCCGCAGTGTGCACTCCCTGAGTTATACACTCCCTGCATTATTCACTCTCTACAGTGAGCACTCACTGCATTGCACAATCCTTGCAGTGTGTACTCCCTGCAGTGTGTGTTCCCTGTTGTATGCACTCCCTGGAGTATGCTCTTCCTGCAGTGTGCACTTCTTTGCAGTCCACACCCTGTATTATGCAATTCCTACAGTGTGATCTTCCTGCATTATGCACTCCCCACAGTGGGCACTCTTCGCATTACGCATTGCCCATAATGTGCACTCCCTGCATTACACACTCCTTGGTAGTACGCATACCCTGCAGTGATCAGCCATCAGATCCATAAGCGGATGTAGTGGGCCAGGCTGCCCCAATACAATGTCCACCCTGAATGACACAATGACATAACCCATGTGCCCCCCTGGTCTATTATTATCAGATGTGGAAGGCTGAGCTAAAAGAGCTGTCCGCTGAACAGAGAGAGATGATTTTTGTAGCTCAGCAGCTCAGACCCACCATGTTTCGCCTGGCTGACCCCCCCATCAACCCCCAGCTGGGTGGTCTATCTGTGGGAAACAGTCACTCTCTGACAGCTGCATGGTAGCTTTATCAAACCTTAAAGATGTTATTTTACTTTGGAGGATGTTTTCTGTTTACATGGTATAATTAAGACATGTTATGGTGTTATAAATAATGCAAAGTGGAAAATTAAATAACTGATGTCCATTGAGCACCATAAACTTGACAGGTTTCAAATATTTATTGTGTGGCCAACAAACACATACAGATGTCTTATTTTATGAGGTTATACATATTACCATGCTAAGATTCTCCAGTGCACAGTGTGAAAAGAAAATATGGGCTCCCAGCTGGACTGTAGACTTCATAAAGCTAAAGACAACCTGCTATGGGTAGAGATTTACATTTTCCATTGCAGCCCCATCTTGAGGGTTTAAACAGTGTTTCAGGTGAGTTATCCCATACTAGTCTGGACCATCTCAACACATTCAATTGCTCAAGGGGATGTGAAGTGGGGAGGATAATGGGATAAAGTCGAGATGGAAGAGGCTGTAAAAATTGCAAAGGAATCATGCAGACTGGCACAAACAGGGCCTCTTCAGTATAGGGCTGCTGACTTACAGCTCTGTAATTATTAACTCTCATCACACTGTGTTGATAGGCACAACAGAAGAGAGAAAACAGCCAAAGTAAAACATGGGTAATTTGTGAAGTTTCACTATGCTGTGTGAGATCAGGAGTAGCCATTGCTGAAAGAACAACTGCCAGTGTGACCTCAGCAGCATGTATATTACTGTACAGTGAGATTAAGATTAACCTTAAGAGAGGCAGCAAGGTGCTGCAGTGGTTAGCACTATCGTCGCACACCTCTGGACTGGAGTTCAAGTCTCCACCAGGGTTCCATGTGTGGAGTTTGTATGTTCTCCCTGTGTCATAGTGGGCTTTGCTCCAGGTACTGTACTCTTTCCCCCCACCATCCAAAAACATGCTAAGGCTGATCAGAGCTATTAAATTGCCCATAGGTGTGTGTGTGTGTCTGTGTGCTCTGCAATGGGTTGGCACCCCATCCTGGGTTGTCCCTTGCTTTATGCCCATATGCTCCAGACCCCTCATAACTCAGAATAGGAAAAGCAGTTTCAGAATGGATGGATTGAGATTGTTTGTATTGATCCCAGGGGGAAATTCTACTGTATGACGGATGTATACTGTATTGTATGTATGACATTGCTCCCACTATTTTGTTATTTGCTATTTCTTTTTCTTTCTTGCTATATATGTTATTAAGGTCTGCAGGGAGGTGTGGAAACAAGTATTTCATTGTATAAATAACAATAAAGCTTATGAATGCTTTGAAGAAAATAGCAATGCCACTGGATTCGCCATGCATGCAGCCACACCAATCCATCTATCCATCCATCCGCCAGTCCGTCCATCCACCCACTCATCCATCTATCTATACTCCTTTCCTTGGACCATCTCTCTTGGTCTGTGTTGCCTTCTTGTTGAGAGGAACATGTTTATTTTTGAACACGCTCTGGTCCTGTGCTGGGATGACTTCAGCACATGCATCGCAGTAAATATGTGTAAAAAAACAGCGATAAACTGACACTCTGGGGTTGTGTCTGAAACCATGGCAATATGCCTAATAGAGCCACTAATATCATCTTCCTGAAACAGCATCCAAAATGTAAAATGGCAACCGGAGAGAAGGTGTGAATTTCATTAGTTATACCTAATCTTTATTCTGCATAAAATAGGAATAGATATACAAAGGAGATGATGAAATCATACTAATGCATTTGTGGCTTAGCGTATGAGTACAGGACTACAGGTCACTTCGAGTGCCTCATTAGTGCTGCTGAACTCACTTCCTGTGCCATTTAAAAAATGTGAAGAAGCTTGTTCTGATGGCTGGTTTGCTTTAGAGAGCAGAGCAGAGGAGCCGGCCTTATTAGAGGCACAGCATGTGACAGTGAGGCCTTCATTTATCAATCACTGCAGTTATTTGTGCTGCCGTGAACTTTAACTAATCATATTTTATGTATGGATCTGCAGCCTCAGTGGAAAGCTCAATGTGGAGATTTAAAAGAATAAAGCAGCCTTAACAATCCCTTGTGATGAGAGGGAAATATGACATCATCCTTGTTATTTGTTTGTTTAATTTTTGATATTGTTTGTCTCAACAACAAGCCAGACATTGAGTTTACTATACAGATTTTCAACAATTTATGACACTATAAACAAGTTATCCCATTAAACATTAATTAAATAGCATACTTAATTAATCTGCACTCATCCATCCATCCTGGTCAGGATTGCAGGGTTTATTACACCTTTCTGTAAAAGTGTACTAGAAATAGTGACATTTGAGACAATCTTCCATGTCAACAAGCCATTTTGCTGGCTTGTCGTAAAGATTCAGGCCCTCTAAGTCTGTTTGATCATCTGAGCTGTGATCGATGCAGTCGGCTGAGAGCAAGCAGCAGGTGGACATCTTGAACGATCACAGCACTCCACCATATGAGGTCGTATTACCGAAACGGCAGGATACGCAGTGGTTTGGCGCTCTCAGGTCTGCAGGGATCATTCTGTCAGTGGGGCCTCTCTTGTGCCTGCCACGGTCCTGGTAATGGGGTGGAGGGGGTTGTCTATGAGTTATTTATGGGGCATAACTTCACTGGGGGGTTGACATAGTAGAGTGGCATGCAACTCCGCAGCAAGGTTATTATCGTCAACGAAAACGAACGAAATAACGAAAACTAGAATTTAAAAAACATTTTCGTTAACTGAAATA
>JAODJU010000001.1:52202161-52214259 GCA_026776725.1 Gnathonemus echidnorhynchus | reverse complement strand
TTAGAAAAAATTAAAACTAACTAAAACTAGCAAACCTGCTCTAAAAACTAATTAAAACTAACTAAATTAGAGGGAAACTAAATAAAACTAAACTATAATGAAAAATCCAAAACTATTATAACCTTGCTCCGCAGTAATGTGCAAACTCTGGGGATTTGGCTGAACCACAGGGCCTTTTCAGGGGAAATTTCTACCCAGGTGATACAGCTGCACCCTGTACCTTTCTCTCACTTTTGAGTTTATCACAATTAAAACCAGTGATTTTGCAGCTCGCCTGTTAGAGAAACAAGCATATGATGTTCGATGGCTTTCTCTACATCGAATACCATAATAAAACGGAAGTAAAACTCCTGCAAGGTGTTATTCAGCATGCCACAGCTTAGAAAGGCATGATATGATGTAATCATATGCATTAAACTTCTTAAGCCGGAGTGTTTCATGTCCACTGGAGATAAGAGCATTCTGTTAGCTGAACCAGATCTTTAAAAAGCAAATTAGTTGAGATCTACCAATGTCCCTCACAGTACCTCTATCGGGTAGCTTTCATCTTTGCAAGGCCTCAGGACGCAGGAGGGGATGCCATTCTGCGTTGTATCATGGGATATGTGTCGTCCTGCCCTCTCGTTGGCCACGCCCCCTCATCTACCTCGTGTGGATTCCCCGTGTTCACCAGCTGTTTCTCGTTGTTGTGATTAATACTGTGTATTTCAGTCCGCGTTCGAGTATGTTTCCCCAGTCCTGTCATTAACATTACATGTATTTGGATTGTGTCACCCCGTGAATAAATCTCTTTTTCGTATCCACGGCTTCCTCCGCCCGTGTTCAAAATGCAGTACCCCTCACTCCATCATTCATCTTCTGCTCTGTACTTGTCCCTGAAATTAACCTCTTGCTCTACCCTTCATGCCTAATCCTCCAGTCCATCCCATGTCGGTTTATGTTCTTGCTTATGTTCCACTACTTATTTCTCAGTAATCATTTCCGTGGCTAAACTCATATTTCTGCCGACGGATGCAGCCCTCCACAGCCTCGGGTGCGAATGAGTGGCATGTGAACAAGTGTGAGTGCCCTTTCCTGGGTTAAAAATTTCCCTAATTAACAAGTGATGTTAACTCAGTCACTCTCCTGCTGCTAACCTGCAGTGAGGCAGAGAGCTCGGAGAAGGATGGGGTCAGGCAGGATGTCACCAGGAATCAGCATCTCCAATTAAAACTCCATGTTTCCTTTGCACTGGTTAATGTTCAGATGAAGTATAGGTTCAGCAAATTATATTATGATAAAGGATTAATATTAAACCCATGGCAGTAGCTTCCATCTCTGCCCCTATACTTCATTAGCTATTTAAATGTCTCCATTTATCAATTCATTGGCATTTTTCTTTAGAGGAGCGGTTGAATGACATGGAGTTCCACCATAAATATTCCACCACTCATCTTGACTTGTCAGAAAGGGACACCCCAGGCTTTTCCCGATCCCGGCCTGTGAGATCCAGCAACCACAAGGTGCATATTATATGCGGAAAGGGGTGATGGATTTCACCAGTGACCATGCAGGCCAGGGCACTAGTCCCAGAAGATAATTCAGGCCAAGGGCAGGCCTGTGTTTTTCTGACTTTATCCAGCTGTCAGTTACATTAATCCGGCACTGAGACTTAATGGGACCACGTTCCAAAGTGGAGAGTGGGTGCAATTTATAGAGCGTATCTGTTCAAGTGTGGATCTGCCACCGTAAATAAAGGCGAGCGTTTCCCTCCGATGAAGGGAAGGTGCATGGAGGGTGAACACGGACGTGATCAATCGCAGGCCTCAGACGATAAACTCATATTGAAACATGGAAGTGAGGGGGCATCGATATCGAGCGCCTGATTGGACAGATCCTTTAATAGCCAGCGACGGTGCACTGCACTTTGAAAACGTGCTGTTTACAGGAACATGGGGGCAGCCCTTACTGTAATTAGGCCCTCACAAACCACAAATAGGGAGAGACAGGATGTGAAGATCATTATCTGGTGTTGCCTTTCATTGGGATTTTAAGAAAGCTTTAAATGTCCTAATCATGGAGCGGAGTAAGTGAATAATAGTGCTCGATTCAAAGGCGGTTTTGTTATCAGCCTTGTTGTTGCCGGGTAGCCTGAGGTGAGTGAGGACATGGTGATCACTGCAGACACCAGGCGAGAAAGCTTGGCTTCTGCTGGAGAGCTCCTGTCTGACAGGCGGGCAGCTTAATGGAGTCTGTAAGGCAACCAGGCGACTCAGTGGACTGAACCATGCCAAATGTTCCGGAACAGACCTGAGGTTCGTTTGGGGAGTCGCCTGTTCTGGGGTGGAGAGGATGGGGAAATGAGAGAACCAAGAGGCTCTGTAATGAGCAGCTGGGAAGTCACTCATATGACAGGAGATTAAACAAGGTGAGTGGGACATGGTGAGGCATAGAGACAGGGGTCTGAGAAGGAGGTGATACAGTCACTAAAGACAGCCCCCCCAAGGGTGACCCTCCGCCCTTCAAGCAGGCTGAAGCTCCCTCCTTTATACATCTTCAGACAGCTAAAATAAGGATTGCGGTGGATGCCCCCGAATCCGCCGATTCCCAGCACTTCCCTGTGCGCTGTGGCACTTCCTAATGAGAGCTTGTTTTTATCCTGACTGCCACAGAAAGGTGCCGAGGCAAGATGCCCCCTGTGGTGGGGACATCATTGTGCGGCTGGGATCCCTCAGCCACGTGGAATTCGGGTTTACACTTAGAAAAGACCCAGGGATATGACATAAGATGATGTGAATGTAATGTGACACATCCATACTGCTTATTGCTTCATGTGTGACCCACATTAGTCTCTGTCCATCTACTGTCCCACAACAGTGATACCCTCCCCACCCCCTAGCGTGGCTGTTTCATCCAAACACTTAAGACAACACCAATGCAGACATTTGTGTGAGTGAGCTGGAGAGATATGAAGCCTCTTTGGAGTGGGGTAATGTTTGTAGAGGTCCCTGCCAGAAGTTCCATAGCTCTGGTTCTGGGTTTGAGTTATGGATTCCATACGAATGCTGCAGAAGCGAGACCGCGAGTATACTTTAAATAGGCTAAGCTGTTTATATGAAGGTAACATCGCATGTTGATTTTTTTTGTTAAATTTTGAGTCATCTGGCTGACAGGATTAGTGCACTGAATATTACATTCTTCATGAGGAAATAAAACACTGCTGAGGTTGAACGTTTCTCATAAGTGACATGCAAAGGAGAAGAATATTGAGATACATTAACTGCATTGCAGGAGTCAGGAGGAACAGACATATAATGGGCCGCATAATGAATTCATTTCCGGCTGGTGATTCAGGGTCCAGTCGAGTTTTCGGACAGAGCTGGGTTAGTTGATGACATGCCTCACTGCTTTTACTCTGCGCGGGAAAAGGAGTCGTCGTGGGTTCCGCTGCATAACAAAATCAAAGCTGTGCAAAGAGAGGGGGTAGCCTATTGATAACACATTAAATTGCATATGAAACCTGGAGGAGGCGCTATGATTCATCACCTGCAGGAGACAGCAGGGGCTCTGGGGGATTTCTTCGCATCCAGAGTCTCTGATTGCAGCTGTATCCTGGTGCAAATGCGTCTTTCTGGTTGAATGCATCGCCGCTTCTGTGCAACTGACACAGCTTTTCTCTGCATAGTTTTATTATATTATTTTCTGATTTAATTTTTGTTAAATTATTTGGTAAACTGCACCACGCCCCAGAACAACTCACACTCTGATGCTCTGCTTGTTTGTTTAAGTCAAGTTGTTTAAGCCCCAAATCTTTACCTGACAGGATTTAAGAGCTACAGGGGAAGCCAGGCCTCATTAAAGTATACAGGGCTGATTATGCGCATTCCCTCCATGTGCCCAACACTGCAGCCCAAAAATTTACCCAGTGTGCTCAACTACACCACAAAAATCAACCAATGACAGGCAAATCATATGTTGACAAAGCAACAGTTACTGTATGCAGTTAGTGCTACATACAGTTATTGCTGATTACAGTATTAAAGCTAGCCTCCCCCCCCCAACCTGTCAGAAAGTACATTGGGGAATCCTGCTTCAGTGCTGAAAATATACTTCATTAAAGAAGCTTTGGGTGGTCATGCTGATGAGGATGGCTCTCGCAGGGAGCTCATTGTGTTTTTAATCTGAATACTAATGGGTGTTAATCTGCCACATAAACCGTTTAGGTCAGAATTTTGTGCAAGTTCATATTTTACCACCATCAGTCTCCTTGGCTCCCTCTGCAGTCTGCCTGCCTAACACACACACACACGTTTTCTTACTCAGCATCCTTCTTTTCTTAATCTCTAATTAACTTTTCTCTTTCTATTTGGAGCAGGATGTGGAAGCAGTCTGTACCTCCCACACCAGTCAAATGGCCACCTTTCTTCATCTCTCCACACCTGCCTCACTCCCTGCCCCTCTCCCACGCCTCATCAGGAATGATTGGCCTGGTTGTCCTTGGGCACCTTTCCATCCCTATGTCTGTCTTGGGACATGGAGAAGTTACCTGTTTCATCAGTATCACTCCTCAATTGAGCAGATGGGTCATTGGGAAAAAGGGTATAATTACACAGTGTAAAGAAGCCTGGTCATTTCACTGTGCACTCAAAACAAAGAAATAAAGTTGTTATTTTTGAAGGTGTAATCTGAAATCTTTAATGATCGATGCAATGTTATTTCTCCTGAAATCTTCAGGCTTACGGGCCTTTTAATGATTCGATATATCATGTCGTAAGAGGAATTGTGCTCTGTTTTCTAATCTTGATGGTACGGGGGGAGAGGGCTTTTCTGAAGCACCGCGATTCCTTTGTGTTATGAAAAATAAATGAAAATGAATGGTAGCAGCGACTCAGATGAAATCAGTTATTCCAGCACTTTGCTGTTCCAAGCAAAGCCACTGCTGTCCAATAATGGAGAAAAGGTCATTTTTCCATATTTCTGTTAAAGAAATGGAGTATCACATAAAATGATATAAAAGGTTATCAAATTGCTATATCTGGGGGAAACGTCTCCAGAAACCAAAAGGAATTGGTACAAAGTCAGGAAAGTGCTGTATATTTGGCATAGCCTGGTATTAGATGTACTCACATTTTCTACATATTTTCTTTTAGTTTCAGTTTATCTTCAGCAATCGTTAATCCAGCTGCCCCTTGTTAAATATCTTTGGCTCTGGTTTATTCAGCACTTCAGCTGTTTTTCATATATATAGCCTTTTGTTAACATTGAAATGAGGCCCTTTATTTTTATCACTGATTGCATGAGCACAATACAAGATGATGACTGTGATATCCCACAGCTGTTTAAACTATTCATGTATTCACTTTAAGTATCAAGGTACGGGGTCGGTCCCTTTGACAGACGCCACTCCATCAGCTGCTAACCCTAAGACACACCCGGTGCATGCAGGGAGAAAGACAGGCTGGTCGAAGCTGTAACGTCTGATTGGCAGGCTGAGAGGAAACCAAAAGGAGCGCATGAGACACAACACACCCTAAAGATAAAAGACAAGGGTCTGTTCGCCATCTTCATGGTCAAATGCCATCTGTTTGCTGTCTTCTGTCTCTGGCCTCTGGATTTTCATGTACTGCCTGAGCCAGCCAGGATGTCCAGCTCCTCACACATCACAATTTTAGCTATGAAGGGAGATTACTGTTAGTTGTATTGATCTGTTGATATTTGCACAATATTTATGATTACTATGTTGCAGATTTACCACTGTGTATATTTCCAATATTTGCATTTCATCACTGCTGTTGTAGACTTCGCACAAGTTTTTCACTCACTGGTACTTACCAGGTGTCAAGTGATGTAACAAATAAAGTGATTTAAATTGATATGAGAATACGCTAAGCTGGATGTTAGTAGAAAGGTTGTAGACCCTTATTTCACAAAAGAGAGCCATTCGTATTTGTTCGGAGCTTACAGAAGGAATCTTCATTTCCTGTTGTCACTGGCTGGAAGATAAGAAGCTCGCTGTCAGTCAGACAAACAACTTTATGTTGCATTGCTGTGACCACTGCTTGTCTTCTGCACAGTTATGCTTAGTGATGAGAATTATGGCAGAATCAAACTGCTATGTCTCTCTGGTTGCAGGCCCTCTAAGGTGAACTGCATTCAGAAGTATAACATGCCAAAAAAACAGCAAGGTGCTTGTTTTAGACTTTAAGCCGATTTCCATGCAAACCTAGTTATTTAACGGAATAGAGTGTTCTGAATAACGGAGTAGTGTGGTAGTGCAGTTATTTTGGTGAACTGTCAAGAAATGATAATAATGCAAATAAATTCAAAAGGTGATTCATAGTTTATGTAATAAGTCAAGAATTCCAAAATAGTCCAGACTTTTGTGCGACCTTCTGGGACTTGAACCAGCAACCTCATTTTTTCTTTGCTGATTATTTCCTCAGTCTCTTGATACTGTGGCAAAAGTAATTTATTTGAGGTACGTTTCGCTTGCGGGTGGCTAACCCTGTACCTCAGCCCCGCTCCCCATGGCGCCGACCTCCCAGGTCCTGGTGTTCTATAAACTCCAGAACTCACTTGTGCGTCGTCACGATGCTGAGAACCCTTCGGCACAGACGGCTAACTCAAGCCGGCCACCTGCCGAGGTCCAAGAGAAGAATCCTGATGACGTGTTACTTCTGGGATGACGCCACTGTGCACAGATGGACAACTCCCACAAACAAGGGTTGGCCCTTCCCAGTCCTGCATTGTGTTCACCAAGTCTTGGAGTTCCGTTTAAAGTTTTGGAAGATCATTGTTAGGAAGCGATGACATATTTCAGGTGTTTAAAATAGCTGCCGTTTATCAGAGGATGGAGAACAAGGCCTATGCAGGATATGGAGTGGATACAAGGTGAAGGCAATGTGAAAATGTGCTTAGAAAGTCATACATCAAGGCGAGACAATCAAGGGGGACACGGCTTAGTCCAGCCGGATGATTTACAATGACTTAAGTTTCAGAGCAACAGCCCATGAGTTGCACTAACGTAGCCATGAGGTGGGGCACTCAGCCCCCTTCATCAGGCGCGATCGCAGCTGCACTGGAAAGGTGCCACACTATCTGGACTGATGAATTACCCAGCCTGCTCTCAGCTGGCTCTCTATCATACCTCAGCCTATCAGGAGTTCTGTCGCACTTTGCTAGGCCCAAGGATGGGCCCGACATCCGGTGACAAAGCAGGGGCACCGTCGGCAGAAAGGTCAGTGAATCAATCTGTCCACAGGGCCAGCCATTTTCTGGCCAGGGAAGGGGATGTCAGGCCTGCCGCAATCTGCAGAAACTGCAACGACACACCATAGGATTTACTCCTGCTGCAAAGGGGAAAAGGACACTTTCCAAACCTCGGCTTGGGGAAAAAAGGTTGCAATGCATTCTGGTAATTTGGTCAGCATTTCAGTGAAATCAGACCCAGTTATGACCCAGACAGACCCAGAACTTTTCTTAATATTGATTCCAACAATGAGCCAAGAGGTGTTTAAGAAAAGATCTATAGAAAACCAAAAAACAGCCGCTGACTCACACTGAAGCACTGCAAGCCGGTGCTAATTTCATTTCCCAGTTTGATTCTATTTTATAACTTTAGCTTTCAGGTTCTAAGGGGCACATTCACATCTCTTTTCAATATGAGCTTGACCAAAAGGCTCTGGGGGATTTTTTTTTTTTGCTTTTTGAAATTACAACAAAGTAACACTATCTGCTGTGTAGTGAGAAGTTCTGTTAGATTGCTGTTACTGAAGTGAGGGCTCAGGAATCTGTTCATTATATCCCAAACGCAATGCTAGCTTCCGGTCCCTGTTCTGTTAGAGAACCAATCTGCCCCCCTGGACTGTTTTTCATCTTATTAGTGCCATCATAAATCCACCAGAACACTGTGTTTGCAGTTCTTCCTGTGATTTTTTCCTCTGTTTCTACTAGCTCAGGGTAACAATACCCGGATAAGAGTATCGCCAATTTCTCACTTTAAAGACTGAAAGATCTATGATTTACAGAGTTAAACACACATTTTTCTGGTCACACCCAGAGGGATTTCTCACTGGTAAATCTAATTTCATATTCCCGATTTCACTCCATTCTTCTGAGGCTTTGTTGTTTACAGTTTTGCTTGAAACTCAGTTGTAAGTGATAGAGATGCATTTAAAAATAGGAAATACTTTACATCTGTCACGTCCGCAGTACAGACGACCGGGTGGACAGAGGAGTCGACCTGTAATCACGGGTAGACGGCGTTTATTTGGACGAACCAGGACATGGTACACAACATTAATGACAGATCTGGGGAAACTAACTAAGATGCAGACTAAAATACACAGGACAAGCCGAAAATAACAGGTAACAGGTGATCACAATTGGGAAGTAACACGAGGTAACAAGGGGGGCGTGGCACACTTGGTGCAATTAACTTGGTGCAATTAATTTGGTAAGTACTAAAAAATATAATCAGGATAAATAAAGTATGACATCAAGGAAAACTATAATTACTTTCATTATAAGTCCATCCGGACAGCATTTAATATGAATGGGGAGTTAGTGTCTCGTGTCTTGTTCAGTAAGGCAGCATGAAGTAAGGTTCCAGAAAATTCTAAACAATGCATGTCCTGTTCAAACATAAAGATTTTCTTTATGTTTCAGGTGGTCACAATCGGGAATTCACATGAGGTAAATGAGGGGGCGGGGCACACATGAGGATCATACTGTACGAGCAGGTCATGACATGACATGATTGTTTTTAAATATAAAAAACACCAAAAAATTATCCCCACAACATCAAAATAACTGTTTTTCTTTCACATTTTACGGACATTTGTTCCCCACGATATAATATACACCTGACCCCCCCCCCAACACACACACACACACACACAGGTACACACACACATATATATCAAGACTTGGACCGGATTAGTGGCATGAATAAGAACAGGTAAATGGGTCTGTCCTTCACGTTCCCACATATATCGCAGTTCACGTCGACATGCCTGGCGCCTTGGTGTCAGGCCAGGAGGAGGCTGGCATGCCAAATCATCACAGGAAATATTCACGCAAGACATTGATCGATGTCCTGCCTCCCCATCATTAGAGCTAGTTGAGGCACTAAGCAGAGGAGAGAATGACTTCTAAATAAGGTGTAATTATTGACTGAGAACTTCATCAAAGAGGCACTGGCCTCTGCAATATTAGGCCTATGCCCTGCGTTGTTAGTGATGCTCGTCATTGCTGAGCTCTTTGCTAATTAGGAATTTGGCTCTTCATTAATTATTGTTTCGGACCGAAATTCCACACTGTGAAAGTTCCCATTATTTAACGGTATTTCCTTCTTCATTTTACTCTCATCATAAGGAGCACATAGGTTCTTCTCTGGGAAATGATAAAGTTGCACCATTGTGTTTCATGTGTGTCTCAGCTAAACAGACCCAGCTGAGCGGCAGGAGAAAAGGCCCTTTCTACCATGTGTTTGCTGCCACATAGAGACGGAACCTCTGCTGTGTGAGCTTCACTGCAAACGTGCCCCATGGCATAAAATTTCATCCTGTAGAGTTACAACATGGCAACAGATACACAAAACAATCAATAACTCACACTGACTGTGGTGATCATTGTTCATGACTGAGGAAATATGCAGTAACGGTCATTAGGTGACAGGCGCCATCTTCTAAGGGGGTGCCAACAAAGCAAGCCAATGCTTAGTGGCATTAAGAAAGCCACTAACCTCACCACCAGCCTGGAGCATCAAACTAAGTAATTAAAGTCTGGCCAGTGACTTACCAATGGGTATATGATTAACTTCTCAATTTGGGACTATAGTGTTCAACAAATCCCACGAATGGTATCGCTCACCAAACAGCCGATCGGTCCTACATGAACTTGCCCAATGTCCTCTGATCTCCTGCGCTCATAGGTCAAAATGTTGAAGAGCTATTGACACAGAAAGAGACTCATAAAGTGAGTGTTTCTTTCAAAGGAAACAATTGTCCGGTGGACCGTATCCAGCAGATGGAAGCGGTGGCAATACACAGGGCTCAAGGTGACGTAAGGGACTAAATTTAGCGGACAGGAAACAAAAATTTTAATTGCGAAAATACAGTAAGAACTTATGAAAATCACATTTGTTTCTTAGTACGCAGGAGGAAGTAACATTAAAGGCTAAAAACAAATTGACTGGTTTGCTGGCGTAGTTGGATGAAGGATGACAGTCCCCCTATACTCCCCTGAAAAAGAGAGAGGTACAGAATTCTCGGGTGATACCTCATGAGGCAGCATTCATGCACATCACAAGCAGGCTTTGCAAATATGAAAATGACTTTCCTAATGGCTGATGGTCCCTCTGCGATTAGATAGATAGATAGATAGATAGATAGATAGATAGATAGATAGATAGATAGATAGATAGATAGATTATCTTTAACAGAAACACATGTGCCACAATTACTGGCACCCCTGCTTTTAATACTTTGTACAACCTCCCTTTGCCAGTATAACTGAGTCTTCTCCTATAACATTTTATAAGGTTGGAGAATACCAAGCAGGGCATCTGAGTCCATTCCTCATTACAGAATCTCTCCAGATCAACCAGAGTCCTAAGCCATCTCTTGTGTACTCTCTTCTTCAGCTCAGCCCACAGGTTTTCAATGGGGCCATCTCAGTCAGGGGACTGAGATGGCCATGGCAGAAGCTTGATTCTGTGGTCAGCTAACCATTTTTGTGTTGATTTGGACAAATGCTTAGGATCACTGTCCAGCTGGAAGATCCAATTATGGCCCAGTTTTTGTTTCCTGGCAGAGGCAGCCAAATTTTGATTTAAAATGTCCTGGTATTTCATGGAGTCCATAATGCCATGAATCCTAATGAGGTTTACAGGGCCTTTGGAGGAAAAACAGCCCACAACATCACAGAACCTCCAGCATATTTTGCATTTGGGATAAGGTTGTTTTCATTATAGCCATCCTTCTTTTCATGCCAAACCCACCTTAAATGTTTAATGTCAAAAAGCTCCATTTTTATTTCATCTGACCATTGAATTGGGTTCCAGTCAAAGTTGTAGTAGTGTTTCGTAAACTCCAGGTGCTTATGTTTATGGTTAATTGACAAAAAAAAGCTTTTTTTGGCATACCTTCCAAATAATCTGTTAGTCTGATTTCCGCAAGATTTTACTTGGTCTTGTAATTCGCCAACAGTGATCCTGGGGGATTTTTTTTGCCTCTCTCACGATCCTCCACACTGTACATGGGGGTAAAGTAAACTTGGGTCCTCTTCCAGGCTGGTTTGTAACAGTTCCAGTTGTTGTCCACTCTTTTATTATTGCCCTAACGGTAGAAATGGGCATTTTAAGGCGAGTGTCATGACCTGCTCGTATGATCCTCATGTGTGCCCCACCCCCTCATTTACCTCATGTGAATTCCCAATTTTGACCACCTGTTTCCTGTTATTTCGGCTTGTCTTGTGCATTTAAGTCCATGTCAGAGTGTGTAACCCCAGATCCGTCATTAATGTTCGTCCTGTGCTGCTCCCCGTCTGCCCCAATAAAACCCCGTTTACCCGTATTCACGGCTCCCTTCATCTGCTTCCCCGCTCCCTACTCGCTCGCTCATGCGTCGGATGCGACAGCGAGTAGCTATTTTAAATACCCATTCCCTGACTTATGAAGGTCAAGACACTTCTCCCTCATTTGATTTGTATGTTCTCTTATCTTTCCCATGTTCATGGTTGACTAAGGGAATTTGGGCTCTATGTCACCTCATGTTCGTATCCCTGTTAACCAGGAAGTCATGGTTAACAGTCATGGTTTCCATTCACTACTCTCAATTAAAATATGTATAATTTGCAGCGGAAACATGCTTCAGTTACATTGTGTTCACTATAATTTCCAGGGGTGCCAATAATCATGTGTTTTTGTTAAAGATAATTATTTCTTGATGAAGGATTTGTTTTTCGTTCGATAAATATATCTTAATGAAATGTTGGATTTTTCTCAGTTTTTCAGTGTGACATGAAGCTGCTTCACCAAAAGGTGGATTTTTTCTAATCCTTTTTACAAATCTTTACAAGGTGTCGGAGAGAGTGATCAGCCCCCCCCCCCCGGCTGC
>JAODJU010000001.1:52163791-52185077 GCA_026776725.1 Gnathonemus echidnorhynchus | reverse complement strand
TTTTAAAGTATTTGTTTGAAATAAGTATTCGTAAAAAACACGTTATTTGTGCCTTTCCGAATACCGTATTCGGGTTCAGCTCCACCCCTACTATCTATTATTATCATTATTATTATGATGGCACCTGTCAAGGATGCCATTTTATTTCAGGAATGGATTGAAGAACATGAATAAGAGTTGAAAGGGTGTTGACTTGGGGCACCAAACCAGGTACTTTATTTTTGGTCATGTACTTTTGATACTTTCCCTTTTCCATTGATTTCCGGTCGAATACCACCAAAAGTTCCAGTACCTAGAGTGCCAAACCTACTGGGTTAGTTTTTTTGGTCCTTTGGTACTTTAGAGTGGGATTTGAAATGCTTTCTTTGTCAATTGGTTATGCAAATAGCCTGTCTCTGAAAAACAATACCAGACAATATGACACTAATGACAAATCTGGAGAACACAGGCCTGGGAGGCACTTAAATACATTACTAACGAGGGAGCAGACGAGAGGCAGCTGAGAGTGGTTAACACAATGAGGTAAGACAAATGAGGACCAGGAGTGGCTTGTTAGAGGAGATAGGATGGTCAGGCAGACACGGCGGGCAGGACATGAAAAATAAAACTGTCGTCTTTGAAAAAAGTTGCAAACTCGGAAGACAATGATTAGCAAAGTAAAAAAAGTAATAATAATGGATACATGAACAAATGAAAGTCCCAAGCTTAAATTGCTATCTGGTTAGAAAAAGAAATTCAAGATCAGGATGGCATGACAAGAAATAATTTATTTTGTAAAATATATTAGGACAGCATGGTATAATTTTGTTGTAATAAATATTGGGGTATTTATAAAGCAAAAAAAGGAGTTCAACATAAATTTCTCCCAAACACAACTAGGAGCGATTAAAACAACAACGATTAAAATGATTATGATTGTCTTGGAGAATGCATGCAGTGCTCATGCAAAGGTAACGGAGGTAAAATTTAATCAAATTGTTCAGCATATAGTAGATGATCTTTAAAAAGAATAATCATTAAAATTGCAAAAGTTACTACATTTTCTCCCCTATGATAGTTAAAAAAGTGAAAATTAAATTCCCCGGTGCAGTGGTCAAATAGCCTTCGTCTCCAAATTTCCCAGATCAGACTCTGATCAAGGATCTGTGGGATGTGCTGGACAAACAAGTCTGATCCATGGAGGCCCCACTTCCAGGACCTTACAGGACCTAAAGGATCTTCTGCTAACATCTTGGTGGCAGATACCACAAGACACCTTCAGAGGTCTTGTGGAGTCCATGTCTCAACAGGTCAGATCTGTTTTGGTGGCACAAAGGGGACTGACACAATATTAAGTTGGTGATTTCAATATTATGGCTGATTGGTATATGTAGTGAATTGTAATCTCATTATTCCTTAAATGAAGACCCTGCAGGGATCTCTATACAAAGCAAGACCTTGCAGAGAGAAGCTTACAGAGCAGCATGTTGTCAGGGTCGGTCCCTGTCTTGTCCCATTCTGTCTGTTTCCCCATTCAGTTATAATGTTCTTTTCTTTCTGTTTCACAGGGTTTACCACCTCTCACAGACCAGATTGTTTTCACCAGCTCCCTGGGCTGCCATGTGACTGACTGGGCTGAGCATGCAGCTGATGTCCCTGCATCCGACCGTAGTGGGTTCAAGGCAAACAGTCTTAACAATGTTAGACATTTTGTTGCCTAATTTTAATTGTATTATTCTTTTCATGTATTGGCATATGTATTGGTCCTTGCTTTTTGTGTGTTTATAGTTATCCCTGCCTGTGTCTAGTTTTGTAGCAATGTATCATAATACTTGTTCCTAGTATATACTAGTGTAGAGTGCTTGTTACTGACTTTCACCTGTTTCCTGTTGGTCAGAGTCCCTAGTATTTGTAATTAAATACGACCCACACCATTCCATCATCTAGCCCTCGTTATCTGTGTATATATGTGCCCTACTCTGTTGATCATTGAATGTGTTGGATTGGTTTGCCTGGAATCCTTGTGGATGGCTATAATCCCCCCCCCCCCCCATCCCAGGTTGGAGGATAACTTGCTTTTCCCTTTGTTCTGAAAGCCACCTCCTGGGCTGTCAATCATGACACACATGGTTGAGGCATTAGCGAAACTGCAGGCTAACAGTAGCTGGCAGCCTATGCAGGGAAAGTTCTCCACTGCTAAATATTGACGTAATCCCAAGATGCCACATTGGGTGACCTCGTGCCACCCTCTCCCAAAAGCGGATTACTGCCCTCTGTTCCTAGGGTGTGCTTTGAAGCAGTGCTTTGTCAAGTGGGCAGGGGGAGGAGGTCACTATGCATGGGTGCTCCAGAGGCCCACGGACATGCACCTGCATGGCGGAGTGGTGGTAATGGCTCCGCCAGAATGGCCGTGACGAGCCTCTAATGAGGCTTTCTGGCTGATGGATGGAGATGCTAAAAGGCAGGATGGCGCTGGCATGCACTCGGCACATGCGTGCCAAAGTACACGGCTCTGAATGTCATGCTCTGGAGAGGGAAATGTCAAAGCGCTGCAAACCCCGTGCTTGTGTCGCTCGCCCTCTCCCTTCTTCTCTCACTGTAATCCAAATCACATAAATAGCAGCCACCATCTTTGATTGCACCGAGTAAACAATGGATGCAGATGAAAGAGCACAGCAGCGTGTGTCTGACCTGGAGCTTGCTTTGTCGCTGGTGCACTTTGCTAATTGACAGGGATGAATAAATATGAAATAATGAATCTGAGGCAGCCACAGAGGCATGTGTAATAATGTGACAATGAGTGTTTGGAGTGCAATGTCACCCTCATTACCCATGGTGCTTTGCTCTAACATGAAGACCCCTTTGAGTGGGTACTGACTTCCACACGTTACTCTGCCCATCATCAGGAGGCTACTTTGTTGTTTCTGGGGTGCCACTCAAAATTCATCATCAGAGGTTTTAAACAAAATAGCCAGCTGTCAGAAGCTGGTTAGCAAAAACGACCTTGTTAGCAGACCATGCCGCTTCAGCATCTCCTAAAAGAGAAGTGCATTTGCTTAATATTTACTAGTTTGAGTGGTGGTAAACACTGCCGTTACCTGTCAGGCCCCCTATGGAGATGCAGGATTACCAGAGCTTGTATTGGTATGGCCGCCTCTAACCTGCTCCCTGGCTGAACCTGCCTACACTGCTGGCCTGATCACACGTCAGCAAAGATGGGAGCGGTACTGAGCGCTGACCCAGGTTACTGCGCACTAAGCAAAACAGAGCATAACAATATATACAAATTGCTGATAAAGACATATATAGGCTGAGCACATTGATATGGATAATCTGTTTAAGTCCCTCCCCTGACAGCCAGCTGCCCCCCACCCAATATCACCTCTAAATGAAGTTATTTACTCTGTGCTGAGATGCTGTCAGCCACTCTAATGAAGCTTTCAGACAGGAGGGACGAAGCAGGGTTTGGTGTCTGAGGATAAACAGCTCAATTTCGAAAGTATGTCCTTGCTTTACAAAAAGACAAATAAGAAGACAAAAATAAACATCTGTAACACGTTGGATAGATGTGTTTTAATTATTAAGTCAAATGTGATGTCAAGCCAAGATGCTCCTGTTTTTGGTAAGGGAAAAAAACTGCAAATGGATCACAAAAGTTGGACTTCATTTTAAGTGTTAATTAACATCACCAGGAATACCTGACACCAGAATTCACACCTTGTATAATTCAATTAATTTTTTGCTCTGCTCTCCAACCTCCCCTCCCCCCTCCCTCCCCCGCGGTATCAGTTGGAGGGTGGGGGTTGATGGAGCCGTAAATAGTCCGAAACGACTACCAGTGTAAGCGGTATTAATGAAAAAATCAAGAGTTGGTGATGCTTGTTATATGTTCATGTGGACTTTATAACCTTCTTAGACACTTCAATTCAAGCTAAGATACTGTACTGTAACACGTCTTGAAGACTGGAACATTTTTATTCTCATCTGTATTTAACTAACATTAAACCAGATTAAAATGTCCATTTAAAACTCCGACCAAACTGTATTTAATCGCCAAGCAGTTCGCTGGTATTGGGATGCTTTCCGCCGTAGCGTTACACCATGTAAGGTGGCATGAATCATAGTGCATAGAGAGCCTAAGTGACTGTAAGAATAGCCTCACAACTATAGTGCGCTGCATCTAACATAATGGCTGTTCACTCCGGTACGGTCGTAAGAATCCACAATGCATTTCAACATCTGAAGAACTATACTTATAACTGTTTCGTTTTTTAATTTATTGTAAGGTGCTGGTTTTAATAATAATAATAGAAAATATTCTCTCTTACTCCGACGAGCTGCAAACGCTTTTCTTTCTTTTAATTATCTCCTTTTAATATTAAAAAAGGAGACTGACAGCCCTGTTTTTCTAATCACGTGCGTGATGAATGTGTTGCCTGCTTTCTATGTTTAAGCGCGTTTTTGTGAGATGCGGAAGCCGCACACCGAAAATGCGAACAGCCCCACTGTTAAATCGCTTTTATTGTCCGCCTTCTTTTCTTGTTTGAGGTTAATGTGAAAATGTTACACAGACCTATGTAGAAAGCAGAGTGGGCGGTGGTGTGTGTGTGCATGTTGGGGGGGGACTGTGCATGTGCCACGGATGAAAACATTTGCTTGCAGAAATATTTCATTTAAGGCTTCATATTTCTTTATTGATGGCTGTTGTGAAACACCTTTCCTACCCATCAGTAGACACAGTGGCCTCTTTTTAAGGTACCCATACATAGTACCAGACAGGACCCACTTTATTAGGTACACATGGCTGAGTAGGACCCCTTTTTGTCTTAAAAATGTCAACTACACAGTTCGACTATATCATGTTCTTAGTTGATCTGTCATAATTATATTAAAAACTTGAAGAGGTAACCATGAACTTAAATGAAACATAAACCAAAAGTTCACATTTTTACTCTGAAACATTCATGGTTGAAGTGTAAACTTTATAGTGGAACTATAAATAATTAAATTTTAACTGTAAACTTAACAGTTTTTTTTTTTCCTGGGCTACTTCAAGACTTGAAGACTTGTGCACTCACAGAAGCCTTTCTACACACCCCTGCTGTACTGAGCTTAGAGCTTGACAGTACGGGCAAAATTTATATCAAGATTTAATTTACAGCATTGGCAGTAATGGTATACAGACGTGGACAAATTTGTTGGTAGCCTTATAGCTTATCGGAACAACGCTTCTTCTGAAAAGTAAAAAATTAAAAAGCAATTGTGCAATGTATACGTGCATGCCTTTAGTATGTGATGGAGTAAACCAATAAAACTGTGAAAAGAAATGATTTGTTGTTTATTTTACAAAGATAAAGATAGTATGCTAAGATAGTATGGACAGATTTGTTGGTACCCCTAAAGAGACTATTTATCCTTGCATTATAGTCACATTTTAAACTCAATATCACTGGTGCAATGGCTTTTCATCAGCCATCAACCTTTTCAGAGGGAAAGAACGTGCTACTGTGTTTGGTATCATTATGTGCACCACATTGAACATGGACCAGAGAAAACAAATGACAGCTGTCAGAGGAGCTCAGAAAGAAGATTATAGATAACCATATTAAAGGTAAAGGTTATAAGACCATCTCCAAGCAGCTTCATGTTCCTGTGACCACAGTTGCCAATATTATTAAAAAGTTATAAGGTTCATGGGACTGTAGCCAACCTCCCAGGACGTGGCTACAAGGGGAAATGCAGCCCAAGGTTGTTCAGAAGCATAGTGCGGATGGTCAAAAAAGAGCTCCAAGGTCAAGGTATGTCACTTTCTGATTGCACAATCCTTTGCATTTTGAACAATAATGGGCTCCATGGAAGAAGGGAGTGCTCCACTATTGACAGAAAAACATAAAAAATCCAGAGTGGAATTTTCCAAAATGTATGTATTTCCAAAGTATCTGGGAGAATGTCCTTTGGACTGATGAGGCAAAACAGGAGCTTTTTGGCCAGTCACATCAGCTCTATGTTTACAGAAGGAAAAATGAAGCTTTAAAAGAAAAGAAAACTATACCTACTGTGAAACATGGAGGGGGCTTGGATTTGTCTTAGGGCTGCTTTTCTGCCTCTGGCACAGGGAACCTTGAATCTGTGCAGGACACAATGAAGCCTCAAGACTACCAAGGCATCCTGGAGAGAAACATACTGCCCAGTATTAGAAAGCCCAGCCTCAGTCGCAGGTCATGGGTTCTCCAATAGGATAATGAACCAAAACATACAGCTAAAAGCACTCAAGTATGGCTGAGAAAAAAACATTGGACTATTCTTAAATGGCCCTCCATGAGCCCAGATCGTAATTCTATTGAACATCTATAGAAAGATCTGAAAATTGCACTGTGTAGATGCCACCCTTCAAACCTGAGACAGCTTGAGCAGTTTGCTCAGGAAGCCTGGGCCAAACTACCTGTTGGCAAATGCAGACGTCTCATTGTGAAGTACAGAGATCACTTGTTGGCAGTGATTGCTGCAAAATGTGATGCCACAACATATTAAATTAAGGATGCCATATTTTTTGTCTGTGCCATTTTCATTTGTTTAGTTATATAAAATATTCAACTGAACTATGAATCATAATCAAAAGCAAAATATGATTTGTGTTAAATATGGAATAAGCAATAAGGGATGCCATTAAACTTTTGTCCATTTCAAGTTATTTCAGAGATGTTTGTTGTTGTTCAGAGAGTTATGTTTTTTTTTTTTTTTTTTTGTAGGGGCCAATAAATTTCTCCACTGTATATTGTAGGATCACACATGCACATATGACAGAGCTTAAATTCCAGGTGGCCTAAGACAAGGCCGAGCCTGGTACGAGAGGTACTCGCTGGCCTAGGCACAAAAGGGGGGCTAGTGACCCCACACACACAAACACACTTAAACATACACACACACACACACACGCACACACAGATAACAAGGGAGGCCAGGATTTCAACTTTTATGGCCCAAAGATTTAAGGACCTACGAACAGCAGCATGAACCTCAAGGACAGGGGTCCCTTGACTTGGCACACAACCCCCTCCCCATACATCCTGCCTTACATACCACTCGCCCAACAGATCAACACCCTAAAGATAGTTTCTTCTAAGTCGGCTTTTGTATACCCTGTATATTTCTTTGCTTATGATTGCTAGTCTCAATATATAGGTTATGTTTGTGTGTGTCCTTAGACAATCTTAGTGTTTTGTGTGCCACCCTTATAACCATGTTCACGGAGTATCACCTCTTCTACCCCCCCACTTAAACACTTACTGTATATAAATTTGAATAAATAATTATGTATAGCTACCACTGCATATATGTTCTCATGGTTATACCAGAAGAATCTTGAAAATTAAATAGTGTAACCAGGTATCTGTTTGTCCTAACTTTCAGAGATTCTTCTTTCTTTGTTTAACAAACCCCCTCTTTTCTTCCACATTCTGTGGCCCTTATCTCGTCTTTGGCCTGTTAGCATTTCTTTGTCCTGCTATTCTGCATTAAAAGAACTGAATTAAGGTGTACATTATCCATTCTGGGGAGGAGATCAATTGGGATAAGCCACACCAACCAAAATATGTTGTTCCCAGATGTGCAATTTAAATTGGTATTACCACAAACGAACGGCCACGCCTATCTAAGGGAAGGGTAAGATGTGCGGTTTGAATGTGAATATGTAATGTTATGTCTGTACAAAGTGTAACATCTGTTGAGGTGCAACCCAAAACAACTATACCATATACTGATGTGAGTCAGTAACATATATAAGTAATTGTTCATTAGTACAGATGGTATGAGGTGTGAACCGCTAGACCGATACGGCACGTTTGGTGTAAAACTGATGGAAAATGACTCCTGATTCCTGGTCAGTGGTTACCATGAAAGTGTATGTATCAAAGGTTACACCAGCTTAATGAAAATCATCAGTAAAGGGGAATCAGTCTGGTCATAAGTCCCAAAAGGACTGCCACAGACACCCCCAAACACAAACTGTGCTTGCTTTGCAGAACAGTATTTCCCTTTTAAGGTTACTCATTTAAATCTGGTCATTGCAGTTCCATAATTACATTCTGTCAGCTTCTATTCTGTTTTTTTGTGTTTGTTGTTTGTGTTAAGTGTAATGCCTGTCTTAGTAGTCTGTTAGTTGTAGTGTTAGTTAGGAATAAATACATGTCTTTTACACAACTTCAGCCTCCGTTCATTGAGTGCTCGCCTGCCTCTGTGCGATCTGGCTACTAAACTCTGAAACCTCAAACTCACCTGAAATATCACGAGACTCTCTCTCATCGGCCGTGAGGGGAGCTTCGCTACCGATCGTTTACATTACCTGGTGATGCAGGTCGCTGGATGAGCCTTCTAACCCAGGTTACCAAGCGATACTGGTAATTAGTGAATCCTATGTAAGTCTCACATTAACAGACTCACAGGGATACCATTCGGCATAACAATTAATTAATAATCATCATTAATTAATAATTATTTCAAATGTAATTAATTTCGAAACATATTGGTGGAGATATTAAAATTTACCTGAGCCAATAATTCCTACAATATGATACATTGTTTTTTCTTAAAATTTCAATATAAATGTTTCCGAATGGGTAAGGCACTGGTATGACAACTGCTATGATATTTCACATTGTATACAGGTATTTTAAGAATATTTATTGTGTAAAATAAATTGCCATAATAAATAGAAAAATACAAAACCTGTCCTCATGTAACTTCTATCTCTGAAAATCACTTATACATGAAATAAAATCAAGCTGCACAAACTGAAAATCAAAACTGACTTTAAGTACAGCAGGACGTGCTTTAAGGTGATAGAAAAGATAACTATCCCAACATGATTTGCAGATTATATGGTTTTCTGCTCGTTGTCTGCCTTTATAAATCCAAACCAATTCCATATAATGGAAGTTCCACTGGTATTTTAACCAACTTCTCTTTGTTGTGTGTGGCACTTTCAGCCATTACTTCCTTTAAGCAGCATGGGCTCTAATGTTTTCTATACTATTCGCTGGTGCAGGCTGATAATGATGAAGCCTGTTCTATCAGTTAGCACGGTACTGTAAAAATCCATACCTTAGGGAAAATTCATACCGATGTACTGTATATACCATTTATGCAGTCCACCCTAACTCAAATCAACTCAGATTTGTGGTCATTCTCCACTGACCTTTCTCATTTTTTTTTTTTTTGGTAAGTAAATTTAAAGCACATTTGAAAACAACTGAATTTTGTGCAATTTATACAAATAATACCTAATACAATACAAACATAAGACAAGGCTACGCAATAACAGTGCCAGTCCAACAACAACTCCATAAGATAGGGAAGGGAGAGATGAAAACAATAGAAAATATTGTTTATCTGGACTGAAAGCCACTTTGAAGAAGTTGTCCTCAGAAATGCAACTGACTGGATATTTCTTGTTCATCACAACATCGTCTGTAAACTCTTGATACTGTAGTGTGTAAAGATCCCAGGAGGGTGGCTGTATCTGAGGTGCTGGAAATACCACATCTGGCAATCACCCCGCATTCAGAATAACTTAGATCAGGTGTCTTTTTGAACCTCCTGACCTTGTCTGCGCGCTGGACATATTCAGTCATATTTCGCATGACATACTGTTTGGGGGATCAGGTTGTTTGCATTAACAAGCACGTAACTGCTAGGTATACAGTGGTGCCTCAAAACTCGAACTTAATGCGTTCAGAACTCGGGTTCGAATTCTAAAAAGTTCGAGTTCTGATTGAAATTTCCCCATAAGAAATAATGGAAAACCAATTAATTGTTTCCCAGCCCCCAAAAATTACACCAAAGTACGTTTTCTTAGCATTTAAACACAAAATGAACAGGATAAAACAAGAAGAGCATATACTGTACTAAACACATCTAAGCACATGTATAAAATAGTAACTCCTGTGTGCCACGTCCCCTCGTTAACCTCGTGTGGAATCCCCGTGTGATCAGCTGTTTCTGGTTGTTGTCATTAGTCCTATGTATTTAGTCTGCATTTCAGTTTGTTTCCCCAGTCTGGTCATTGTTTTTTCCGTCTGCATTTTGCATGCCTTACCTGTAATTAAACCCCATATTCCCAGATACTCTGACGTCTGCCCTTTGTCTCCATTCTGTCCAAGCTTGGCACGACAGAATTATTATAATTAAATGTATTAGTGGTGTATTATTAATGATATTAATGATAAGTAATTATTAAGAAATCTTTATTTTTAAATGTATTTTATTATATAATTACTGTTACTGTCTATCATTGTCTAAATGTATTTTTACTGTTTAAATATATGTATTCAGCTAGTGTAAACATGCACAATGCTATCACAGTGAATGCGAGGCTGAGACTGAAGCGTTACCCTTTGTTTCCGCTGAGAGATGTGCCGCGTGACTCATTTCCCTGCGTGTACAAGTTATCTTAGGTTGGCGTTCACGGTTCGACTTCTGAGATTCAGATTGAGTTCCAGGTCATTTTTTTTCGAACTGGTTGGTTCGACTTTTAATTACAATTCTAATGAATTTGAGTACTGAGGTACCACTGAGGGATTTCCCTAGTTAATTTGCAGTTATTTAATTATGTTAATTTAGTTCATTCATTTATAGCTTTCATATTTCTTATTTTTATATTTCTTTCAGTCCTTGCTACTCACTCATCATGTTCTTTGCTTATCTCATACAACTCACCAAGGCTGTCTGACCCCCTGGCTCTAGGAGTCTGTATAAAGGGCCTGCTTCCCTCAGTGGGGGCAGAGACAGACACAGATAGACACTGACTGGGTGTGTGAAACGTCTTTCTGTAACATCTTCATTCTGTCTTAATAAACTGCTTAACTTTAAGGAACCTGCCTCATCATTCAACCAAAAGAATCTGAGGTTTCACTGAAGAAATCTATCACACTGTATATAATAAAAATACATATATATTCATTCCAAATGGTAATCAAAATAATCCACAAGTGCAGCTTACAGACTGATCTCACAGTATTTAGTGAGCTGGCTGAAGGTGCTGCTTCATTCCCAGATTTTCACTTGGCTCATCATTTCTTCCAGTGAGATGTAATTACGTACCAAAAAAGAATCAATGTTATTTACTCATTTGTGTTTTGCTTTAAACTAATGGTTTTCAACTGGTGGGTCACATGGATTGTGTAGCTAAAAAAAATTGAATTTTTTTCTTGTAACGTTGGACATTCGTGGATGCAATGCGCAATGTCATCCTGGGTATAATTTTATTTTGTTTTACCTCCAGTCCCTCAGTTTCTGGTGAAATTGATAAATAAATACAAACAAAAAACATAGGGCTGTGGGTCCTGAGGCTAAACCATTGATTGACAGTTTGGTATTCGATTGATGGAATAATAAATACTGCATTTTACATGGAAAACATCTCTACTTTCATTCTTCCATGGACCTCATTTGTACATGTTTTCTCTGAAAGACTGATTTCACCACACGTGCTGTCTTGGGTTGTCGTCGCTGCCAAACTGAGCAAATTTGAAATCTCTGTGTGTTTGATAACGTGTCCTTTATGCTTTTATGGGATCTCTGTTTAGTGGAAAATGTGAAAGGGGTCCAGTCATGCTGAAACCTCAAATGTTTCAAAGCCCGTTATCTCTGCTTCCCAAATATTCTCAGTAATGACCTGGATTTGCAGCTCCCTGTCGATTAAACCTAATCCCGCAGAGACAGCGTTCAATCGCCGCTGTCACAGAAACGTCAGCAGTGAAAGGACAGCAAATTTACATGCCATGCTTCTTAGAAATATCAGTTGAAGACTGAAGATGTATCCAGGCATTTATTGATTAAAGAAAAACATTACATAACCCTGTTTCTTTCTACTGTCTAGAATAATATGTAAATTGATGCATCTGTCAGGGTGTGACACGGATGATTGTTCAAGCAGCAGCTACAAGGTGAAGTTGTGCATATTAAACTACATAAAAAAATCTTTCAGTTGTTGTGCTGGAATGTTCTGCATGTACTTCTGTCCCCAGAACCCAATCTTACACATTTCACATGGTTACATTTGCAGAAAAAAGCTTTAGTCATGGACAGGTGATAGCATAACCACAACCTTTCAGCTATTTCAAAGACCATAGCATATTAATGGCTGATAATATGGCATGATGTGACTCTTCAGGACCGTATGGATAATGACTTCTTTCTACAGCCCGTGTCATCCTCCCGATCGCATTTGGACATCATCCGTATCTCTCCATGCCATTCTTCAGTCAAACATTCGATTAACCCAAACCGTCTCCAGTTACTCAGATGTTAGGTGACATTTTCATTCACCTTTTTCACTGGTAGCTTAGGAAAGTAATCCTCAAAGCTTTCTATGCTAGCCTAGCGGGACCCTGAAATGGCTATTGGCCTGTTCATTGATGACTCTGTGTCTGCCCAGATTTGTGTGGTTAAACGAATCTCATCCTCACAGTTTTAAAGGTGCAAAGTTTAAAGATCGTTTATTGATTTCTGTTTAAGAAACGGCTTGTATCATGCCCTATAACATGTCTGAGAGGGGAGCTGAATGCTCCTCCTGACTGATCGCTGGGTGAGCGCCTTGTGTCAAACAACATACTCGCATAGCATACTTACTCAGAGTAATAAGCTGTTCAGGCCCTTTCAACTGGATCACAGAGCCGAGACTCTGCCCCGAGTCATGCTGGCGCTTTGGGCAAAGCCTGAATATGCATCCATGTCTTTCATCTCTGTCCGACTTGGATATGAAGATTCGTTCTTGCCTAGCAAGTGTGTCACTAGAGATTTATGAAATGAAGGGGCTAAGCCTGTACTAGCGGGGGTCTGATGGAAATGGCCCACATTATTTACACTAATTAGTATACATTTAAAACTGCCCCCGTGCCACTCTTTTGCTTATCGTTGGGGGGCGGGGGGGGATATATCTGGACCCATATTTATCAGAACAGCAATGCAATTCTGTTCCAGGGAGGAAACCTGTCAAATGAACACCCAGAGTTAAATAAAAATAACCTCTTTACTCCTGAATGCCAAGAAAAAAACAATAAAAGAAAAGAAATTTCATTTGCTAATGTTGGTATAACACAAAGAAAACAGTAAGCATGTGCCACCTATATAATAATAATTATTAGTATAATTTATTATTATATAATATTACTATTATGAAGAAGAATGAGGTTTTATGTTCAGTAATCAATTAAGAAGTGCAACAATGCATGAAACTGCTGCCTGCAAGGGTGTATACGAAATTAATGAAAGGAGCATTTTGACTGTGACGTTGGCAGCGATTATGCAAATGAAAACGTGACGTGCTTCAGAAGGGTCACCACCTTGCAGTTACTTAGATGCATGAGAAGAATCCAGTCGCTGCTCATCTTAGTTCCCATTAAAATGCAAACCTCTCACGCACTAGGTAAGGACACGGTCAGGGTTAAAACTGTCTGTTCAGAGCCTGCATGTCAGCTGTGTTTGATAAGGAGGAATGATCAGCAATTGCTTTCGGTACCAGGGATCCCTTTCCTGTAAATGTAAATCCCCGCAGTGAACACAAACACACTCCAGAAAGGCCTATGGGGTGGAAACAGACTATGGCATAGCCTGACCTTTTTAAAGTTTCTGCTCAGTCAAATAAAAGCACAGGGCACAATTAACCTCAATCAATCCAGCTGATGACGTTAGGAAGGAGAACGTGACATTATTAAAGAAGCATTATGTTTCACACGATACAATTCTGTTTGGCAAGTTGAATAGTTTGACCTTTTTTCCCTTCATTTCCTTTCCCTAATGATTGCTTACCTCACCATACAATCATATTACTCGCTGTTCCTCTGGCCTTTTGGGTCCTACCGGGTTGTAGTGCGTTTGGTGCCTCTGCTAAACCGCATCAGATCCATCTCTGTAGGCCTGCATTAAGCATCCTGCTATTCTAGCCCTGAGCGAGCAGCTTCCTCCAGATCCGGTAAACGCCCAGCTGTGAAGGCTCACAGAAAATGACAGTGTACTCAGGCCATTTCTGAAGGGGTACACAGCTTTCATCGTTTACTGTATGAGTCTTGTTAACATTAGTCTCGATGGGGTGAGCTGGGCAGGCCATTTTCCCGTGCTTGCAGCTTCCTGAATAAACCCAATGTGATCCGTCTGAGTTCGTTTGGACTCCATCTGTCTTTAAGCTTCCAGTGTCAAACCTAGTGTTGCAACACTGGCCACTGGTGAAAAATGGAAGGAAACTGCAAAATGAATGTAACTCTACTTGTTACTGAGCTGCTCTTTTACCTGAGAGCCAATGATTGCTTGGTCATTGCTCCCAAACATATCTACCGCTGAGCTAAAGGTTCGATATTTCCTTATCCTCATGCATTGCTGACAGGAGTTGGCCAATGGAGGTAAGCAGTATTGCAAAGCGCTTGAGCTCACTGGGGGAAACGGGTAGGAGTGTAAATCAGCTCCTTCCCTGTTTCCCCACGGCTATCTCAAACCGCTACCAGAAACCGGCTTAAACCACCGGTGTTTGTTGCAGTTTCTGGTTAATCTCTGTCCCCACGACATCAACACGCAAGTGACAACAGTGAACAAATTGCTGTTTATTTCTAGCTGTCTTGCACTCTTTTATTCGACGGAGATAAATTTATTTCTGTCTTTATCTGTGTAATACTTTGTAATTCTGGATTTCATTACACGTTTAGTTATCACATTAAGTGCTTAATAATAGATAAAGAATAGGCAAATCTAGGCAATTAACATGAATCGAATGCATTAAATAGCTGGGTTTTAGATATAAAAGCAAAGAGAGCCTGTGAAATGCGAGTGTGTATTACAAGACTTGCTGACTTCAATCTACCACACTGTCAATAAATTCGCCTTTAAAAGCTTTTCCAGATATGGGACTGAAGTGCAGAAGCCTGCTGGTGTCCTATTGCACCGTTAGTGGGGTAAGAATAGTATCGTTTGTTCACAGGAAAAGGTCAAGAGCTGCAGTCCATTAAACATTATTTATTTACTCATTTTTTTTAACATGGTGCATTGTGTGTGCTATTCTTAGCTTTTTACTTATTTTGTTTATTTTTTAAATAAACCAAAGTTGGGAGAGTGGAATATAAAAGGTCTGTTTTATTTTTTTTAAGTTTGTTGCGGGGTGATTATCTGATTGGGCTTTTCAGCTTGATTGCATCCACCTGTGCCAAAGGATTATTATGGGACGTTTGCTGGTGAGGGTTCTGGTTGTGGGTTCCGACGCGCCTGCTGAATCTGTGCTTCTGTCTTGGTCCTCGGGTTGCTTTCTCGTATAATTCCTGTCTCGTGTTTCTGTTGGTGTTTTGCCTTGCTAGCAGTGGGTAGTTAAGATTGCAGGAAGATGCATAAAACCAGGAGATATGTGCTGGATATCAGCGTAAATGACAGTGAATGTGTCTTTCTGACATTCTGCTGTTTTATCAGGAGGTATAAGCTATGGACATTAACATTCTAATTCAAATTATACCTCTGGGTCCTGGTAACGGGCCTTTTTCTAACGATTGACATTTAAAATTGAAGGTACTTGGCCTCACATTAATGTGATTTTTACCTTCTGAGAGGATCGGGGTAACTGTCCACTGCAATTCTCGCCTTTTGATATTTTATCTGATTCTCTTTTGATAGCTCAGAGGTGCCATTTATCTGAAGATCTCACTTCTGCTCGTAAGGGCTTCAAATGAGTTGAAAGAACCAACAGCTATCATGGGCCGGCCTGCTTAAGCACGCTCGAATGTGGGGCTGGTCCTGTAACAGCGGCCTCTTGGAGACCAAGGGGGGGAGACACAGTGAAAACTGCATAAGGCAGACAAGCTGGGCTGTGCTTATAGCCCTGCAGCCATAAATGAAATTCAAGGAGGTCCAGAAAATTGAGGGGGGTTTAAACTTATTTTATTACTTGGTGATATACCTGGTTCTGAGCAAACAAATATGGGGGGATTTCAAACCCGTAATTTTACTATGTAACTACATGCCTGCATCCAATAACTGAAATACTACATCACTTGAATGTGATATGCAGTGTTTTGGGAGTTAAATGCTTATTAGACCATTTTTATCAGTCTTTTGGTGCCCTACAGACACTGACCGCTTCTGAAGCAATACGGACAGCATTTCAATCTGAAATTTCTAAATAGCAGTGGAAAAGTAAGTCCACAGTGGAAAAAAATGAATTTGCCCAGATAAAGATCACTCCTTTATACAGAGAAGGCGTTAATAATAAAACTGTTTTAGGCGTTGATCCCTGAACATTTTCACTCTTATTTTCAATTTCTGCACAAGAGCAAATTTGATAAAGATAAGTTAAACAGATCTATGACACGGCTTTGAAGGAGTCTGACTGGACCACAAAACTGCTTTGAAGGAGACTTTTTGGACTATGATACTGTTTTATTGAGTAGGCTTATTGAGTTACCCACCCCACAACATTATCCGGCCCAAATGTGGTCAAGTAAACTTAAGTTGTATTTGCTGCCTTTTGCTGCTGCGTGTTGCCTGTGAGGGGTGTGTGCTCTTCTCTGACAGCACTGACAAATGGTTTGCAGAGAGGGGATTAACTTCACATTGGAAGTGTAGAGAGTGCCGTGGTGAGGAGGCTTGACATGAGTGTATGTGGGCGGCTTTGCGACTGTTAGCATGAGCAAGCACCAAGATCACTGGAAATGTCCCTCCCCCCTGTGGGCTTTTTCTTTCTGGTGTTTTATTCCCTTTATTTTCTCCCTTGTGATGCCCTGGGTCACAGTGCTTGCTGGTTTGGTCATTCTCATTGTCCTGCTAATGCCTAAACGCTGGCCAAGCTATGTGTGACAGAACACAATCATGTTTCCTCTGAGATCTCTCAGCTAGAAATGTTTTGACAACCACAGGATTTCATAGGGCTACTAGGTAAACATGACTACTGTAATATTTTCTTATTCATGCTGTATTTTGCATAGTTAAATCTAAAGAAAACTTAATATTAGACAGTGATGGATCAAGCATAATTAACCGATATAAACTGGGCATAAATTACTCTGTGGGTTATTTAATTTGCATCATACAATAAATCTGTAGTGTTTTCTTTAGTTCAACACTGTATTCATAAACACTGCACTAACAGAAGCCTTAAACATAAACCCACTTTAACTCTAAACAATTCAATGTGTCCTTCCCTTCCATATTCATCATTTAAGTCATTTCCTTACTCTGATAAGATTTACTGTCAGATAAGGTTTCCTTACAGGTGAGGTCTGCAGCCAGAACCATTTGGAATATCCTGGTGCTCTTCAGTCAAGTTCCATTTAAAATGAATCAGTCAGACATTCATTATTTTATTTTGCAGACTTTTTTGTACAACTGAGTGGAAATGACCAATGATACAAATTAAAAAAGGCTTTCCTCTGATACACTTTATTCATGCATTCATATATTTATGACATTGACGAGTTTGCTTTGTTTATACATATTTGTGTGTGTGTGTGTGTGTCTGTGTGTGTGACACTTAGCAGATGCTGAGTATCCCATCAAATAAAAAAAAAACCACTCATAGATGCATGAATGAGAGACCCACCCAGGTTTATGAGATAACATGGTCTCTTAAAGAACATGAGTAAATACAGGAATTATGGGATATACCCTGCTCACAGAAGGAGCTGAATGAGGCAGCCATGAGTATCCCTTTAGCTCCCCAGGGAAAACTAATGAGAGCCAAATTCATTTAATATGCAAATGAACTCTAATTAAAATGTATAAAAGCAGGAGGAAGGCTTCTTCCCGGTCTGTTCTTTCCTGTGCTTTCTGAGCATGTCCCAGAGGGCTGAGGTCGGTCTCAGCAACAAACTCTTCGAAACGCTAAATGGACCCTGCAGATACCCCCATTCTGTGAGTCAGGGACATGGGCTGTTTCTGTTTATATGTTTTTGTGCCTGATTAAATAAATGGGGGATTGCCACCTTTTCAGAGTATTTAATGTCTCTTTCTGATTGGTTTATGCAGCAGCAGAATCTGAGTGTACAGCGAATAATGGAGTGAGCAAGCCAAACATCAGGTGACAGTCGTTTGGCGAGCCTATTCTTACTGTATGTCTCTGATTTCTATAAGCTGCTCTATGTTCCCATATTCAGTTTCACACTGAGACTGGGAAAGGTTTCTCTCGCAGCATAAAAATATTATATTTAATATATAACCATCAATCTGTCCATCTTCCGACCTCTTATTTATAAATGGGTGAGTGGGGGGGCATAAAAGAAGCACCATCTTTCCATGCTTTCTATACAGCTATGGGCTGTAAATATTTGCCTCTGCTTTCCCCGACACCCTCCACCCTCATAAAGAAATCACCCGTTTCCCATTCTATGCTGCTAAGCGCGTTTGTTTACACCGTCTTTATGCTCAGTTGTATGCATCTGGCATGGGAGGCTAAGCCACACTCCAGCTGCTTTACTCACCAGAGCATGGTATCATTCGTCACACTGGTGCAGTGACAGAGGATCTGAATGGCTTCAGTTATCAGCCCTTCCCGACAGCCAGTAAGGGGGAGCTATGCCAGAAGAAGACCAAAGCTTTCAGACTTCAATCCGGCATTTGATTGTGGCTCACTTGTAGGGTCCTGCTGGTGCCAAAATGAAAATTTAATGCAAACTCTCCCCCTGTTATTAGTTCTGTTAACTTTTCTCCCTTTTTCAATTACGTATAAGAACAAACAACAATCAAAGGAAGGGGAACAGGAAGATAAGTCGACAATCAGCTCCTGGCAAGCAAAACAGTGCATACCGTAAATGTGTGCCTGTGATACATTATTAAACATGCTGTTTGTTTACTCACTGAAGTGTAAAAAGGTGCCCTACTTAACCAATCACAGTCAACATCTGACTTTGCTAGCTTTTCACCCATTACCAGAAAGTCTCTGTGTCTGACTGTATGCTATGAGCATCTTATTACCCTTGATAACCTTTATAGTTGTGATTTATTTTGACTTTACTCTGCTTTCCATGTCCCTGTTCAAATAGGAACCTTAATATTTCTGGAGCCAAGCTACTGTATTATTTACACACCTCTAAATTAACTTTTTCATGAGCCAGATTTAATTTGAATAAAAACAGCAAACTTTCATAACCGACACTGGGGAACAAAAATCAGTGGACTATCCGTCATTAGCTCCAGCCTGCTGGAAATCACCTTTAAAAGATTCATCTGTATAGAGGCGTTGGAGCAGGCTGAGCTGTCTTTTCATGTTGATAGTATAAATGGAATCAGATGAAGCAAGTCAAAGTAGCAGGACATCAGAAAGCTAAGTCAGGATCAGAAAATGGGCAGGCTCCGGCATCTCCAAGCTCTAGAAGCTCCAGCATCTCCAGGTTCTAGAAGCTCCAGCATCTTCAGGCTCTAGAAGTTCCAGTACCTCCAGGATCTAGCAAATCCGCCATCTCTTAGCTTTAGTGGCTCCGGCATCTCCAGACTGTGATGATGACCAAGCTGCAGACATTAATGCCATAAAGCTTCCTGCCTAGTCAAAATATGATCTCCTTAATGCTGAGCAGGGGTTTAGCTGAGCACTAACTGCTGTATATTGTTGCTGATATGATATTGGTGCATTACGGGAAGTGGATGTCCCGGTTCCAAGATCCGCCAAGTAATCCTCGTCCGCTTTTTTATTAAACCACATCTCGCCCCGTGCCGGGATACAGGAGGACATTTCACTCTGAGGCCATGTGCTGTTGTTATAAATCTTCTCAATGCAGCTAAATATCTATAATAAAATAATGACTTTCTGCTTGGGAGGGTCTCTCTTCTGACCAGTTCAGTGGGCAACCATTAAAGATTATGGCACCAGGAGCAATATCTGTGCGGTGAGATACTGCAGCAATGTGCATAACAGAGAATATTTCTGCTCACCCCAGAAGGCACAGGCACTTTAACAACACAGATATCTTGACTGTTAGCCTGCATTTCCAGGAATTAAGATTTTCGGGACAACCTAAGCCACATTTCTGTCAGCATTGGAAACAAAAAAGCAATAAAACATTACCCTACTAATGCTTCCAGTATGATTGTATACATAGAGAAATAAAATCTAAACAGAGTCAAGCAGAAAAATCCAAGATTAATTAAGGAGTAATAAAAATGCAATCTTAGTACAAATGTTTCCAGTGCTAAAACAAATTTTGGATGACTGGAAAAAAAGCTTCAATATATGGTGTTCAACACAATATTAGCACTGACATTGCATTTGCAAAATCGTAAAGCTTTTGCATTTTTTATGTGACAAGGGCGTTTATGTGACAATGGCCTTTCAAACGCAGGAGTTCACCATCCAGAAGCAGTGGGGCGCTAAGATAAATCTGTAGTAAAATTTAATAAAAGCGCCTCTGCCTCGTTTGTTTTACTTTTTGACTGCAATGTGTGTAAATAATTGTTTAATTAAAATCTTAATTAAATAAGACTTGAGATGCTTGGGTGGGGAGGGGGGGTTACTTGAAGTGGCTGCAGGCAGCCCCCGCTGATCTCACACTGCACCGGGCTCGCACCATTTTATCCACTCCAGTGATTATTTATCTGGGCCTGATTGTTTTTTCAAATGGCCGCCATTTCTAATGAATTATACATGCCAAGTGAATCACATCATCCCTGTATAAATGAAATGTTAATGTACATGTTAGTGGTTCTTAATCCTGCATTAACACGTGGTTATTTATGCCAAGCCCATGGAGTCAGTATGCCCTGTCATTCATGTGTATTTAGCATACAGCCACAGAAAAAAAACTGAGAGCACTCTATATTTTTAAACAAATCTGAATTTTTAAATCCTGGTTTAATCATGGTTCTGCTGGCAGAAGGCTACACTGAGAAGCAGGTTGCTTCCAGGTTCAAAATTTCCAAGACAGCAGTACACAAGAATAAGGTGAAGCAAGAGACACTGGGAACGACCAAAAACCAACCAGGTAAATGACAGAAGCCACTTTCTAATGCCCCTTAACTTATCCAACCATTTCTCATGAATTGGAGGATGGAATCAAGTGACCTTCAAAAGGAATGGAAAAAATTAAGTGCAGGTGTGAAGTGCACAGCTAAGACAGTTTCTATCAGGCTCCTAGAAGCAAGGAAGAAGCCCTTTATTAATTAGATAAAAGGAAGAACCAGGTTGGAGTTTGCAGAACATATATACATTATATTGGCAAAAGTATTGGGACACCTGCCTTTACACACACCTGGATTTTAACGACATCCTATTCTTAATACAGTGGTACCTCGGTTCTCGAACTCACTAGAACTCGAATTTCTTGAAAGTCGAACAAACCAGTTTGACCTACAA
>JAODJU010000001.1:52139182-52154947 GCA_026776725.1 Gnathonemus echidnorhynchus | reverse complement strand
CAGGACAGGGGTAATGTTGGGATAAGATCTTTATCGTTTTGGAAGCCATTAAGAAAAAATGCTCTTCTTGTTTTATCTTGTTTGTGTTTAAATGTTAAAAAAAAAACAAAAAACACATATTTAGGTGTAATTTTGGGGGGCCGGGAACCAATTAATTGGTTTGTCATTATTTCCTATGGGAAAAATTCGATCAGAACTCGAACTTTTTAGGATTAGATTGGGAGTCCGGAACGGATTAAGTTCGAGAACCGAGGTACCACTATACATAGGCTTTAATATGGGGTTGGCCCACCCTTTGCAGCTATACCAGCTTTCACTGTTCTGGGAAGGCTGTCCACAAGGTTTAGGAGTGTGTTTATGGGAATGACCTTCTTCTAGAAGAGCATTTGTGAGGTCAGGCAGTGATGTAGGACGAGAAGGCCTGGCTCGCAGTCTCCATTCTAATTCATTCCAAAGGTGTTCTGTTGGATTGAGGTCAGGGCTCTGTGCAGGCCAGTCAAGTTCCTCCACACGAGACTCACTCATCCATGTCCTTATGGGCCTTGCTTTGTGCACTGGTGCGCAGTCATGTTGGAACAGGAAGGGGCCATCCCCAAACTGTTCCCACAAAGTTGGGAGCATGAAATTGTCCAAAATGGCTTTGAATGCTGCAGCATTAAAGGTCCCTTTCTTTGGAACTAAGGGTTCAAGCCCAACCCATGAAAAACAACCCCACACCATAATCCCCCCTCCACCAAACTTTACACTTGGTACAATGCAGTCAGGCATGTACCGTTCTCCTGGCAACCGCCAAACCCAGACTCATCCATCGGATTGTCAGACAGAGAAGTGTGATTCGTCACTCCAGAGAACACATCTCCACTGCTCTAGGGTCCAGCGGCTGGGTGCTTTACACCACTGCATCCGACACTTTGCATTGTACTTGGTGATTTAAGGCTTGGATACAGCTGCTTGACCATGGAAACCCATTCCAGGAAGTTCTCTACAGACTGTTCTTAAGCTAATCTGAAGGCCAAATGAAGTTTGGAGGTCTGTAGCTATTGATTCTACAAACAGCTGGCAACTTCTTAAGGAGTACACATGGTGCGCCTCAGCATGCGTTGTCCCCGCTCTACGATTTTACGTGACCTACAACTTCAACTGGCTGAGTCGCACTTGTTCCCAATTGCTTTCACTTTATTACATTACCAGTAACAGTTGACCGTGGAATACTTGGTAGTAAGGAAATTTCACAAATGGACTTATTGCACAGGTGGCATCCTATCACGGTACCACTATTTCCCAGTAGGGATCAGTAATTCTTCTTAATGTCATTATTAACAAGGATTGGTGGACCCCCACCTGAACACAAGGTGCATCACATGTGTAGCTGCTACAATCCCTCTGGGCTGAAGAATCCCATTAGAATCTGACACACCTTAAGTGACAGTAAGTCACCTGCCCCCAGAGGCTGGAATGTGCCCACACCCTCAATGGATGACTGCCACCCCTGGGTCCCAGAGTGAGTGGGATATCATTCCCGCACCCTCAATGGCCAACCAGCCATCGCAGGTCTCAAAGTGAGAAGGTTCTCCTTCCCACACCCTTAATGGCTGATCGCCATCACAGGTCCAGTTAAGTCATTAGGTGACGAAGGTGGCCAGCTAGGGTGCCATCTTCTGAGGCAGGCGCTCGCATACAGGAGCCGAGCCGTACCCAAGTCATATCATGAAGAGACTAATTACAGCGTGATTCCAACTCACTTCGGTTTTCCACTTTCGATAAAGAGTTTACTTACTGTTCACAGGGTGTACATCATGATTTACTATGTGCTAATTTCGGCTTGCAATTCTGCAAGAATCGTCATCTCATGTTAGCATTAAATGCTAGTAGAATTAGCATTCTCTTACATAAATCTGCATTACAAATGCATTCCGTTCAGCTGTTCTATAGTGCTTTTTTAAATTGGTTGGAAAACTTGTTATCATTGAAAAAACACTTTTTTTGGTCATATTGTTGGCTCAGGTAATAAGCAGGGCCACATCAGTGTGGGTACGGCTCGGGTACAGTTCACATAATTTACAATGGAAAACCGTCAGTTTACTGTAAGGCTTGGTACAGCTCGGTTCTTGGTGGCAGCGGAAAAGCACCAAAAGTGAAATTGAGCAGTAAAGCTTTCTAGGGGTCGGGGTTGGGAGGCTGATGGTGCAGGTTGGTGGGGGTGGTATGTTACTCCAGTATTCTGATTCCAGGGCAGGGGAATTCCCCCATTAAAGCAGTATTCATGCCCAGTTCTGCATGTTTACTCTGATTTCAAGCTACAGAAAATGCACATGCCTTAGGATTTCATAAGCGACAACATTAGCATCTCTACACAGATCCCAGTCTAACCTCAGTAATGTCATAAATCCGCAGGGAGCCTTTTTGCTGCCATGTAGAATGTTCTCTGCCTTTTCATAGACTCAAAGTTTTATGGGAAACTTAAACTGGAAAGGAATGGTGTGCGGGGTGGGGGGGCAGGTTCTCACACATCCCCATCTATTACCAACAAATTGCCTGAATTGTCCTCTCTGCATTTCCCACAATTTATGAGATCCATTAATTTTAGCTTTTATTTTATACCATTCCTCTGTTAAATTGCAATCTTGTCTACTATGTTTACCAGTATCAACTATTATTATTAAGCCCTCCGTTTCTGCATATGTAATATGTACTAAGGGAGTGAGGGAGAGAGAGCGAGACAGGCAGGAAGAAAGTACTCCTCTTCCAGGATGTGTGACCTCCTACTCTGTACCTGTAAGTGGCCTGTCAACTAGACACTGTCACACATCACCATGCAACTTTTGGCACTTACTTTAGATGCCATCACTGGGTTTGATCATCCAGCTGAGGGCAAAGCGATCCAGATGTGTACAGCTGGAAAAATGAGGAGGATCTGTGAAGGTTAGGGGTTTTTCTTCATTTGGGGGAGGGGGGTAGAACTTAGTTTGGCACATGAAATATACAGAGTGGAATATGAGAACTTTCCCCAACACTTCATGACATCGCATTCATGGTTATGTTCATTAATGAAGTGATGAAATGAAGACTTGGGATGCTGAGCTTGCATGTTGCCAGCGGTAACCACATTACAAGGACTGCAGAATGATATGCACACCATTAGGAGCTGTAATCTCAGCCTGAAGACCAGCTCAATCTGAACCTCTACCTGAGATTAACATGAAGCTGAACCTAATCTTAGTTTAATCCTGAAACTACTATAAGGAACACATCCGCCAGCAATGATTTTACCATTTACTTTCCCTTGTAAGACTAGATATATTTATCCAGATAATGTGTCTTAATACAGCTAATATAATCTGAGTGTTTCCTAGACATTCTTTAAACCTCATAGATGTCTGCATGTGAAGCACGCACATTCTCACAGCTGAAAATTTACATTTGGCTGTTTTGCTCAGTATTAATGTGTGTGTCATTACTGCGGTAATATCTTTATTTTTAAATGTCATGATGATTATTTCTGAGATGCCTTCATTAATTAGCAGGGCTGAGTCCATCATACGGTTATTTGAAAGGGAAAAGGCCAGAATTTGTATAATACAAATGTTAGGAAGATGTTATGGCACTGAATTGCAGAGGCAGAATTATGAATGTGAGTGTTTATCCATGTCAGACAGCAGAGCAGAAATAGTTCCACTGCAAGGCCCCAGACATTGCATTATAAGTACAGTGGTACCTCAGTAATCGAACTCATTAGAACTCAAATTTCTTAAAAGTCGAACCAACCAGTTCGAGAAAAAAAATGACCTAGAACTCGATCTGAATCTTAGTGTCATGACCTGCTCGTTCACCCCTCCTGTGTGCCACGCCCACCTCGTAACCTCGTGTTGCTTCCTGATTGTTATCACCTATTTCCCGTTGTTTTCGGCTTATCCTGTGTATTTAGTCCGCTTCTGTGTTAGTCTCCCGAGATCAGTCACTGATGTTGTTTACCGTGTTGGTCCTGTCTGCTCCAATTAAACCCCGTTTGCCTGTATTTTCAGCTTGACTTGCCTGCTTACCCGCTCGCCCGCACGTTGGACATAACACTCAGAAGTCAAACTGTGAACACTGACCTAAGATAACTTGTATGCACGGGGAAATGAGTCCCGCGGCACGTCTCTCAGCGGAAACAAAGAGTAACGCTTCAGTCTCAGCCTCGCATTCGCTGTGATGGCATCGTGCATGTTACTAGCTGAATACATATATTTAGACAGTGAAAATACATTTAGATAATTATAGACAGTAACAGTAATTATTATTATATAATAAAATACATTTAAAAATAAAGATTTCTTATGAATTATTTTAATATTATTAATAATAAATCATTAATACATTTAAGTATAATAATATTATCTTGCGGGGATGGAATGGAGACAAAGGCACTGATGTCAGGGTATCGGGGAATATGGGGTTTAATTACAGGTAAGGCATGCAAAATGCAGACGGACAATACAATGAACAGACTGAGGAAACAAACTGAAACGCGGACTAAATACATAGGACTAATGACAACAACCAGAAACAGCTGATCACACGGGGATTCCACACAAGATTAACGAGAGGGCGTGGCACACAGAAGGAGCGGGGGAGGACACATTGTTTTTTTTTTTCTTTACACATTGTTTGGATACATTTAATTTCTTACTTTACAAATTACTGTTTTGATAAATGTGCTTAGATGTGTTTAGTACAGTATATGCTCTTCTTGTTTTATCTTGTTCATTTTGTGTTTAAATGCTAAAAAAAAAAAAAAAACATATTTAGGTGTAATTTTTTGGGGCCAGGAACCAATTAATTGGTTTTCCATTATTTCTTATTGGGAAAATTCGATCAGAACTCGAACTGTTTAGGATTCGAAGCTGAGTTCTGAACGGATTAAGTTCGAGTTCTGAGGTACCACTGTATACGTTTTAAACACTACACTACAACGAAAAGTTTCATTCTGCCTATGTAAGTGTTTTAATTTGTGCTACTATGTAACCCATGTGTATTAAACTAAGTGTACTAGTATGCCTGCAACTTGCACTTGCTTTTAATTATGATCATACATGAAAACCTTGCCTTTTTGACTATTTATGTCTACTTCATGGCTGAAATTTCAGGCAAAGAGATGGTTGGTGGTGTTAAACAATGAATATCAATGCTACATGGATTTTATAGCATCATAGATGCTGTGAAGAAATGTATTTCCCATGATTCCTCATTTATTTATGCATGATGAGAAAAAAGTATTTGTGTGAACAATTTGGCCTCTTTATACCACTGATACTATAAATAAATAGAAAAACAGCAGAGTCCTCCAGGGCCTGACTGATTTATTCTGATCTGGGAAGTCTGCGGTAATGAGTACAAATATTTACACATGCAAGACAGCGACGGCCATAGAGCAGGCGGCAACGAGCCACCAAATATCAGATGTCGCCATGAGTGACAGCCACAAAGGTCAGGATCGCGAATCCCCGGAAGGCCTGGAACGGGAAGGCCTGCATTATCGTGGCAGCAAACCAAACGCGGCCACCACACACTGCCATGCTGACTCATGCAAACAGACACAGTAGTGGGAGAATCAGTGGCCCGGCCAGCCCCTACAGAAGCTTCCAGAACAACGCGAACTCTGGCATGCTAATAGACGTAGCCAATTTATTCTCAAAGTATAAATAATTAATCTTGAAAGTATGGTTATTGATGTAGTCCAGTATATAAATATTAATACTCAGACACATTTGAAGAAAGAGTTAAGGAAATGAATATTGCATTATTAGAGACTACAGTAAAGCTTTAAGAATGTGTCTGGTGTCACAAACATCCATACTGTAATTGTCATTAATCACCCCCTGGAAATGAAAGCAAAGATCCATAATTAAAACCCACTTACAAACACTTTATCTATAATTGAATGACCTGGCATTGTCCCCTTTGCATGGTACTTGCAGAAAGGTGCATATATTATAAAATAATTTAACCAGTCAACCCTGTACGCCTATTGAGGATTAAGTATAACATTGTCAGCTGATTACTAGACAGTTTAAGCAGAAAGCAAGAGTCTAACAGGATGGGCCCCTGTGATAAGCCATACTGATCACAGACCCCGGGTGATAAATCATTGTAAGCTTGTTATGAAGAGAGTAAGTATACACACAGTGGTTAGATGACACTCGTTGAACATGGCACATCTTAGCAGTTAGCATTCACTTCACCATAGCTCAGGGCCACACCATCCCTCTGTGACCTGTCAGCGCTGAGAGAAAATGATACCGTGATTAATGAAAATGAGCAGTGAATACATCAGAGCATCCGTGGAGTACTTGCACCCACACGGGCACAGCCACCAACCCCGATAATACAAGGCTCCATTACTCAACTAATGTTGTGCAACATGGTGAAAATGGCCAGGCGTGTGTTGTAGACCACACTATTTATCTCCGGAAACATATGAAGGATGTGGCAGACCCAATGTACTGTTTCATCCCAGAAGCCACCGGGCAATGCCCTGTTTCGACTTGTGATTGGCTGAGTGGCTAAGCAGGGGCCTTTATGGATGGAGGGGAGGGGGTAGGCCTGAGACTGCCTGACAGAATGGTTTTCTCATATCCTGCTTGTCTGAAACACTCTTTTTGTGGATATTGTGGTACCTTTGCTCTCTCTTAAGGCTTCAGGTGACCCAGCAGGTCATCGATAAGAAGTAGTTACATTAGAGGATGCAATTGATCTCTAAAAATGAACACAGACATTCCATAGCAGTTAGTGGTCGCTCCACTGTAGCTCAGGGCCTCACTGTCCCTCTGTGAGCTCATCTCACTATGTACTGTACACAGTTGTTGAAGACAATAAAGTGAACCTTACCTTACCTTATATCTAGGGTAACGCAGTCTGAGACACACATCAGAGGAACCAGCAAGACTCGTACAAGGATTCATGGCTCAGTGGGACCCTGAAAGAGTACATTTATGGCTGGAAACAGAATATATGCGGCTACCTCCTAACAGTACCCAGGCCTGTGGTGAGCAAAGCGTGGCTTATTATAAAACACACACACCGCATGAATACAGCCAAGGACGGTCTATGGCAGCTGTCAGAACTGTCAGAATAAAAACAATGCATGCTCACGGTACTCTGTCCATCGACCTTGCCATGAACAGGCATGGATCTTCTAGGATGAATGTAAACAAACATAGATATTTCGCAAGTCAGGGAAGCATCTTTTGTTCCACTTGACATTTCAGGTCACTGACTTTCCCCAGGTCTGTTTCAGAGGGCAAATTAAAAGCATAAAGTCTGGTCAGAGGAAGAATGATTCAGATTCAGAGTGTGCGTGTGTGTGATGGGGCTTAGTGATTCCCACAGGATGCAGCACAGCTGTAAAGACTGAAATTTACTGGAAGGTTCCTCATTAAAATGCATCGCAGTTGTACCTTTTGAACCGTTCCAGCAAAATGCCCGGCTAAGATAACTGCGAAAACAGCGACTATAAAACAGCTGAAAAAGAGGTAGGAAATAATACCAGTGCCCAGTTGCTGATGTCGCCAAGAATTCCTGATAGATTGGATACGGGAGTGTTCAGAGCAGATGGCCATAAGAAGGTCACATGCTCAGGAAGAGGGCATAAAAGCATGCGGGAAACGCTGATGTCCTCAGAGTCCTCAGCTGAGGATACGTCTGTGTTTATATCACACCTCCTTTTTCCAGGAGTATCACAGATAAATGAATATAAGTGAGCGAATGAGTGAATAGAATTTCTCTGCAGACAACGCAGCCCCATGCTCACAGGAGGCCTGAGACAGCAAACAGAGAGAGCAGCAGCTGCATGACTCCCAATTGCCTGTCACCCAACCACATGTCGGCTGACTGCTTGTCTGTTGTCTGCACATTTCCCGTCTGCGTGTCTTCCAACTGCGTAAGTCCCGGCTCTGTGTCTCCTGGCTGTGTGACTCCTGACTGCTTGGGGGGATGCGCCAGGTGGATATGCAGCCTCCAGGCTGACATGGCTTATGTATGGGGGGAGGAAGTGCATAATGCGAGCAAAGCACTCAGCAAAACGAAATGACCTTTGGGGACGTGTCCATCCTCTCTCTTGGGGGTGCCTTTGTGCAACTGAATGTCCTCTCTAAAAACAGACAGTTCTCGAAACCTGAAAGAGCGAAGCCAGCCCGCTCTTTCCTGAAAAAGCGTATTAAACAGGGTGGAGGAGGGGGGTTCCCAGAAGATCAGGGCTTCATTCCACCCCCCATTCATACAGCCACTCAATCTGGGTGGAGTTACTGTGAAAAGAAATAGAAAACGGAGAGAACACATTACCAGTCATGTGGAAACTGTACATTCCTCATTCATTTCTTATTTGGTTTCTGCTCATAAGTTTTCATGTGGCAGCATTTTATCACGCTCTTCTGGTGTCATATTCTAGTCAGGGTCATAAGTTCAGTATTAAACAGCAAAAGCTAAAGGCTAAAATAAACTCCTGAACAATAAACTCCAGACCAAAACAGCCCAACTCAGCACCAGCAGCACTGAGAGCTCTGTACCCATCATGATAACCGTGTCCTACAGAAACAGACTGTAAAATAAGGCTGTATTTCTGTCCATGGGGTTTACAGTACAGCAATATACACTGGTTAACACTAGTAACACTGCTTTACAAGGTTTTTGAAGTTATTTCATTTATAATTTTAGGTGTGCCAGATAGATTTTGTGAGGCTGATCACAGAAATAACTTCACAATATGTAAGGTTTTTGAGAAATGGCCAATTTTGTTAAAATTATTGTAAAATGTTTAAAACACAGGTATTTCACTTAACACTGGTCAACAAAAATTTTTTTACAGAGCAACTAAGGGGTGCCTTTCATGTACTTCTAAATGCTGATTTAAGATATGTGTTCCAGAATTTGGTTATGACCTATAGTTTTTCAGTGAGCACATTTTTAGGCTATACTGACAGTATATAATTGCTTATTAAGAATATATGGGCTTATCCATCCATTTTCCATCCATTTCAATTTGGCACAAACAATACTGTAAGATTCAACTATTTTGATTTGTGAGTCTTTATAATTTGTATAATATTCTATACAGCTTGTCATACTGTCAGTGTGGACATTTGTATGAAAACAAGGTGTGTAATTACTGTGCTCTGAGCCACCTTTAGGATAATAATAATTAATAATAATAACCAATGCTCCAACAGGCTCAACTTGGGGCTCTGTGCTGAGCTTTGAGTCACTGTGTTTAGTTACGCCTAATTTCCCACGATCTTTTGCCAGTCCCAGGACTTTCTCCTGGTTGGAGTCTACCTGAAGAATCACAAAAGGGAATTAAGGTCATGCACAATGCACCAATCAGTGCAAAGGATGTCGCACTTGGCCAAGCCCATAAATGGATTACGCCCCAATTAATCACTGCTCAAAATAATAAGTGACACAATTTATTAGCAGTTAATTTGAAGTGACCTTGAATAAAAGTTGAAAAGTGAGGCTGCCCCTTTTTACCAATTTTAGCCAAAATAAGGAAAATTAAGCTAATATGTACACATCAAACCCATATTTTCAATAAATTTTATTACTAAATACTAAAATACCACAGTATGTGACAAGCCAAAATATGTTGTCTTCTACTTCAGATTAAATCCATTTCAGCTAACCGTAACACAACCAGTCATGCATAAGGATTAAAATGTGGCATAAGCCTTCATGAAGATGCTGACCCTGGTTAATTGGGGTCAGAGGACAGCAGATCAGCCACCCACCACCTGGTGAACTTCAAGCTGTTTGCAATTGGAAGGAGGCAGGAAGGTAGGTTTGTGTATGTTCTCTGTTAGCTTTGCATTTCTGACACACCTGTGCTGGAATGACTCAGGGAAAGCTCAGCAAACCCCCCCCCCCCCACTCCATTACCATGTACACAAGTTCTTTTAACGGAATCACCAGTCAAATTATGTGCCTCAAAGTCTGCACCAACACACGTGCCGGCAAGCAGTAGATAGGTGGCTCACAGCAACCCACGGCAAGCGGCACTTGAAATCACACCAAACATGCAGGCACTGCTCCCCACCACTGAGTGCCTCCAGCCCCCCATCAGGGCAGCCCCCCAGTCTGCTGGAATAAACACAAAACAAAATTTAACCTAAAACCAAAACAAAATAAACAGAAAAATTCACTTTGCAAGCAAACATAAGATATACAACTCACAAGCTGAATTAAACCAAAACAACCATATGCAAATCCAAACACAATGAAACAAAAGTACACAAAAAAATACTATTCTAAATGAAGATAAGACAGCAGCCCAACCCACCGCGAGCCACCAAAGCAGGAGATACCGAAACTTGTAGCTACCGCTTAACCAAGCATAACAAAGGTACTTAACGGACAACACACTAACCCATGTTCAGCTGTAACAAATGAGTGGCAAGTGCTACAATGCAGGCAGGAACAGCGAACAAACGCCAAGCTGACAGTGAACTCCGGAGCCAAAATAACCAAGAGCGTCCATGCCACATCCTGCCTTGAAACCTTATACAGGTGCGGTAGTAATCAGTCAAGATCAATTCAACATGCCTGCCACACCCCCCCCCAATTAGCGGGGGCCGGCCAGCATGTGGGATAGTAGATGGCAGAACTGAAACTGGAACCTACGATCACACATGACAGTGCTTTGGTTCTAAGTAACAGTTTCTTAGTCAACAGCCTTAGTCCTCTCTCTTACTATTATAAAGGGGAAAGCAAGGTACAGTACTGCAGTTTTTGTCAATTGCTGTGGCACATTTCATGAAACATGCTTAACATTCTCAAGATTATACTGTAAGAGCATTTCTCAAAACAGTTCATACATATAGCATAACTGTTGCTATTGCTTATTGTTTAGCTGGGACAACCTGAAACTTACCCAAAACGATTATCTCATGTCTCAAAAGCAAATAAATCCACCAATGAATCAGTCAGTGTCATCAAAATGAAAAGTACATTTGCCATTGTTTTAACCATGAGAGTCAAAAAGCTTAGATATATTGTCAAAATTCCAGTGTAAATATGCTCCTGACCTCCACAATTGAAGTGAATGATAGTCGGTTCCCAATTTCTCATTGTCACTGACTGAACATTTTTCTTTAGCAAACTGATACATATTCATATCAAAGGCACCAGTTTCAGCTTTGCAAGGCTCTAGGCCTACATTACAGTATGTAAAGTTCATTGGCAAGAGAAAGCACTCGCAAGCACATGTAACTTCTTCAGATCTCAAAGCACAGTACAATAGCAAACAAAAAAGTCATGTAGTGCTATGTAACACAAAAACAGCTAAATGGCAATACAAGAACAACAAAATGACAACAAAATCATGGACCGTGGGAACCAAAAACATAACAATGCTGTATCACTGCAGTCGATGAAATATATTGTTTTGACAGCTTTGTTAACTTGTTTTTCACAGGGTGGCCAACATAATTACCACATGAGTACTTTTAGGTGTAAAATTATTACAATGGGAATCTGCATAATGTTTTTTGACAAACAAGTGACAACTAAACCACTGAAAATTGTGCCAAATGATTAAAATTGTAGAAAACTATTTGCATATATGAACTAAAACATTTTACGGAAAATTGTGTGAAACAATGAGAAATTATGTTCTTCTGTGCAGAAGGGACATTATGGTGTGGGGATTACACTTGTTGTTTTGCAAATGTTCCAAAGCAATCAAGAATGACTGTAAATCATTTTGAAAGCTTGGGTAACTGTTTTGCATGTGGTGACTAACATGATGATCACATACATATATTATTTTGGCTGTAAAATTATTACAATGGGAAACTACATAATCTATTTTGACCAACAACATTAAAGGAACTGAAAATTGTGTGAAATAATGACAATTGTACTAAACCATTTGCATATATGTACTAAAACATTTGGAAATGTGTGTGAAGCAATGAGAAATGATGACATTATGATGACAAGTGACATTATGGTGTGGATATTACACTTGTTGTTTTGCAAATGTTAATGTTAATTTGAGAAATGCACCAAAGCAATTGAGAAAAACTGTAATATGTTGCAGCATTTGCAGGATCGGAATGCCCCAGCCTGCCCTGCGTGTAATTTATAAATAGCCCGTGCTGTGTTGTGTAGCTGTAGTTAGAGTTTAGCTGCATTTCCTATTATTGCGCGTGTGTTGCCTGTGTCTTATGTGCACCCTGTACGATCCTCGCGTGTCCTTACCTGTGCATAAATCTCCCGCTGTGTGTGTACCTTACAGTTTGGCATCTGTGGAATTAGACTGTGGAACAAAAGAAGCTGTTTTGTAGATGACAAACCCAAGAAAAGGATGAGATGAAGTTTGGGCACTGCTGACTTACACATGGGGACCTATTTTGCACCAGTAGAAAGCATGGTGCAAAGTGGTTTTGCTAGTTTCATTCCTGTGCATTCCTCAGTTTCACGCCATGCATGCACGTCGTCAAATTAGCAAATGATTTCGACCCCGATTGCTGCTGCGTGACTGGGGACATTGTCAGCATGTTGCTATCTTAAAGCAGCGAAATGATATGACAAAAACCATGTTTAAAGTCAATGGCGCATTGTTTGATGGAACTTAAGAACTTTACGGACCCAGGTACACGCTCGAAGTGCACTAATGGTTTCTTAAATTTTATTTTACTTTATTTATATATACGATTTTAGAATAGATATATAAATATAAAAAATAAACCGTATCATTAAAAAAATCTTTTGAGTTCATTATGAGAATTAAGCTAGTGCTGTAATTGAAAGGACATTTGGATTGCTGAGCTACATGTTCCAGTGCCAACAAAGGAATGTATGTTGGCAACTGCTCAGGCAAGGAGGGATCAGCTGGCAGAAGAGCTGAATCGTTTGTAGCCTGGAAGAAATCTAAATTGTGAGATGTAGAAAACACCTTGAAACACCTTAAAAAAACTGTAGGTTGTGTTTTTTCAAAACAAAGATGGCACTTTTATTTATATTTTGCGAACTGCAAACCCAAAATTTAAATAATTGCTCCCATAGATGACGTGGTGCTACTGAAGACTGTACATGAAGATGTGCTCACGCATTTTCACCTCCCACACCAGCACATCTGTTTCCTCGGTTGAAAACTGATGTTGTTTGCCAGATAACATGCCGTTAAAATGGCAATCTGCTGTAGCTCATGCGCCCCTGCCTTTTAAAGGTGACGTGACGTGCCATTCTGATTGGTTTATTGCATGTAATACCCAAAACACACTTCTGAATAATTAAGAGTTAGGACTACATTTTTGTAGCTTGAGCTGGTGTAAAATCTGGTTTTTCCACTGTCAAAACAAGGATTTGGACACACCCAAAAATGTTAGTTGCACCTTGTGCTTTGCGTTAGATCATCAAAATAGAACCCATGGTCTGTGTTGGTAAATCCTAACACACCCATTTATAAAATGGAGCATTTTATACCCCTGTGATTGCCACAGTCCCCCCACCCCCACCCCACTCCAGCAGTTGACTTTGGATACAGATGTTACATGATTGTGGTCCTTCTACTGGAAAAATGTAGAACATTTTTAATACTTCAAGGAGCTTCCAGACATAGTACAGGTGTCAGAATACAACTTGGTTATGGTCTTACTCTTCTAATCTCATCTATTTTTATTCTTTAAATTCCTCTGGCTGTGAAAATTAAAGCTTTGTGCTCAAGTTCAGGTGTTTAAGAGCTTTTAGAGATTGTTCCACCTGTTTATGGCTTTATTTTACATCAAACTACTGCTACAGCAAGGGATTACAATTTTTCTCAGTTGCTTTGGTGCATTTCTCAGATCAGAATTGAAATTATCAAAACTATTTGTGCAGCCTTCACATCACTGAGTCACTTGTGCACATCATAAAAGCAATTTCTCATTCTTTTGGGAAAATTGCAAATGCTTTCGTACATTCATGCAAATGATTATGTATAATTGTTTGCTGTTTCCTACATTATCAGTTGCTTACGTCACGGTGATCAAAATGTATTATACCAGTTCTCTGTTGAATAGTCCTACAGCCCAAAACATCTAGACGTTAGTCATTACATGCAAAACTGTTGAACCAGTTGACGTAATTTGTCAAGCATATTTTGTATACATTTCTATTTCATTTTTTTGGTTAAAAATTAATGAATTTCTCTCAGTTACATCTTGGCTTTCACCAATAGAGAGGAATGTTTGAAGCATTAGATCGACCAGTGATCAATGATCAATCATGTTCATGCAATTACAGACTTTTGCAGGTAATCCATCATGTGTGCTGTTTCTACAAATTGTTTCAAGAAAAGCACTTACTGTTTTGCAGATATTAAGCATAATTCGGGAAATGTTCCAAAGTGACTGAGAAAAACTGTAACTGACCCAGTAAGATCCGAAAGTAACAGCACACCTTGCAATACCCAGGTGATTAAATGACACAAGTGAAACCCGAAAGTCCTGCTCCATCAGTGACTGGGCTCTACGTGGGTGTTGGGTGACACTCTGTGAGGGTGACGTTTCTTTGTGGATGGGGCCCAACCCTGATCCATTACAGGTGCCAATTAAAAAATAAAAGAAAAGCTGCAAAAGTCCAGACCGCAAAGACTTGAGCTGGGCATCCCACACATAAATCAATGAAAGACAACGTCATTATCCTTTAAGCATCCCTTAGCACATAATGAGACATAAAGCACATTTGCCTAATAACTCTGTAATTATGTTCCTACAAGCAACAAATGGGAGCATGCTTACCAGGCTTTATCGGCCACTTATTCGGCCTTTCATGCGATTGGTTGATCGATAAATGCATGGTCACTAATTGGAGCAAAAGTGCCTTGTATGAGGCAATAATTAACATAAAGTGTTTCACAAATTCCCTCTGAACTACATTCAGATATATTCCCTTTAAAATATGTGGTGGGAACCACAGCTCACTACAGCAGCTTCTTTGTCTTACTCTGTCTGATGTTAAAGGTACAAAGGTCACATGTTTTAACGTCAAGTTGTTGGTATACTCTGTTGTGTAGTATTCCTATATATAGTTGATTTATTATCAATATAGTTAAACATAAACTGCCCAGCCAAAAAAGTCAAAAAGTCACCATTTGAATTTTTCGTTGGACCCCCTTTATCTTTGATTATGGCGCACATTTGTCATGGCATTGTTTCCACAGGCTTATGCAACATCTCACCTAGTGTTGGGCCGTATATTCATACTGAAAACCATTTTTTATTATTGTTATGATATGAATTTTCTTATACCGCAATACCAGTTTAAATAGCCTACACAATGTTTGGAAAGTGGTGCAGCTGGAAAAGGGGTGACCTTTTTCAATGCTGCACCGCTAAAAATGTACCACGAAAAATCAGAAACGAAAGATATAGCTGACGCTGGAGTTAAAAAAAAATGAGACACTGGGGTTGTCAAAAATCGATTCTCAGATACAGGGGTGGAGCTAAAGGCGGGCGGGCCCCTGAATCGCAGAGGGCCCTCCCCCTAGCCAAAAGAGGACCCTCCCATATACTGAATACACACAAAGTTATACTGATATACAGTGGTACTTCAATTCTCGAACTTATTAGAACTCGAATTTCTTAAAAGTCGAACCAACCAGTTAGAAAAAAAATTACCTAGAGCTCGATCTGAATCTCAGATGTCACGTCTCAGCAGAAACAAAGAGTAACGGTTCAGTCTCAGCCTCGCATTCACTGTGATAGCATCGTGCATGTTTACACTAGCTGAATACATATATTTAGACAGTAA
>JAODJU010000001.1:52103438-52121018 GCA_026776725.1 Gnathonemus echidnorhynchus | reverse complement strand
AGTGTGTACCTATGTAGAGCTCTCCCTGTAGTGTGTACCTATGTAGAGCTCTCCCTGTAGTGTGTACCTATGCAGAGCTCTGCCTGTAGTGTGTACCTATGTAGAGCTCTCCCTGTAGTGTGTACCTATGTAGAGCTCTCCCTGTAGTGTGTACCTATGCAGAGTGCCCCCTGCAGTGTGCATCTATGCAGAGCTCTCCCTGTAATATCTATGTATGCAGAGCACCCCCTGCAGTACATGCTTATGCAGAGCAACACCTGCAGTATGTACCTATGCAGGGTACTCCTTCATCTTGCCTGGTATAAAGATGCCACATCCACTGTGATAGATGCCTGACATGTCCTCCGTGACAGATGTCCACAGTGTCCTCAGAGACAGATGAGGGAAAAACAGATGTGGAATTTTTATAGAACAAACTCTGTGATTTCAGATTCAGTGAGGCAGAATCCACCATGGTTTGTGTTGGTATTTATCATGTAAAGGAGGTGCCTGTGTTTATTTTACTTTGTAACAGCCCGTCCAGATTCCCCTGACATATTAAAATTCACATGCACTGTGTGTGTTGTCTTGTTTTGCACTGTATGTTTGATTGTGTGCACTCTGTCTACATTGCTGCTGTGGGGCCCAAGAAAAGCCACAGCTGCCCCTGGACGGAAGTGGATCTCCCCAAGCAGGAGTCCCTGTTCCTTCCTCCCGCTTTTCCCATTTTCTCCTTCTGTGATATTTACAGTATCTGGGAGTCACTCCTCTTTTTGCCGACTCACCATTAGACCTGCCAAAAACTGTGCTGATTCTCAGCTTAATCAGGCCCCATTGTTCACCATGACAACATTGGCAGAAGCGGAAACGTGCTTCAAACTTGCAGCTGGAAGGCTGCGGTCATAGGGGGTGCTGTTTGAGATGCATTAAGGGTGCATTAGTGCTCGTTCGACATTTTTAATGCGACGTGACCCCCTTGTATTTTTGACTTTCCTATACAATCCCCTTGTTGCCACGGAATCATTCAAAGACACAAAGGCTCTTTTCTCCGCTTGATATTCTTAGAAATGAAGGCATTAATGGCTAAGGCACTCTCATTATCTCGAACTTTCAGAGCACATTGAATCATCTTGAAGAGACTCATCCCACGTGAGGCAACCATCTTGGCATCTCCTTTGCCTCGGGGTTAAAAGCGGGAGAGAGGATCAGGGATATGGGAATACAGTGGTTATTATGTAAATCTGCAAACTCATTTCCTTGAAGAATATAAGAATCTTCTGCACTCGTTTTGTGGGAGGATTAGCAGGCTGGGCCTGTGGATCTGGAGAGGGATCCTGTCCTTCTGAGAGAAGTCTCATACCAACTGTAAACGATGCAGCGTAAATAACGTTGATTTCACGCAGACTTTGGAAATGTCATGAGCAAGGAGCATGCAAACTTTTCCTGAGTGGAGCAAACAGAAACTCAAAGCCAAACATCATATTTATTTATTTCATGTCAAAAGTACGTAATCCAGTGTTGGTGCTCTTAGGTGAATATGTTTGGTTTTTCTTCTGGCTAAAATGGGTAGACAGGGGCTGAGTCACACTGGCGTGCATCCTGATAACACAGCATCATGCTGAAATAACCAGTGCCTCCCGGAGGAGCTCATAATCCCCTGTTGCTTTAGGGTGTTTGCTATGCCTCCTGCTTCTCTCATTTCCCTCTTTTTCCTCTGAGCATGTTTCCCCAGAACTATTACAGCATCAGTTCTTGGCCATATGCACCCACTTGCCTTTACTTGGACCCTCTGTGCCAGCATAAGACAAACCCCTCCTCCCCCAACAGGAATGTAACCAAATGCTCAGCAAAGTGCTCAGCGACTTTACTGCAACATCAAGCGAAGCCATCATGAACCTGCAGTGTTTTCTCAGTGAGCTTGACATAGTCGGGAATATCGGGTGATGAGAGCTGGCCCACGGGGTCTTAATGAATGAGGAGAGACCCTCAGAATGAGTGAAGGAATAAACTGATAAATGATAGCGGGATAGAATGGCATTGAGCTTTACTTTTTTCTTATAAATCTGAACACCCAGATTTATTCCCCTGTGTGTTCACAGCAGACACTGTGTTTATTTTTATACCTGGGGGAGGGTCTGTGGAATTTCTTGTGTAAAATATTTACTCATACCAGAAAGAGAAACTAGCGAGGTGTCTCTATTGCTGCACTGCAGGAAGTATGATGACATTTAACAGAAACTATGTTCCTTCCTGTTTCCATGCAATTGTTGGGGGGGGGGGAGAGTGCGGTTGGGGTCGGCAAAAAAAAGAATGATTATTGTCAATGGGCACAATGCACAGAACACCAGTTGTTTTATTGAGATCATCAATAAAATCATCAAGGTCACAGGCCCAGGCATGTTCAGGCATGTTTGTTTGCGCATTTTTACCTGAGGTAGGCTGAAAAGAGATTGTCCACTCATGGTTGTCCTCATACAGTTTTTACATCCATGTATATGTATATGATGCATCTTTCCAACTGCATCCAACTATCTCAGGAGACCTTGCATTCAGTCAATTGAAAATGCAGATAGCAGAGAATATACATTGAATATACATTGAGAACTATAATCTCAAGTCAAGGGGTCGAAGTCGAGTCCAAGTCTTTCCATCAGTTTTACCAAATCGAGTCACAAGTCATCAAATGTGTATCTTTGGCTCAAGACCCTACCTCTGACTTCCCTCATATTTACTTTAAAACACATATGCATTCAGAACCAATCTGTGTTATTAAAGATAATATACAGTAGTGCCTGCGGTTCACCAACGCTGTGCTCTATGAACAATTTGGCTCACGACCAAATATTTAGTGAAAAAAATGCATTGGTTTGGGCACAAAATTTGGTTGCGAAACAGATTCCTTGACCAGATTCCTTTTTTATACTAGTGTTGCACTCTTCCCAGCATGCCCCGCATGCAATTGTAAATAGAAGGACCACAAGAGGCACCCAATGAGCACCGAACCCAAATATACAGACAGGAAACACAAGGTTGTAAGACGCTGACCTGCAAAATGCACACATGTTGGAAGATTTACACACGCTAAATACACACGAGGATCGGACCGGGTACACACAAGACATGGGCAAACACACGCGTGACAACAGGGAAATGCAACCATTAACATTAACAACAACAATACAAGGGTTAAGGACTCTTAATAAAGAGCGTGATTTCCCTGGCAAGCAAGTCTCCATGTCTCACTCTGCTCCCACGATGCCTCGGTCCGCCCGTCGCCACACTAGATACATTTACTATAAAAACCAGAAAATTAATTAACAAAAATTATTATTTGATAGGCTTGTGAACTAATTAATCAAATTTCAATGCTTTCTTATGGGAAAAATTGCCTTGGTTCGCGTACAAATTGGTTCACAACCACTTTCCTGGAATGGATTGTGTTCGTGAACCTCAGGCACCACTGTACATTTAAATATAAAAACGAATAATGTCTGAATCGTAAAATTTCCACCCCCTTCTCTACCCATCACATGGTTGCAGCCGGACTTGAAGCTATCCCAGAATGCACTACGTAGGGGACAACTTGAAAAGGTTGTGAATGTACCACAGGGCATACACACAAAAGGCACTCCAGAGGGATTCAGGAAAGTGCTTGATTCAGTTTCCCTTTTTCAAGTCAACTGGTAAAAATATATACATACAAACACCGAGTGGCCACTTTTTTAGGTACATATGGCTCATACTGGGTAGGACTCACTTTATTAGGTACACCTATCTAGTACCCGGTAGAACTTGCTTTATTAGGTACATATGGCACCTAGCTAGATGACTTGAGCATTTAGAGAAACCTTTATGCATGGCACTGTTGTACTGAGCTGTTATTTTTGCATTCCTAGTCTTCCTGGAAATGTTAACAAGCCTCTGACCTCTCTCCTTAGAAGGTGTCAAGAACTGCTGCTGACTGAATGTTTTTTTCTCCATCACGCTATTGTCTGTAAACTCTAGACCAGCGATTCTCGACCCATGGGTTGTGACCCAAATTTGTGTCATGGCAAGTTCTGAATGGGTTGCTAGGCAGAGTTGGAAATGTACACATTTTAAAACCAGCAAGCTCCTACGCTGATCCACAATCAGATTTCCCAGCCCCAGTCTTAGAATTAACCAATATAAACGGGTCTTGGGTCTGCAAATGCTTAGCACAAAACTAGTGAACACTCAACAAATCCAAGAAGCCAAACCACAGATGCTTAATTTTAAATTTACTGCCACATCCAATAAGATTTGTGCAATAGGCATTGATTGGTGTAAATTGCAGAGTGCACTACGCACTTGATAATAGCATTCATTTAGACCTATACGAGATATAGGTTCGCGAAATGGCATGGAAAATTTTGGTTGCAGTGTAAAAAGGTTGAGAACCACTGCGCCAGACATTGTAGTGTGTCAAATGCACAGGAGGGTGGCTGTTTCTGAGGTGCTGGAACTACCACGTCCGGCAACAACAATCACACCACATTAAAAAAACCTTAGATCAGTACCTCAGATAATCTAATGCTTAGCTGTATCGTATCTGATCCTCTTGACCCTGGCTGCATGCTGCATGTATTCAGCTGCAGCCACATGATTCACTGATAAGAGGCGCAGGTTGTTTGCATTATATTTGCATTCTGACTGCATCAAGATCAGCCTTTAAATATGCTGGACAAACGCTATACGATTAAACAGTGATGCCAAACCTTTGGAAAGCGGACATTCATATGTTCTAAAGTGTCTCAACTATGTTTTTGGCACTTGTACAGACTTGTAGTAGTTACAGGTCGGCTAAACTTTTGGAAATGTTCGCATAGCTATCCAGGTTGGGTCCATGACTTGTGGTCCAAGTTTCCGTTGGTCTCGAAGTTTGTGTCCTGCGTACTCATTAATGTTTGTTCTCCTCATGAAACACCTATGCAAAAAGCAATGGTTTGTGTAGATTAATGTAAAAAAATGAGAATGAAAACAGATGCAGTAGATGTTTAAGGGCAAATGGAAAACATGACCAGTGGTGGTAACGTTTTGGATTTGTAAGACATAAGAGAATGAGTGGAAGTTCATCACTCACAATTTCACAGCCACTGGAGTCAGAGTGAGAGCTGCAAACAGCACCCAGCGTGAAATGCCCCACACTGTCCACATCAACCCCTGAACATCTGCAGTCCTAAAAAAAAACCAAAATTAAGGAGACCAGGGACAATCGCTGAATAGGGATATTTACACTATTCTTCCTGCATAACTTAGATTCCCCCAAATACGGGGGTGCTTTAATGCACAGGTTTATCTGAAGGGCAGGAGCCTCCCCCAAAATGGGGCCTCAACCAACTTTGTATAATAAATTTTACCCTCCCGTGGTAGTAGCCCAGGGCCCTGATCAAGGCAATGTGCCTTGATGTTTAGTAAACTAATTCACCTTTACTTCGAAAGGAAAAATTCTTTTATGTATTATGTCATTTTTCTACATTTTATAAAAATGAAACAATTGTCCTCAGTCTCCCTTATGATGGAGGTAACATTACTGTGCCATGGCGAAACCACACAGGACCTGGGAATGGCCCACATGTCATAAAAATCATGTTTTTTACCACTCTGTGCTGCCATCAACTGTGACATGACCACTGGTTGGTGACATGGGGGTCACAGTGCTTGGAGGCGTGGAGGTCGTTGTGGTGCAGGGGAGCTCGGGGGTCGTGATGAGGGACGGTGATGTCATCGTCACCCTCTCTGTTTTCATTTCTAAAAAGCGACATGCCACGCAGGGTCCTGAGCATGGAAGGACCTCCCCACCTCATTGTCCCCAGCTTCAAAGCAGACTATGCTTACATTAATTTGAAAGTGTCACTCACCCGGCATGACGATCAGCTCGATGGGGACCTTGACGTGATTGCTGACACGCTGGATGGCGCACCAGTACCAACCGCTGTCCTGTTCCTGTACCCTCCTCATGGTCACCGTGAACATGTGACTTTGTTTATTGTCCAATACCAGAAGATCCCCGTCCTGGGGGGGTGTTGGTCTAGAGCGCTGCAGAACACTGCAGTAATTCCAGTAATATCCTCTGCACCAGTATTTCACGTTGTCCTGATAAAAGCTATGGTAGGGACAAGCGATCTGCACGGTGCCGCCCACCGAGATTCGGACCTCTTTCGGTCCAGAAATGTGGAAAGCCCCTGAAACTGAATGCACAGCAAGATGCTGATCCAAAAACCAAAGCAGCAGCCAGACACACTCACTTCCAAACATCTGACCTTGAGTGCAATGATGAATTAATCTGAAATGAAAATGTTGAAGCTGGACCACTTACCTTTTATGGTGAGGAAAAAGATGAAGATCAGCATGTCACCTGTATGCTGTCACCACTGCAACTGTCACATTTGCCACTGCACGTATGGCAGGACACTAACATCTCTGCTCCATCTGTGAGGTCAGCTTCCTGTGAAGGCAGTTTCTCTTAAGCAGAGGTGAAAGCCGTGTGCAGTTCATGCTACTAAAAAACCTCCATGAGCGCAGTTACCCAAGCAAACCACAGTTCTAGAAAAAGTTAAGACAACACTACATATTTTTTTCAAATCTGCATTTTTAAATCTGGGTTTAATCTTGGTTCTGCTGGCAGAAGGATACACTGCAAGGCAGGCAGCTTCCAGGCTCAATGTTCCTAAGGTAGCAGTACACAATAACAAGGTGAAGCAGGTGACTCTGGCAATAACCAAAATCCAGCCAGATAGAGGGCAGAAGCAACTTTCTAATGCCAAAGATGACCATCAACTTATCCAACAGTGCCTCATAAACAGATGACTTCAAGTGACCATCAAAAAGACTGGGGAATATTAAATGCAGGTGAGAAGTGCACTGCTAGGACAATTCATAACAGGGGCCTAGAAGCAGGACTGAAGACCCATGAAGCAAGGAAGGTCATCAATGACAAGCACAGAAGAGTCTGGAGTTTGCAAAAAAAAGATGTATATTTTACATAGGTGTGTACCCATAAACTGAGATATGAATGTAACTGAAAATTTTGCTGTGTGTTTTTTCCAGAGCTGTAGTTGCAGTCACTTTGGCTGTTAAGCGCTCACTTTGTTCTTGCATTTCTGAACCATCATGTTCAGATTCAGAATGATGGGTTGAGAATGTGAATCCCTGAGAAACACAGGAGATTTACTGTAGTGTTAATGTGTAATTTCTTTACTTATAAAAATGACCTGGACACAGCTGCATCAAACACTGTGACCCAACTGCTGCTTTGGCATGGGGAAATCCACGCGTCCAGGTGGGTGCGCCCACTCCTCTGCGGCAGCGATTGGAAAAACACGCCGAGCCTGATGCTGCTTTGTAAAACCTGCCAGGTGTTCCAGGTCCCATTCCTTCACATCTTCAGAGAAAAGAAAACAGATAGAAATGGCTGCTTCTGCCAAAGATCCATTTCCCGCATTGCTCTCACAGCTCCACCCACATCTGGTGGAAATGAAGGGATCAGATGGTATCATCCTACCCGTAGGAGATGGAAAGGTGCAAAATCTCCCCACTCTCTCTCTCAGGGATGTGTGACAGACGTTACTGGAAATGTGGCACACATTAGACTCCTGGTGAGATAGCGATGGTTGCATGGCCTGTGGCTTTATGGCCCTCTTCTCTTCTGCTGAGGACAGCTTCTGAATGTGGGTGTCTTATGAGGGATGTGTCAGGCTTTCAGAGGATAAGACAGAAGGCCTGGGTATGAGGGGGATGGGTGAGCCCACAGCACGACCAGCGCCACAAGGCGTGTGCTGTTATCTGCAGAGGTTTTAATATGTGCTATGCTCCTTATGAGTGTTCGAACACAGAGGTCATGAATCCTGGCAGACGATGACAGAGTTTCTTCATGAAATATTCAGCAAGGCACGGGGCCAGCTTATGGTGAGAGTCGCATGGCATTTCCTGGAGGACAGAGTTCAAAAGACGCACATCTACGAAGGAAGGATGATATGAAACACTAAGTAACATTTCGTTCATAAACACCCCCCAATGTGATACACTGTGGTATTATGACACCAAGAAGCTGCTCATTTATGGCTGACACTCTAAAAGAATATACAGCAATAAGACAAAACCTCCTGTGCATTACACATAAATAGGAGACTGAAAAAGAGTGTCGTCAGCATCTCAGCAGAGAAGCGTAAATCCCAGTGATTGCATAAACCTGCAGCTTGCATCTCTGTAAAGCTGAGAGATACAGAGGGGTGTGATTATGTCAGACAGCATAAGTACCACCTTGCTGAGAAAGTCACTGTACTACAAACCAAATGTGTGTTTTTACATGTTTTATTTTTATTTTGCATTTTGAATGTGGTATAATACACGGTGTCATCTGGTTTGATACTTTGGAAAGAATTACAGTTAATTCCTTCTACATAATGCACTATACATGTAGTTAAACAACATCATGTGTTCATAATCCATAATAATATAATAAAATGTGCTGTTTGTTTGCACTTATGTAAAAAACAACAGCAAAAAACCTTGGTCAATAAAGGAAAAAAAGTAATGGAATCTCAATTTCTGAAGCTGTGATCCGGACAAGGGAAACACAACATTTTCATTATACTCCTGAATTGCACACCGAGGTCTCCTCACAAGGACATCACAGGCAATCTAACGTTCTCATGTAATGCAATAACACAGCACTGTGTTCAGACGCCTCATTGGAAACCAGATATACTCTCCAAGCAAATCAGTATCAATTAATGAGATCGCAAATTTATAATTAAAAAGTATTGATTCTCAGCGCCCATTTTGTTCATTGAAAAATTAACATTCCATGTTCCCCATATAAACTACTTAATTTGTTGTTTGTTACCAATGACAATTCAAATCCTGAATCCCATTCATTCTCACATTTTCTAATGGACATTAAAACAGCTACTAGTTGCTAAAAATTCAGATTTCCCTTGTGCTTCAAGCAATTTTAGGAGGCAATTTAATGACATGTCTCATAACTCTCCAATACAGACATAAAAACACAATGGATTTTACTTTACTTTAGAACTGCAATACTGCTCAATAATATACTATCTGTATAATTTCTGTGAATGCACAAAAATAACATCCCATGCTATTCTATAGCAACAAAGATGCCTATTTGTGGCACAAACAATATTGCCTCTGAACACATAAAACCAAGTATACATGACCCATAATTTGTATCTCCGTCACTGAAGTCAAATTCCAGTGATAACTCGAAAGAGATGACCTTGCTGTGCTCTAAACGGTCAGAGGAGGAATACACATTGATTTTTGGCACTTGGTGTATATCTGGTTTATATGTGCTCGTGCGGGGTCAGGTGCCCATGATTACCACAGTTAATTCAGTTTGATGATCCACCATTGCTTTGTGAGACCCATGGCAGCGTTTCAGTTACATTTTGTCTCCATGTCATGTGACCATGTTTGCCACTTGTCTATGGTCCCTCAAGGAGTATAACCATCAGGTATTGACCCCATCATGTCAGGCAGCTCTGTCCCTTTCACAACCCCCCCACCGGGAGGCTCTCGTCTCTACAGTTACCCGGAATACCAGGTGTCTAACCCTCTGAGACTGTGATGTGATTCTGGGGACAATGGTGGCCACATCATAGAAGGAAGCCGTCAGTTCAGAAACAGGTGAGGTCACTCTACAAACACTGATATATTACAAGTAAAAGGACAAACAATGCAATAATAAATGATAGGCCCCTTAGTGCCTCTGTCTTAACAGATGACAATAACTTGGTCAAAGCATTAGCAGCTGCACAAGTGTGTGAAGAGACATGAGACATTTTTATGGTCATTTGACATGTTTTAATGGAATATAACTGTAATGTTTGTGATTTTATCATTATTTGTCACAAATTCAACAGAGGTTGGCATCCAACCGCTAAGGTCATGGCTGTGGTGTGCTGTTGTGTAAATAAGAACAAGTGAATGCAATTCAGAATTAAATGAAACAGACATATTGCACATGTTCTTTAACAGAGTCAACAAGGCCTCATTAATGTGTTCTCGTCAAAAGCAAACACAGCTGCAAGGGTTATATTTTATATGCATCCTACCATCAAGCACCTGAGATCACAAAGCTGTTATAGAGCAATTTCTCCTGTTAATAGAATAACTCTGGAAGGCGTCCATGCTGCTCTGTGCTTCTACCGTCTGATTAACGTTTACACTGTTCAGCACTGAAAGAACTCACCACACAATGCGTAGAATGATGAAAATTTTTGTTAAAGAAGAAGAAAGTGTGCTATTTCCAAGTTTCACGAAGACGCAGGCAAGCTCAGGGGTCCGGAATGCAGAATATGGTATATGAAGCCATGTTTGCTGTCGCAGTTAAAAGAGAAATCAATATTTAAAAAAATCGATATTTAGGGCTGGTTGTCTGCAGACAAGCTCTGATTTTTCTTCTGTTTATCACTGTGTGGGCTGGGGGTTTCAGGAGATATTTATCTATAAATAATCACATTTTGCACAAGTACAAGATGTGGCCGCTAATTGATGATGTGTGGCCTCTGCACTGCACGACCTTTCTCACTCCTTGGGTCGTGTTAGAGTGTGGAGTCGGATATTATGATATGGGCCCTGTTTTGTGCCGGGACATGCAGGAACCACAATTTGAAGGAGACTTAGGTGTGTCCACGGGAACAGTGGAGTGGGAACAGCTGGGGGGGATTTTACAGATATAAGAGAGCGAGGTCAGTCAGCAGAGCACAGGGAGACGCTAATCTTCAGCTGTGCACACATTTTGCAGTGGTATTCAGTGTCTACCACTTCCTCCTATATGCCTTGACAGTATTAGGATATTATGTGATGTAATATAAAAAGCCAAAACAAAGTATACGCGAGCTTTACATAGACAACTGAAATGATCAGCTATTCATGATGTAGCAGGAGGTAACTAAAGGCTCCCAGGAAGATCCTTGAAGTCACTCTTAGAAAGCCTGAAGTGCATTCTGGGAAGTGGACAGTATGGTCAGTACCCAGGCTGTATTATATCTTCCTCACTGTTACTGACCTTCATCAGGGACCCCCTGGGCATGTCTGTGAGATGCACATTTATGCTGAGTCCACATCCTGGGATAGATGCCAGCTGGTTGAGTTTGAGCTGGGATAGGGCTGTTCTCCTCACCCTTCTGTGAAGCTGACCGCTTTCCTGAGACCAATAACCACAGCATTTCCTAATTAGTCTCCCTTCCTTGCCATCATAACCTCACTTTTATTGTTCTCACTTCCCTTCCTTGTGTTGCCCCCCCCCCCCGTCTACCCAATCTCCCCATTACCCATGAACACTCCCAGAGGCCCCACCCTCGTATGATTAGCATCCGCCCCAGCAAGCACCCCAGTGGAACCACAAGGCCCAGTGCTCCAGGGATGGTTTCAGGGCAGGCGTGTCTCGTTCTGGCGATCCCTGTCATTAACTCGGGGATAGGTGGGTGAAGGCCCCGTCCCCTTGCAGGTGTGCCTGTGTACCGAGCCCCTCCCAAGCCGTGCTACAGCCGCGCTCACACATACAGCAATATGGGCAGGCAGGGGCGTCACTGTGCCCCCAGGCCCATCCCAGTTCTCCTAACTGGAGAGGGAATATCCGAGCCTTTGCACCCAGGTCACTCTCGCTTCTGACTAATCGCCCCCACAAAGCTCCTCCCTCAGGCTATCGCCCTCCTCTCACCGGAAGCACACTGGCACTTATAAGCTCATAAGCGTATTTGCGCACAGCCCAAAGCTGCTTGTACTCTACATCCAGCTCTCGCCTTTACTATATGCCTGCATGTTTATTTATCTGCCCATCTTTATTTCTATTTCTGTCTCCAATTTATCTTTATTCTATGTATTGTTTTGTGTAATTTTATCATAATGGTATGTTTAAGTTGTACACTTCATGGCACATTCTGCACCCAAACAAATATCTTGTACTTAAATAAGGATAAATGTATGCTGATTCAGATTCTAGTTCTGATTCTGAAGGAAAAGGCTGGTCCACTGGACACCCTGGCAGTTCTCTTACTGTTCATCCTTTAAGCAAAAGTCCATTTGCTATTCCGGAGGCATCCCACAGTGCTGTGTCCTGCTTTTTGTGAGATTATTCTCTAATGATCCCATAATTCCTCATTTGTTTCCCTGTCTTCTGATCTTCTTTGTCCAGGGATGGTGTGGGTATTACCATCATATCACTGTTCTATATTTTACCTGCTTTGTGTGTGCTGGTTATACATTTCCTTCTCCACTGCTCAGTTTAGGTCTGTCTTTGTTGCCACAGCAGTTTAAAACAGGCAGGATTGTCATGTCGCTAATAAATGTGATTACGAGATCCTGAGGATGTCCTCTGGATTTGCTCATGGGTCTCGGTGTTCTTGTGGTTTTCATTACGTGTCCTCTTTACCAGGAAATCTGGTAAGTGCTAAAACAGAATAAGCATTCGGTAATTCATTATCAAACAACAGTGCTGCGTTTGGCGGGACCTGGAGAGCAGTCAAAGGAAATCCAGAAATTTCTGCCAATTCTTACTGGAAAATAACATGTGAAATGAAAACCTATTCTTAGCACAAGCGGTAATTTACAGGCTGTGCAGTATCACATAGAGCCGTTTGAAAATGGCAATAAAACAAAATGCGTATAAGCATCTGACTTCAAGGAGAAATTGGATTATGGGATTGATTTTTCTCAACAACATCCGATGTTAAACTACAGTGGGAAAGGTTATATTGCTCAGGCGGTGAGTGTGTGAGAACGTGCAGTCCTTGCTGTAACCCCCCATTACGGGACCCATTGAAGTCAGCAGTCTAATCGTAATGCAGTGTCCAGCCCTACACGATAACAAAAACACACTTGGAAGGGTGGGGGTGCAATTCCTCTCATCCCAGGCCATAAATATCCAGTTTATTGGCAGGGTGATAGAGACCCACACTTTGCTGAATAATTAGATGCTGGGAAATGCCGTTTTATTTGTCTAAACCATTAAGATGAATGTATACATTAACTGATATTAACATTTATTTAGGAGACGTGTGCTTTAAAAGCAACATACATTTATGAGAACGCAGGGTTAACCCTTCCCCGAAGTAACTGGGGGTAAAAGGCCTTGTTTAAGGGCCCAATGGTGACATCACTCTACAGTACCAATGCTGGGATTTGAACCAGTAACCTACTGATCATAGACCCAGCAGCCTAACCTGTCTCTGTTCCTCAGTTCGACATTTCTGTATGCACTGATAACCCCCAGAAGAGCTGAAAGTAGGAATTCTGATGTAGATTTGGAGAGAATAATCGCTATAGAAGCTGCTATAAAATCAGTGACCGTGTGGAGAAAGAGGGCAGTGCGCAGCATCCTTGGGTAGCAGCTGCTTAGACACAACACAGAAAAGTACTGGGACCCCAGAAGGGGGGGGGGGGGGGGGGGGGGGTGCACTGTAGTGCAGCCTTTGCATCCCAGGTGGATGAAACAGTTAGCAGGAAGAGTGATGCAGAGTGGTCTCTACGCCTCGCCATTGGCAGCGCCCCCTTGTGGCAACCCCCTCTTGCTCTATCCTGCTTAACATGCCACCCTGCTCTGGCTCTCGTCACCTTGCCCCAGGCTCTCCTTCCTATGATGAGGCATCCCCCCCCCCACATAGACAGCCCACCAGGGGCAGACAAGAACCCGTTGCTCTCAAGGATTTATCGGTTCGTTTTCCACCAGAGCGGATGTCCCTCGGCACGTATCGGTACTTTCTAATTATTTATTTATGCATTTCAGTCAGGCTCCCAGTTTCAAAGTGCGTTCCATAGATTAGGTTTCCCTGGAGACTTGTAACCCCACCACTCTAGAGACCCCCCTCCCCGCGACCACCCACAAGTAACTTCAATAAAATAAACTCCCTCCCCTGATACCGATACTATTACACAAGCAGTGTAAACACAGTCTGGGATCAAGCCTTTTGGTTTTTTGGCATATGTGTCAACTAGGAATGGCATCCAGGCCTGAAGGCATATCTCTATCAGACACTACGGTGCTGTGGGTTCAGAGCCCAAACAGGCCCAAAATGAGCCTACAGAGACTGCTGACAGGAATGAGTGCTACCCTGCACTGACCTTCCTCCTCTAAGGCTCTGTTCAATGTTCAGGTTTCTAGCACAGATGTCAGAATGCCTAGTTTTCTGTGAAAAGAAGCACATCTACTTAATGGTTTATGCTAGTTTATACTAATGAGACAATTAGATCTCGTGAATGCCACACCCTTTGTGACCTGCCAGCCTACCAAGGGGTTGGATATTCAGGGTTTGACCTCACTTCCTTTGGAGGGCAGCGAAACCTCACCATACTCACCAGATGTGAGGTTACCTTTCATATCCTCAGCAGCTAACAGAAACACCTGGATCACATCACACACTCACCATTCTCATACGTCATTCTTTACAAAAGAAGCACATATAGGCATATTTAAAGGGAAATGCTTGGTAATGACACTAATGCATACTCAACAATACAGTGGGGAAACTGCTGATGAATCACACATTCTCCATAATCAGTATGGAAACAACTTCATAAATTCACAGTTCACCGTATAGGCCAGAGCAATACATTGCACTCGCACTTTCCTGTGCCATATTTTCTATTTCAGCCATTTGTTCTGTTGATTTCATATCTGTTCCATAAATGCATACCTCTGCAGCTTCAAGTTTTGTTTTGTTAGAAGTTGTTGTGTAGCTCGTATTCCAGTACTGGTTACACTTGTAATAGTTACACTTTGATTTGAAAAACCGGGACACTGACATTGTTTCGAGGGGGTGAGGATCACATCATTTTATTTGCCTCTCTCAGATGCAGTTGCAGTCACTCAGGCCCCTTTGTGTGCTGCTGTCCCTTTTGCTGTCTACGTTTTGCTTTAACAAGTGTGTGTGTATGTGTATATATATATATATATATATATACACACACATACATATCAATTATCAAACCATTATTAGACATATTATACTAAATTATAAACAACCTTCTAACTAAATGAATTTGGACAACCTAAAGCTGACTTTTCTCACCTCTTTTCAATGTGTATTTCTCATTCCTTTTTGCTGCCTGCAGAAGTCCCTGCTGTCCCTCAACGAATGTTTTAAATTCAAAGCATGAACATTTAAAGTTTAATATAACTTCATGTTCTGCTTTGACCAAAAGTTGTAAGGGGTAGACTTTTGCGTTTGCTTAATACAAAACTGTGGTCCTACTTTGTTTCTGCATAATTTTCCAGCACTGTTTTATCTTCATATTTAACTGAATTTTCGGCTGGGCACAAAACACGAGTGGCGGAGAATGGAGAGGGGTGGTATTCCACAATGCAGTCTTTTTTCATTAGCCTGATTACTTATACCAAATGTAAAGACTGTCCAATAATGTCCTCTTGAACAGTTTTCAGGTTTGGCTTAAGTTATCCAGCTAACTTGGAAAGTCTGCTTTGCTAAATCCACCCATGCCATCTTGGTTGGGCCTTACCGATTCAGAAAAGTTGTCTCGTTTCACCCCCTCTGCGTTGTACACTGGAAATCACCTCTTCTTTGACACTGGAAGCTTGACCTCTATCAGGAGTCGGCAATCTGCGGCTCGCGAGCCACATGTAGCTCTTTGACCATGTGACGGCGGCTCTTCTCAGAACGATAGCCGCATTCACATTTTTTTATGTCTTAACATAATTATGATAATACTTTCATAAAGATAAATTATTTATTTATCGGTTATATTATTATTATTATTTTTCATTTAGATATTTCTTTAGCTATATGTTAATGAGGCAATCCATCTCGCGTTTCTGTGATGTTTTAACGATCATTTTACATCTTCCTCAAAATCATTCTCTACGATGAGAGTACATCTCCAGTCAAATGGTATGCTTTCCACAGTTTTCTTTATTACCTGAGATTGGATGTATGCTTCAACATTTATTGGGATTCCTAATTCTTAATATACTTTTTGTAGTAAATCGTCACCACGCCTTCCCAGGTCTTCGTTAAAATTATTTTCTCCGGTTTACATATTATAGCCAGCTGAGTTGTGACTACATTTGCACTGCTTGTCAGCACAGGAGTAGTGAAGAGGAAAGTGAAGGGCAGACGACTGCAGCGCAGGGCTGAGATTGAAGACTATCGCTACAGAACTGAACGATGTTGTAATATTAGTCACCTTTGCCCTGTTACGCGTCCGAGCGATTTAAAACTGAGATACCCTCCGAAATTGGTTTTCTTTATTTTTTGTAAGTACTTGAACTTTTGTTTTTGTGTTAAATGCATATATGCCCATATCACATTTAAAAAATCGTATCTCAAAGCCCTTTCTCTACCCATTGCGGCTCATTGTAAATCATGGTTAAGATATTTAGGAAAAAATGGCTCTTTGCTTTAAAAAGGTTGCCGACCTCTGACCTATATTGTTTTGTTGTCCTTCTCGCTTGTCACTACCCCCGTTTCACAAAATCGAAAAAACAAATAGTTTTTTTTTAAAAAAAAAACAAAAAAAAACTAATGTTACATCTAGCTAACAATTTAAGTCACGAGGGGGTCGTGGATGTCGATGCGTGTGGCAGACCGATAGCCAGTGCAATTGGTAGGTACATGTAACAAGGTAAGCTTCGTATTTGTGTTACCAATCAAATAAAAGTACAGACAAGGCCAGTTGTCACTGTGTTTTACCCATTTTTAACCGTTTATGGACAGAGGATTGGATGTATAAGCATAACCAGGAAGAAAAAAGAATAACGGTAGAAAGAATCCAAGCGATGTTTTATTTCAAATTATGAAATTCTAAAGTAGATGTACATCATCCCAAAAAAGCGGGACAATTCGTGTCCCCGTAAAGAATATAAAGTTGCTCAAAAAAGAGGACAATCCTGGGAAAACCGGAACAGGTGGCAGCCCTAACTTGTCCCTGGGTGTTCATTGGAAGCTCAGCCTACTGTAGCTGCACTTATGCCTAGTCGACTCCTTGACAGCATGTACTTTTGTAATGAGCTGTTTGCCTCACTTGTACGTTGCTTTGGACATAACCCTCTGCTAAATATATAAAATGTAAATTTAGGTATATGTCTGCATTGGTGCCTTTGTTTTGTTTTGTGCTGTCTAATCCTGTTACATGTAACTGACTGGATGGCAAGTAAAAATTCCTATGAACTGGTGTACAAAAGGAACATGAAGAATCCCGAAGTTTGAATCTTGAAGGATGTAGCTGAATGGCACCAAAGAGTTGTGAGTAGCACACAAACCTGGGCATGTATTTCTGAAGCCGTGAGCAGGGCCTCGCTGGCATACAACCACGCGTGTTGGTGAGATACTTCCAGTTTTTCACACCCACATCACAAGCCATTACATGTTCAATTAACAGAATGAATGCAAGCAGTTTCATCTTGGGTCACGTGACCCAGTGGCCTTCTTAGGGCGTTTTTCCACCGCACCAGGTACCGTACTTTCGGTACTTCCATAAAGTACCGAAAGTTCGGTACTTCTTTCGTGTCGGTTTTCCACTGGCGAAAAAAAATGGTACTGGTGCCAAATGACATCATCAGTGACCGCCCCTGACTGACGGCCCAAAATTAAAACTAACAGT